>CM060329.1:13236777-13304277 GCA_030674155.1 Stramonita haemastoma
TTTTTTTATATTATTATTATTATCATCATCATTATCATTATTTTCCTTCTCATGTTGTTTGTTCTTCTTGACAAATTTTTGAAATTGTTAAATGTGGCTTGCCCTTCTGCCCCATCTTTCTGGCTTACATGTGTTGTTATTGTTGTTAGGGGTTTAATTTTTTTTTTTTTTTATAACTCTTTATTTGTTCATGTGTCTTAGTTTCTGTATGTTCTTTCTTTCTTTCTGTCTGTCTGTTTTTCTCTCTGTTTGTCTTGTTGTCTGTCTTTTTATGTTCTCTCTCGTGTCTCTGTCTGTCTGTCTGTCTCTCTCCGTGTCTCTGTCTGTCTGTCTCTCTTTCAGTCTTTTTGTCTTAGTGTCTGTCTTTCTGTGTTGTTTGTTTGTATGTCTGTCTATCTGTCTGTCTCAGTTAATATGTATTTTCTTTTTTCTAATCAGTTGTTAAAGTGGATAATGTGGGTAATTGTTTTATCAGTTTTTGTGTTGCCATAAACTGTCTCTCCCTCTTTTACATTTTTTTTTGGTTTGCAAAGACACACAGTTTTAGTGTTCTCTCTCTCTCTCTCTCTCTCTCTCTCTCTCTCTCTCTCTCTCTCTCTCTCTCTCTCTCTCTCTCCCTCCCTCCCTCCCCTCCCTCCTCCCTCCCTCCTCCTCTCCCTCTCCTTTCCTTCCTTCCCTCCCTCTCTGTCTCTCCCTCCCTCTGTGTCTGTCTTGTTTGTCTTTCTCTCTCCCTCCTTATGCATCTTCACCTCTCTCATTATCGGAGTACCTTTTGTCTCAGTGGGTTTTCAGGTCTGCTGGCAATGTGAGGGACCTCACTCACGTAGAGAGGCTATCAACCCTTATGCATTATGGAGGCTGTAATTCATATAGTATAGTGGAAGATTCAGACACACTCTGAGACAGACAGACACACAGACCCAGACAGACAGACAGACGGATCTAGGATTCAATTAATCTCTTTGTTAGCCCGGTGGTGCGGTCAGAGGAGGGTGTGAAATATTCATGATGGCTTGACAGTGGAGCGGGTACAGGACCCCCAGCGGTGACGACTGCCGCAAATGTCAAATGTCGTGCTCCCAGGTCCCCCCCCCTCCTCCTCCTCCCTTTGGGAAATGCTGCAGGGACGGCGATGATGATGATGATGATGATGATGATGATGATAAGAGACTTTTGTGGCTTTACACTTTGTGTTGGCGCTATTTTGGGGTTTTAAATTTATTATTTTGTTTTATAGATGTGGTGGTTCTGTGAAAAGTTTGGTTTAAATGTGGATCAGTTGTTCAGTTGTCTGTATTGTGTTTGTTGTGTTGTGTTGTGTGTGTGCGTGTGTGTGTGTGTGTTGTGTGTGTGTGGTGTGTGTGTGTGTGTGTGTGTGTGTGTGTGTGTGTGAAGTCAAGTCCTGTCAAATTTTCATTTCTAGATGGTACATCAAATAAGCAACACAGTTACTTTGTTTCATGAAGTCCATCCATAACAACTCCCCCAAAACAAAACAAAACAAAACAAAAAACCAACAAGTATGTGGTGTGTGTGTGTGTGTGTGTGTTTTGTGTGTGTGTGTGTGTGTGTGTGTGTGTGTGTGTGTGTGCATAACTGCATGTTAAGTGCATGCACAAATTCATATTCTTTATTTTTGTATTGAAAACTTTTTGTATCAGTTACAAGAAAGAAATATAGATTTAAGGAACACATCAGTGCCACCACTGAATATTGATGAATTGATTAAAGCATTAGTCAGACTGTGAGGTATAGGTTTTTTTTTAACAGAACATGATTGTATTGAAACTATAACGGACCTGTATAAGAATGTTCTCAGTATTCAGACCTGAACAGTTATCTCAAACAACAGACATTGAAGTATGTATTGTAAATCAGTCGACTGTTTCGTGTTGAACGTTTTTCTACCAGTTTGGTTGCTCTCATTACAATATGTACCACATTGAGATGGAACATAGCAAATGTATGGGTGGACTATATGGTTTGGTTATCTAGTGGTAATGCACCTCTTATGATAGTGAGAGGTGTGGGATTTAAAACCATCCACAGATAATTAGGTGATACAGGACTATGACATCTATATTATACATTCCTACTTGGAAAAAGCAGCTTGAATTTATTATACCTGTAGGCAAGTTTGCTGAGACTGCTGTGATGTCCTATCCAAGTTAATCCAGTTGAGTGCAGTGCAGTGCAATACAGTACAAAACAAAACAATATACGGTATTATTCTATACTGTACCGAACCACACCATTTTGCACTGTACTATGCTATATTATGCCATATTGTACCATACCATACCATACTGTACCGTACCAAATTGTGCTGTGCTGTGCTATACTATACTATACTATACTATACCGTACCGTACCGTACCGTACCGTACCGTACCGTACGTACTATACTATACTATACTATACTATACTATACTATACTATACTATACTATACTATACTATACTATACTATACTATACTATACTAATACTATACTATACTGCCCTGCCCTGCCCTGCCCTGCCCTGCCCTGCCCTGCCCTGCCCTACCTACCCTTCACTACTCTGTTCTGTTCTGTTCTATTCTATACTAATACTATACTCATACTATACTATTCTATACTAATATTATATATCATACTTATACTATGATATACCATACCATACAAAACAGTGCACTGCAAAGCAACACAGTGCAGTACAAACTACAAACTAAATGCAGCATAATACACATTGTCAAAGATGCCAGTGTGTGTGTGTGTGTGTGTGTGTGTGTGTGTGTGTGTGTGTGTGTGTGTGTGTGTGTGTGTGTGTGTGTCTATAGATAGATAAACAGACAGATCTGCACCCTGTGTCACGTCAGACCAATTTAGTAAAGTTCTTTTTGTCGATGTATCAGTGTGAAGGTGCAGTGTCAAGTGTTCACACACACACACACACACACACACACACACACACACACACACACACACACACACACACACACATATACATTCATGCATATTTAACTATATATGTGTGTGTGTGTGTGTGTTTCAGACACAGGCTTGGCAGGTCCCCCGTCCGGCACCATGTCCAACAACAAGCTGACCAGCATGGCCCCCACCCTCTCCCTGGGGGTGGGACCCCCCACCACCTTCAGCCTCGCCACCTCCAACCTCTCCACCCTCACCAGCCCCACCCAGCCCCTAGGGGCCTCCCCCCTCCCCCCCACCCAGCCCCTGGGCGCGGCCTCCCTCGCCCCCCACACGCTCAACCTCTCGGCCAACACGCTCAACACCCTCAACGCCCTCAACAACCCTACCCAGACCCTCAACACTTTGAACAGCCTCAACAACCCACCCAGACCCTCAACACCCTCAACACCCTCAACAATCCCACCAGACCCTCAACACCCTCAACACCCTCAACAATCCCACCCAGACCCTCAACACTCTGAACAGCGGGAACCAGGCCCTGGCAGCGCTGACCCCTCCTGCCCCAACCTTGAACTCACTGAATGCGCCCTCAGCCAGCCCCTCCTCCCAGCCCTTCCTGGCCTCCCAGCCCATGACGGGCATTGTCAGCCTGCCCCAGAGCTTCTGCTTCCCCTCCCAGCCTTCACAGACGTCGGTGTCCGCCGCCAACCAGACCACGGCTCTGGGGGTGACCCTGGGGTTTCCCATGGCTGCGGCTGCGCTGAACAGCAACACGGTGTCCTTGAACACCAACACCATCCCCTTGAACTCCAGCAGCATCCCCCTCAACACCAGTACCATCCCCCTCAATTCCAGCACTATCCCCCTCAACTCGAGCACTCTCCCCCTCAACACCAGCACCCTCCCCCTCAATGCGGGGACTCCCCTGTCCCAGCAGCTGGTGCAGTCTCTGTCGATGGGGCAGCAGCCAGGGGCGGCCCTCTGCGCCTCCCTGCCCCAGAGCCTCAACTTCCCCCTGGGGCAGGCCCTCCTGGGGATGTCCAACACAGCAGGAGGGTCGGGGACGTCCTTCCTGTCCACCAACCTGGGCCAGTTCCCCAGCCTGCCCTCAGTCATCATGGGCGGCCAGCAGTCCGTGCTCCAGGGCGCCCTGATGGGCAGCAGCTCCTCCCCGGGGCAGGGTGCCTCCCTGCAGACCCTGGGCACCATCGCCCCTCAGCCCCTGTCCTTCCCCCTCTCCACAGGCCCCGTCATCACGGAGTTGCCGGCTGTGTCACAGTCTGCCGAGCCCTCTCAGGAAGCCCTGCCCGCAGCCAGCAAACCGCCGGAAGCCGCCGTGTCTTCAGATGTCCACGCTTCCCAGGAGCTGGCTTCTCCTGCTGACAAAGGGGGAGAACCTCAGCCTGCTGTCTCCAGTGAGCAGGGTTCCGAGACACAGCCCGTCGTCATTGTGGACCCTGTAGCGGAAACGCAGACTTCTTCTGCTCAGACGTGTGTCACGGTGCTGAACTCGGCACAGTCCCCTGCTCCCCAAGAGAAACCGCCACAGACCTCTGCCAAAGTGCAGGAATCTGCACAGCAGGTGGGAGAATCCCCAGCTGCTGCTTCAGAACTGCCAGACCCGTGTGCAAACCCCCCTGAAGAACCAAGCGCCGAAGCTGTTTCTCCAGAAACAGTGGAGGTTCCCCACAGTCCAGAAATACCTCCACAGTTTCCAAAACGTACTGCTGAGAAAGAACGCTCGTCTCCAGCAACCCAGCAACCGAAGCAGGTGCAGCCCTCAGCTCAGACGGAGTCGTCGTCTTCAAAACCCGCATCATCAGAAGCGCAGCAGCCTAGCGGTGACTGTAAAGACGCAGGATCTGAGAGCGCAGACTGTGGTAGTTCAGACCTGGTTGAAGAGAGCAGAAAGAAGAGCGGTGAAGGGCCAGAGAAGAAGAGTGGTGAACAGTGTGTGGAGGGCAGCTCTGAAACCGTCACAGGCACGGCCAGAGTCAGGGAAGACCAGCCCATGGATGTGTGCATTGAGGTGCTGGATGAGATCAAGCAAGAAGTCATGGTAAGACCACTTCTTCTTTTTTTTTTTTTTTTTTTTTTTAATCAGTTCAGTATGTGTTCCTTCTTTGCCCTGAGCTTCTTGGGGAGAAGATCACTTCTTTTGCATGTTTTTTTTTCTTTTGTTTTTTGTTCTTTTTGGGGGGAGGGATGTAAATATTAAATAACCAATTTCTCTGTGTGTATGTCTAATCTTACTCACTGTCTCTCTTTTTGAAAAATTCATGTCTATTAATTCTTTTTTTTGTTTTGTTTTGTTAGCAAGGATAGGAACGAATGACAAAATTGACAAAACTGCATTCACATGGGGACAGGATGTAAAATAAAAAATGCCTACATGAGTGCTTCTTCCATTATCCTTGTAACAAAAGAATAAAAGAAAGAGAGAATAAAGAAAAGGGTTGGTAATAGGTTGGTCCTTTTCTTGGTTCTGTATTGTGATACCCATGAATTGCATTATGCCCTAAGGCATGTTTGTTTGCTCTTTGTTCAGAAGCATAGGCTCAATATAATAACAGTAAATGGAATCTTGTGTAGTTGTCTATTGAACAAACTTCTCATGCCAGAGGCACCTTTAAACAGTGTTGTGTGTGTGTTGATGTCACTGCGCGCTGAATCTTTACTTTGAAATGCAGCATTGAGAATTTATTGATGGACATTAAAAAAATTCTGTTATACAAGTCTTTGTATGTGCCAGATTTCTTTTGGAATGCATTATTTAGAATTTCATGATGGTTCATCAGTTTTATTAAGGTTGCAGCAAAAGATCTGAACAAGAAGAGGGGAGTGACTAATAATTGCAGTAATATATATTTGCCTGAGGAAATCAGATGTTTTCCTTTAACAGCAAACTCACTCGGTGAACTTACAGAATATTACAGTTTATTCACAGTTCTGGAGCAGATACTGATCTGTTGATTGTCATGGACTTGAGATGCTTCCAACTTGTGTTAACCACCATTGACTGATTTTTTTTTCTTAGATGGATGGCTTGATGAAAAAAAGAACACTGCACTGCTTATTCAATGTACCATCTGGATTTAAAAGTTTGACTTGACTGACTTGACTTGACTGCAGAATGGTATTTTGTTGCAGGAAGTGGAGGACACATGTCTCCCCCCCTGAGTGAATACACAGCCCCCAACAGCACCAGTCCCCCGGCCTCCTCCCCCGTCAAGATGGAAGCTTCCTCGGAGGCTGGGGTCCATGCTGATGACCCCTACCCTGCCTCAGAGGCCGCCCCCACCAGCTCCCTGCAGATGACTGTCCGCTGGGTGAACAGCTGCTGGCGCGTGTCAAGCAGGAGGAGGAGGAGGACGAGGTGGGGTTGCTGCCCTTGCCGGACAGCACCCCCGGGGGGTCAGAGGACTCACTGGACAGCTACTACCAGCGCCACAGCCCCTCCCCCATGGCCAGTCTGCAGCTGACCAGAGCCGACACCACCACCACCTTCACCTCCGCCGCCTATGCCCGGCCTCGCGGGGAGGACTTAGAAGGAGGAGTCGATGTCAAGCAGTTGCTGGGATCAGGTCAGTGCTCTGTGTGTGTGTGTGTGTGTGTGTGTGTGTGTGTGTGTGTGTGTGTGTTGTGTGTATGTGTGTGTGTGTGTGTGTGATGTTTAAATCAGAAGAAGGTCAAGTTATCAGACTTGGCAAACAGGTCATTAATGTCCTGTAGTTCGCTGTGGTCTTTCTCACCTGTGAGTTGTTGTGATGTTAGAGGTTAGAGTGGCCTCCACCAGCTTGAAATAGGAAAGAAAACTAGCGTTGTCCGAGCAGATTTGTCTTATTTATAATTTGTCTGCTGCATGGGTAACAGCTTGCCCTCCACACTTACATACTCGGGCTTTGCGCACTAGAGCCTAGAGCGCAACTCCATAGTCCTCCAAGATGATGGATGCCTACCTACCTGAAAATATTTATTTATCTTTGAAATTTTTCTTTATTCGTGATTCAAATGTTTTTCAGGCACTCAGCTTCATTTGAAGTCTTCCATAAGGAAGTCAGTGACAGAACCAAGAAGGCCTAAAGTGAAGTGGGTCCTTGTTAAGATGATGAATTAAATGTTGTGGAAAAAAAAGGTGTGAGTTGCTTCTCCATTAGGCCACAGTGGCAGCTAGCAGTGACTGATATGTGACTTCCTTCACACAGTGTAGAAAAAGGGGATGCAGTTGGGGGTAGGAGGCAACCTACTGATTTTTGTTGTTGGTAATCATGTTAAAGCAGGCACAACTGTATTATAGTCACCTCATCTGACTTATGCAATAGATAGGTTTGAGGTGGCTGTAGCTGATCTGTTGCATAAGTCAGATATGGTAAGTGTATCTTGCTGAATGGGGGGTTGGAAACAAAATCCTGCTTTTTGTTCATATGATTCCCAGCCAGCTGAATGATCAGCACAGGAGAACGAATGGAATATTGGTAAAAGTCAAGATGATTTGGATAATAGAGACTGATTGACAACTCTTCTAGACTGATACTGTGCATGTGCATTTGAATAATGAATCTGTGATCATCAAATGTCTCCTGCTAAAAGGTCAGGGCTTTCCATCTGATAAGATTACCACATTGATTTGAGGAAAATGTTGACCACATCGATTTCTTAAGGCTGCTTTTTTTTGTCGTTATTAATAGTTGGAACAAATGATTCTTCATTTTTAATTGTAAAACAATTTTTTTTTGGTTGGTTTCAGTCTCTGGTTTTTGTGGTTTTTCAGCTTGGATAAGTTAATTCTGAAATCCCAGTCTCTGACTGTTCATTGTCAGCATTCTTCCTGTACACTGTACCAGCCCTCATCTCTCTGCTAGGCAGTTTGAAGGAATTCTCCTCTGGTAATGCTGGGGGCACGTCAGTAGAAATAGCATCCCCATCTTTTGGAAATTCTGTGGTGGGAATTCCCTCTTTTCTATCCTTCTCTTTGTTTCTGCCTCATTTCTTTTCATCCTGTCACTTTTTTGTTGCCTTATTTTCTGCTTCTTGGTCCATTCTCCTGCCTTTTTCCCCCAGAAAGACAACAGAAACGATTGTTTCCCATGCTGAACCTGGATGTGCTGGGCTTAACTTGTCAGGCGTGCAATGGCAGCACGACACATTTTCTCTTATTTGCCAGATAACAATAGCTGGTTTCTGAACATTTGATGAAGAAGAAGAATGGGGATGAAATAACATGGAAATGTGTCCTACCATGATGTCAGAGGATTGATGTTTTTAATGGTGACGATGACGATGGTGTTGCAGAGACCACAATGATGGATATGGAGGAACCAGAGTTTGTCTGGGAGGAGTATCTCCTGGAGACTGGAGCCTCTGCTGTCCCTCCCACTGCTTTCAAACATGTAAGTGTTGTATGCTGTGCCTGTATAATATGTGTGTGTGTGTGTGTTTTGTGTGTGTGTGTTGTGTGTGTGTGTGTGTGTGTGTGTGTGTGTGTGTGTACACATGCGTGTATGTGCTGTAATGTGAAAATGTATGTGTTGTCATGTATGGGCTTTTGCACATGCATGTTTGATATCATTGTGTGTATGTTGTGTGTGTGTGTTTGTGTGTGTGTTTATGTTTGCGTTTGTGTGTGCATGCATGTATGTGTGAGTGAGTGTTTGAGGAGAAAAGAAGAGGGGAGGGAGGTGTCTGCATGAAGAGAACCAACCACCAAGGCTTATGACAAAAACGTGCCATTCAGTTGAGGATGTATAAACCCACAACGAAATATTGAAAACAAAATTTTCAAATATTTTTGTCATTGGCTAGAACTCCAAAATTCACCAACGGTGAGATTTTGGATATGCGACCATTGTTAACTGACCATGAAGGGAAAAAAAAAACAAAACAAAACAAACACACCTGACCATGAAGGTAGCAGCATTCCAACATGGGGACACCCTGTTTTTAAGATCAAAACCTCATCCCTCAGGTGGAGTGCAGCCTGCAGAGTGGTCTGACGAAGGGGATGAGGGTGGAGGTGGCCAACAAGTCACAGCCGGGCACCTACTGGGTGGCCTCGGTGGTGATGACCTGTGGCCCCCTGCTGCGTCTGCGCTACGAGGGCTACCAGGAGGACGGCTCAGAGGACTTCTGGTGTGACCTCACCGCCTGCGAGATCCACCCCATTGGCTGGTGTGCTGACAACGGCGTGGCCCTCTGCCCCCAGATGGTGAGGGTTTGGAGAGATGAAGGCAGGCCGGGATATGTGTGTCTTGGGGGGGGGGGGGGGGGGGTGTTGTATGCGAGTGTGTGTGTGTTTGTTTTGTGTGTTGTGGTGTGTGTGAGTGGAGTGTGTGGTGTGTGTGTGTGTGTGTGTGTGTGTGTGTGATGTGTGTGGTGTGTGTGTGGTGCGTGGTGTGTGGTTGGTGAGTGTGAGGTGGGTGTGTGTGTGTGTGTGTGTGTGCTTGCATGGCATGTGGTGGTGTAGGTGATGTGAGAGTGAGAGAGGAGGAGGGTGTGTGTGAGTGACTGCATGAATGAGATGGTAGGGAGATGAGAGAGAGAGAGAGAGTAAACTAGCATGATCATTTTCAGGCCTGAAAAACAAGCACAAGGACTGGACATCCAAACTGCAGGAGATACTGAAGGCAGTGCCAGCAGCTCCCAGCTACTTGCTGGATAAGGTAGACTATGCATGGGAGCTGGCTTTTCACCTCTTTGAATTGGTGTTGCTTTCTGCCTTCAGAGGTTTTGCCTTTTTTGCTGTGTATTAGATTAATGAGATAACAAAGTGTGGTGCTGTCTGGGGGAAAGTTATGGTGGCTGTTTTTTCTTGTATGGATCATGTAGTTAGCACTGTATGTAAGAGACGATGTGATCAGTTGTATGTGTATTTCCAGAACTAGATAATCAGCATACGCCTCAAACTCCAATATTGCTTCGTTGTCTCAAAGTAAGAAACAAGAGTGGCAATATTTGTGATTTTACACAATACACAGTGACAGGAAACAACATGGTTGGCGAGATAAATTTATTGCTCATTGTATTAGCATTCTGGGAATGATCATAGAAATGACAGTGATGTCTCAGTCTGTTGTGCATGCATCATTTCTGGACAAACAATCAGAACTGTACAGATTGCACAGTGCTGCATCAGTATTGGAAAACATAA
The DNA here is from genome assembly GCA_030674155.1 of Stramonita haemastoma. NCBI lineage: Eukaryota > Metazoa > Mollusca > Gastropoda > Neogastropoda > Muricidae > Stramonita > Stramonita haemastoma. The sequence continues at coordinate 13,246,838 of CM060329.1, forward strand.
GATGGCATAGATGTGTGACAAACAATGCAGAGATGTGAACATGCACCAGTGCTGCATCAGTATTGGACAAACAATGCAGAGATGTGGAAATTGCACCAGTGCTGATCAGTATTGACAAACAATGCAGAGATGTGGAACATAGCACCAGTGCTGCATCAGTATTGGACAAACTGGGGCAGACTGTGATCAGTATTGACAAACATGCAAGATGTGGACATGCACTGTGCATCAGTATTGCCAAATGCGATGTGGATCATGATGCTTGAAAGATTTCAGCTTTACACAGAAGAAGAATTTCAGAAAGAAGCAGTCTTTATAGAAAGAGATGGGCATTCGCAGTGCAGAACCAAGTAGTATGCTGTTAAAATAAAAGCTGTCATTTGATGCCTGTTCCCTTCTGTATTGATGTTTATGTGTGATGTTTAAACCAAATGTTTACGTGTGATGTTTAAACCAAATGTTCACGTGTGATGTTTAAACCAAATGTTCATGTGTGATGTTTAAACCAAATGTTTAATGTGTGATGTATTTAAAACCAAATGCTTATGTCATGTTTAAACCAATGTTTTATGTGTGATGTTTAAACCAAATGCTTATGTGTGATGTTTAAACCAAATGCTTATGTCATGTTTAAACCAATGTTTATGTGTGATGTTTAAACCAAATGCTTAGTGTGTGATGTTTAAACCAAATGCTTATGTCATGTTTAAACCAAATGCTTATTTGTCGTGTTTTAAGCCAAATGCTTATGTGTGCATGTTTAACCCCAAGAAAACCTGAACAGTTGAGATCTGGGAAGTCTGACAAAGAGTATCTCTCTATATCCATGTACACTGTGCACAGACGACAGGCACCAGCCCCATCGAGCAGCTGAAGCAGGGCATGAGACTGGAGCTGCAGGACGCAGACCGGCCAGTGCAGGTGTGGCTGGTTCGCATCATGGAGAACGTGGGGGGGCGCCTGTACCTGCGCCTGGAGGGCATGGACAGTGGACTGGCCGACTTCTGGGCCTTCTACCTGCACCAGCTGCTGCACCCCATCGGCTGGGCCAAGGAGAGGGGATACACCTACGCTCCCCCCAGAGGTAGGGGATTCAGGGTGTTGTGGGCCTGGGGGGTGTTTTGGTCTGTGTGTTCTATAGAGGGGCTACACCTACGCTCCCCCCAGAGGTAGGGAAGTCAGGATGGTGGGGGCCTGAGGGGGTGTTTTGATCTGTGTGTTCTACCTCAAGCACCTGCCCCACTCAATCCTTTGGTCTACATAGAAGGGCTATTCTAGTGTTTTTCTTAAATTAAAGTTAAAAGTTAAAGTCTGTCCCGAGCCTAAGGCTCATCAGGCCGGTGCTTATCCCGGTTTCTGTGGCGTTAAGCGACTGAGAGTCATAGACTCCCCCCTGGATAGGACGCCAGTCTATTGCAGGGTTAACCCCCAACACAAGGTTGGTACCCCTTTTACACCTGGGTGGGGTGAGAAAATAGCCGTAAAATGCCTTTTCCAAGGGCACAACACCATAGCCGAAAGCTGGGATCGAACTCGCAACCTTTAGATTACGAGTCCAACGCCCTAACCACTAGACTACAGCTGCGGCTTTTTCTGAAATAGGGTGTTGTTTTATAGGTGGGGTAGGGGGGTCATGGATGGGGATGTCTGATGTTTGGGATATTGACATTCACAAGGTGCTGCCTCCCATGGGCTGGGCCAAGGACAGGGTTGACATGTATGTTCTGACCCTTTAGAGAGTATTGGAAGCTGTGGCCAATGTCTGGGTTTTCTGACTTCTGAAGTTGCTTTACTCCTAGATTCCCACAGTCCTAGATTTTCCCCAGAAGTGGATGCATTGATGATAGTGAGTGTGTCGTGCGTATTTGGGTGTGATTTATGGAGAAAGCAGTAGTAGGCAGACCTGTGTATTCATCAGTGCAATGCCCCTAAACCTCCTCCTGGTTAAGGGACTAGAGTGGTGTAGTTTTAGTCCCGTGTCTTCACGAGCTTCCTGACCCTGTAAGCTGGACCATGGATAGATAGGGAAGATTGTCACCTTTCCCCAGGAGTGACAGGTAAACTGTAAAGCCTTTGTAACTTCTGTCACTTTGTTAATGCTTCTGTGAGGATGTGCTGTACTTGTTGTCTGTTCTTCCATTCCAGTCACCAGTTTCTCAGTCATGTGTGTAAAGAGGAGACCAGGTGGCTAGAAAGTGTATGACAGAAAGTCATATGAGTAATCAGCTATATTGATTGCCAGCATTGTGGATCATATGGTTGGAAACGTAAGGTTTAGAAGGTCATGAGGCTGAAAATGTCAACAGTCGAAATTGAAACTCACCTTGTGTAGTTGTGTTTTTAGATGGTATGGAAAAATATGTTTGTCAGAAATCGATGTTGCATAAGCGAAGGATGAATAAAACTATTTAAAGTGTTTCTTTTTGTTTCTGAAAGCAGTTGATGTATGTCTGTGTTTGCAGTGCTGAAGCAGCAGGGGTTGCCAGAGTCTGAGGTTCAGCACATTCTGGAGTCAGCACTGAAGGAGGCTGAGGAGCAAAACCTGCCTTCAGACATCTTCAAGGTCAGTCTGCTCTGTAACTGCAGCTTTGTCTGTGTTCTGGCCTTTTGTTTCTCCTTTGCTTTTGTTTCCAAAGGTAGAGTGAATATTTGTGTGTGTGGCGTGTTTCCACTTACTTCAGCTTTCTTGTGGATTCTTTTTGATATCAAAGTGACAGTTTAGTGTGAGACTGAGAGTCGTGAGTCTGTGTAAAGACAGAGAGTCAGCCATTTTATCCTTCTTGCTCTGTAAAAACAGCATAAGTTGTGGCTGACTGAAAAGCATTTCGGAGAACAATTTTCACAATATTTCTTCCCTTGAATAGAAAATCAACACTCCAGCACAAACTTGCCCACTTGTTGAATACAGTTTCCTCATAGAAACACTGCTTTTTTCCCCCTATTTCTTTCCTTTTGCCCTTTCTCTCGTTAGAAACCATCACCATATAAGAGGTGTCCTGTGTCATGTCCTCAGGACCAGCTGCCCATTCGGGAGCACAAGTTCAAGCGCATTTGTAAACCATCACCATATAAATAGAGGTGTGATGTGTCATGTCCTCAGGACCAGCTGCCCATTCGTGAGCACAAGTTCAAGCGCAGCATGAAGCTGGAGGCGGTCAGCCCCATCAGCGACAACCACATTGGGCCTGCCACTGTGGTGGAGGTGATGGACAGCTACTACTTTGTGGTGGAGATGGACGACCTGGAGGAGAAGGACCCTGACAAGAGGATCCGCTTCTGCTGCCACAGCGCCTCCCCCACCATCTTCCCCATCCAGTGGACTGCCTTCAAGGGCATCAAGCTGACCGTGCCCAAGGGTAAGGAAGGAGGGAAGGAAGAAAGGAAGGAAGGAAGGAAGGAAGGAATGCTCATTTTCAGGGAGAGAGCTGTAGCCGTGCTGTCAGGGTTGTTTTTGATGGCTTGTTTGTTTGTTTGTTTGTGTTGCTCGTTTTCCTGTGAGGTTCTGACAGTGGTGTAAGGTCAGAGTGTATTCAGGGTGAAGGGTCACAGTGCACAAATCCAACATCACTCAGTAAGGCCTAGTCCAGAGTGCTAAATTTAGTGCACCCCTTCCTTTTACCCTGTCCAAAGTGTGGTCATTTCCTACTATAAATAGCACCAGCTGGCCCTAGCTGGGCTGGGCTTGGCTGGGATAATTAGCAGCTGAGAGGAGCTGAAAGTGGGGGATACTGACAGCTGTGGGGTGTAGTGATGCTGTCAGATATTTTGTTTTTTGGTGTTAGTCATGCTTCAGTAACTTCCCTGTTCCATCCACTACATCATACATCAGTAATTTTGAATAGATGGTCACAGTATTGCTCGGACCTGTACAACCACCCCTTACAGCCCGACCACAGCCTGATTGATGAGGACTCAACACCACAGAGGGAACCTTCACCACTACCAGTGCTGAAGGAAGAAGTGGAGAAAGCTATCTGTAGTTTACCAACTGGAAAGTCACCTGGAGCAAACAACATACCAGCAGAGCTGCTCAAGAATGGAGGGGAACACCTGGTCACTGTCATTACATCTCTCTGTCAGAAGATCTGGGTGACAAAACAGTGGCCAGCAGAATGGACAGTCTTTTATTATCCCCCTGCCCAAGAAAGGAAACCTCCGTCAGTGCCAGAATTACAGAACGATCAGCCTCTTAGCCACACCAGCAAGATCATGTTAAGAGTGATACTGAACAGACTCAAAAAGGAGGCGGAAGAGCACCTGGCAGAAGAACAAGCTGGGTTCAGGGCAGGAAGGAGCACGGTAGAACAAATTTTCAGTTGCCGAATCCTGATGGAGAAGCATCTGCAACATCAGAGGGACTTGCTACACAACTTCATTGACTTCAAGAAGGCCTTTGACAGAGTGTGGCATGCAGGCCTTTGGCAAGTCCTCAGGAAGTTTGGCATTGAGGAGGGTCTCATCCAGATCATAGAAGCGCTGTACAGCACCTCCAGCAGTGCAGTCCTCCTCAACGGCCAAGTAAGAGACTACTTCAAGACCACAGTCGGCATCTGTCAGGGCTGCTTGCTCTCTCCAACTCTCTTTAATTTATTCCTGGAGAACATCATGAGGGAAACACTTTACGACTTCCACTCTACCATCTCAATAGGAGGGCGACCCATTAACAACCTGCGCTTCGCTGACGATATTGATCTCATGGGAGGCAGCAACAAGGAACTCCAAGACCTTACCAACAGACTGGTAGACAGAGCAGGCGCATATGGGATGGAAGTCAGCACAGAAAAGAGTAAAGTATTGGTCAACAGTGCAAACGGCACCACAGCATAGATCTACATGAATGGCCAGCAGCTGGAAGAAGTAGACGCTTTCAAATATCTTGGCGCTACCCTCACGAAAGATGGACGCTCCACCACAGAGATCAAGACCAGGCTAGCCATGGCAACATCAGCTATGGCAAAACTGAACAAGATATGGAGAAGCGACAACATCAGCTTCAAAACAAAAGTCAAATTGTTCAGATCCCTGGTCATCTCCATCTTGCTCTACGGCTGCGAAAGTTGGACAGTGACCGCTGAAACCACCAAGCGGATCCAGACGTTCGAGACAAAAGGCTTCAGGTGACTGCTTGGAATTTCCTGGAAGGATAGGAAAACAAACACCTTTGTGCGAAGTCAAGTCGCACTGATGGCTGGCCCTCAGGAGCCCCTACTAGCCACCGTCAAGAAAAGGAAGCTGGCATGGTTTGGCCATGTCACACGCCACAACACCCTCCCCAAGACAGTCCTACAAGGAATGCTAGAAGATGGCAGACGCCCAGGCAGACAAACCAAAAGCTGGATGGATAACATCAAGGAGTGGACCCACCTGGACAGTCCAACACTCATTTGGAAGGCGGAGGACAGGGCTGGATGGCGACGGCTGGCTGCAGAATCATCTCTCATGTCTCCACGACCATCCCGGTCATGAAAAAAGAAGAAGACATCATATATCGCTTTCTTGGCTGCACACACACACACACACACACACACACACACACACACACACACACACACACACACACACACTCACCTCTCTCTCTCTCTCTCTCTCTCTCTCTCTCTCTCTCTCTCTCTCTCTCTCTCTCTCTCTCTCTCTCTCTCTCTTACAAACACTCTCACACACTCATACATCTGCAAGACAAGCACTTCCACCCATACACATGGTTTAAGTGTGGATTATATTACAACAATAAAAAAGCAGCGTAAGAATATTGGAAAGTATAAGATAAATCTGTATCATTTTTTGTAATAAAAGAATGCCAGACTTTATTACGTAAAATACTCCTGTTCTCTTTTATTCTGAAGTTGTTTTATTTCCCCCTCTATATCAAGAGTAAATGTTCAGAGAACCTGTGTTGCAGGTTGGCCCAAGCCGGACTTCAACTGGGCGGACTATTTGAACCAGTGCAGAGCCATGGCGGCTCCAGAAAGCTGCTTTCTCCTGGTAAGTGGGGTCACCAGGTGCTGAGGCTGGGGTCCTGCTACTGGACATTTACAGTGGTACTTGTAACAGAAAGAGGCAGTGATGTTTTTTTTGTTTTTTGGTTGTAAATTCATTCTTCTGTTTTTGTGCCTGGTGACTTGCGCTGGGGCATCAATAAAATTGTTGTTGTTGTTTTGTGTATCTCTGAGTGTGTATGGGCTCGGAACGGATTACTGTTAAAGTAGAAATATTTCCATGCATTCATATTAACCTTACCTGTCTCCATGGTCTCTGTTGATGGTAGGAGCCACACATAATGCCACAGAGTTGGCTCTATCTCTCTATTTCTCTATCTCTGCTGAGTTCTACAGTCTACTACCATGGCCTTTCCAAACTACTGATTTCAGTGATCTTTGCTCTGTAGGATGTTGGTGGTCTGCTTCTTTTTTTCTGCCTTCAACCTTACCTTGGACGACTGTCGTCATCAGACTTAATTTTATGTACAGGTGTGTTTCTGTTTGCATGACCAACACATCTCAGTTTGGGCTCATTTCAGCCAGCATTTGTCTTTGTACTGAGAACTCATCAAGAATGCTTTGATCTGTTCTTCTATCCGAGCATATGATTCTTAGAAGTCACCTGTAGAATCACATTGTAGCTGTGTTAATTTTGTCTCTTTCCACTTTTCCTAGCATCCAGGCTTGAGCCTTTCAGCAACACAGGCCAGATTTGACAGCTTAGTTAGGCTATAACATGAATTTGTGTGGTCTAAGATAATAAAGAGGATTCCCAGAACGTTATGTCGGTGTGCTATGGAGGCTTACTCAGTGCAGACTTCATTCTTTTTCTGCCCCTGCTTTCCCCTTTCTCTCTCCCATAACCTTTTTGAATGATCAGCTTCCTCAGCAAAGCTGTGAAAGTGGTTGTCAGTTAAAAAAAAAAAAAGAAACCATAATGAAAATGCTCTTTGAGAACTGTTCCCTTCTTTTATAAAAGATTTCCATGCTTTCCCCTGTCTTTAGTTTTACTGTAGGCCACATGTAAGAGTCTCCTAACCCTCTCTTGCTTTGTTGTTGTTGTTGTAGCATGTTCCCCAGCAAAACGCCCAGAAGGTCTCCCAGAATTTGCACTCTGACTCGAGCGTTACATCTGGGAATCGCTGTAAGACTGTAAGTATGCAATAGATGAGAAGTTTTCGGGTATGAACCTTTTCAAGTACCTTGCCATGTCCTTCTTCTTTGTTGTCAAACGCTCAGATAGCAGCTTTGGTTGTCTGTCACATGGGCGTTGCTCTGCCATTAAGCGCCTGACAAGTCAGGCCCAGCACATCCGACTTCGGTGTTGGAGAGAATTGTGAACTTTTAAGTCTTTCCGGGAAAAAAAGGCAGGAGAATGGACCAAGAAGGCAGAAAATAGACAAGATGGAGGTGATAGGAAGAAAAGGAACAAGGCAGAAACAAAGAGAAGGATAGAAAAGAGGGAATTCCTAGTGCAGAATATGAAGAAGGTGGGGAAGCTTTTTATACTGACAGGCCCCTGGTATCCCCATGAGGGAACCTTGCCATATAAGGCAGCCACAACCTGACTTCAGAGGATTTTTTTCTCCTTTAGAGAAGAATGCAGGTTGTTTTGCTAAGAGCCTGTCATGTTTGAAGACAGTATAACATTTTACGGTATTACAACATTGTACATATAGGCCTTGGTTTTTGCTCTCATCAAGAACAAAGATTTGGCATGGGCCAATCTCTTACATTAAAGTTGTGGACCTCTGTTCAGAAACAAAAGGTCTTATCCATGTATGTAGTCAGGAATGCAGACATCAAATCCTTGATAAATGAAAAATAAAGTCCAAGTTTTGTGAAGTGTTACAAGTATTTTCCTTGACTCATTTTAGATAGAATTTACAATGGCAAAACCCAGATATGGTCTTGGCGATCCCCTGGGCTCAACAATATCACAAGATTGAGATAATTTTTATGGAATACCATTCACACTCATACAGAATTGTACACGTTTCTTTGTTTGCTGTTTATTGAATTTTATTTCTTTGTTAGCTCTTTTAGTTTTTTTTGTATTCTCATCATTTTTGATGTCGTACTACAGTTTTATTTATCAGGTGCTAGCTATCTAAGTGGTTGGGGGAAAAATCAGTAACATACATATATATATCTATTAAAAAAAAAAAAAAAAAAAAAAAAAAAAAAAAAAAAAAAAAAATATATATATATATATATATATATATATATTATATGTGTGTGTGTGTGTATATGTATATATGTATAAAGAAAGTTAATCAGGTGTAAATGTAGTTTAGTTGCAGCTGGTAATTTGTCTTGATGACCATGTACAAGCTTGTGCCAGTTGTACTCACAGTTTTTTTCATGATAACAACTCAGACTTATGTATGTATAACTAAACTGTGCATTGATCCACCAGGACCAAGAGGGCCACGAGTTTGAGCGGGGCATGAAGCTGGAGGCTGTGAACCCAGAGAACCCCAACCAGATCTGCGCGGCCACCATCACCAAGATCGCCGCCCACCTCATGTGGGTTCACCTGGACTCCTCCGCCCGCATCGTGGCCTCCCATGTGGAGCATGTGGCCTCGCATAACCTGTTCCCCGTGGGCTGGTGTGAGAGCAACGGCTACCAGCTGTGCCCCCCCCACAGGACCGGCTTCTATGCCGGCCAGATGCGGCGCAGAATCGCTGTGGTGCAGCCTGAGTAAGGCTTTGTTGTGTGTGTTTGGTTTGATTGTTTGGTTTCATGTGTGTTTGGTGTGTGTGTGTGTGTGGTGTGTGTGTGTGTGTGTGTGTGTGTGTGTGTGTGTGTGTGTGTTGTGTGTGTGTGTGTGTGTGTGTGTGTGTGGAGAGAGAGAGAGAGAGAGAGAGAGAGAGAGAGAGAGAGGAGTATACATGCTGTGTAAGCAGGGGTCGGTGCGACTTTACAGAAGATAAGAGAACAGAGACAATATAGACTTTTGACATTTTAAATCTGCACTGCAGTTTAAAGGAGTGATTCTGTACAGTTTACTGTCATGGTAGAGGACTGAATGAGTCCCTCCCCTTCTGTCCATCCTGATAACATAGAATCCACACAGGGGGTATTTTTTAGGGTTGTTCTGTGAAATGAATGTGTCATGAAGTTATTTATTTTTTTAACTTCCCACCCATAAGTCAGACATGACTAGTGGACAAGGGCTGTCAGTAGCTGTCAGAATGATTCAGCAGTATTCAGTTTGATCCATTGTAAACTGTTGACGGCTTCAATATTCCATTATCCGCGATATAAAAGAATAAATAAAAACAGAAATATACAGGTCTGTTTTTTTCCTCTCTCTCTACCTACCTCCATTTCTTTCTTTTATTCCCAAACTCTCTCATCTTAAAGTTTGATGTGACTTGTTTTTCAGAATGGCTGATGGCAATCAAGCAAGAGGAGAGGGGGGTCAAGGTATGAATACCTGTCTGCTTTGTGTGTGTGCGTGTGTGGTGTGTGTGTGTGTGTGTGTGTGTGTGTGTGTATGTGTATGCGTGCATGTGTGTATGTTGCCTTTGTGCATGATCAGGTTATAATCAGTAAAGTTATAGAACTCGACATGATCCATGCATCACTTTAGTGGTTATCAGTCTAGTTGCTGTATGGAATTTATAGAGATGAAATGCTGTCATCTGTTTTATATTTAAATGTTGTCTAGTTATTTTAGAGAGCTTTGTGTTCTCTTCTCCCTTGACACTTTCTGTAGTTCTATCTGTTCATTTGACTCATAGTGGTTTCTGATGCAAAGCACATCTTCTGCTGCCTCAATTCTATAGCAGTTTTACTGTATGACAACCGGATAAAAAATTTTAGCAGTTTAATTTTCTGTCCACGTGGCCTGCCTCACTCTTTTCAAAATTTTTTTAGCTGGACTATTTCTTGTGCATTGGTATTCCATTTTTTCTTTGGGTGTCATCATTGGCACTGAAGTTTGTTAACATGTTATATGAATGTGGATTTCATTTTACAACCCCCTCTCCCCCCCCAAACCCTAATTAGTTTTCCAGTTTAGCAAGCACCACATTTTAATAGCTTTGACACCTGAAAAATGTATTGGGTTTACTTCAGTGACATGTAATGTAGATTTATATCCAAATTCTAATGTAATAATACGTGGTATCCCTCCACACATCTGACCCGTTGCATCACGTTTTTTGTACACACACAGTTCAGGAGCCGTGCCCCAAAATCTACTTCAACCACAAGTGTTTCTCGGGCCCCCACCTTAGCAAAGGGCGCATCGCCCAGCTGCCGTGCAGTGTGGGGCCGGGCCCCCTGCACCTGGTGATGATTGAGGTGCTGTCCATGCTCATCAACGTGGCCTACAAGTCCTCACGCGTCCTCAGGGAAATCCAGCTGGACGGCCCGGCCAACAGGGCCATGGACCAGCAGATCCTGAAGGCCAAGTGAGAATTGACCTGTGATGTTTCGGTTTGGTTTGGTTTTGATTCTGGGTGGTTCGTTGGTTAATTTGTGTGTGTGTGATTGTGTGTGTGTAAGTGTGTGTGCGTGCTTGTGAGAGAGAGTTTGTGTGAGTGTGATAGTGTTTGTATGCGCGATTCTTGTTCATCTTCATTTTAATGTCTATCCACTAAAGAGTGATTTTAGACAGTACTGATTCTTTATTTATTTATACATTTATTCTTTTATATTGAGGATAATGGAGCACTCATGTGCTTTTTTTCATCCAGTCCCCGTGTATATGTAGTTTTGTCAATCTTGTCATCTGTTCCCACCGGCACACAATGGCCTACTCTTACAAAAAGTGGAACAGCATTTAACATATGTGCAAGATTTTCTGCGTGCATTTGCACACAGGGCCTCAGTTTACAGTCTCATCTGAAAGACTTTGGATGTGTGTGTGAGAAGGTGAGGCAGGTGTGGTGACAGAGTGCGTGTGGGCAGGTAGTGTGGGAAAGGTTGAGGCAGGTGTGGTGGTGACAGGGTGCGTGTGAGCAGGTAGTGTGAGAAAAGGTGAGGCAGGTGTGGTGACAGAGTGGGTGTTTCTCAGGTACAAGGCGAAGAGCTACCGCGCAGTGGTGGAGATCTGCCGCCACACCAGCCAGCTGGAGGACTTTTGCCGCCAGGTGTGCATCAAGCTGGAGTGCTGCCCCAACCTCATCTCCCCCCACTATGTGGGAGACAACTGCCCCGAAAACTGCTCCCGCCTCACCAAGACCAAGTACAGTGAGTGCCCTGTCTTTCTCTTTCCTGTGGATACGTCTTGTCTTGTGTGGTTTTGTATCGTACATTACATAGTATTATTGTACCATATTTTATATTGTATACCACTTAAAGTATATGTATGTTCTCTGCGTGAAATTGGGGCTGTGGTCTGCCAGGGGAGAGCAGGTGGCCAGTAGTGCATTGCCTCCAGTTTTTGTTGTTGTTTTGTGTTGTTTTGGTTTTCTCCTGTTTGTAAATTATGTCTGTTTATTGAACAAAGGCCTCTTGCTTCCTTATAGGTGACTACTAGGAAGGTGACCATCAGACCAGTGATCTTCTGCATGGTCATGGCTTCTCTCCGCTGTGGCCCTTTTTCCCATGGGTCCTTGTTTTCTCTTTTATGTCATGTTCTTTATCTCCTAGGCCTGTTTCTCCTGACACTTCTTGGGAATGGGATAGCTCACTGGTCAGAGGACTCCCTCTCTCCAAGCTAAGGTCGGACTTGCACTGAAACCTGATCTGTCTTTGAAAAGAGTTGGTCAGTCATGTCTGATGACATAGATAACACGAACTTACCCAGCATACATCCTGCTGTGTGTAGTGGAACAAGCTCCACCAGATTCAACTTGTTACAGCCTTAAGAAGTAGATGCAGTACCCCACTGACTCCTCAAGGAGTTAGAAGTGATGTCAAAAGAAATAAAATTTATCGTTGTCATTATTACTTTTGTTAACCATCTTTGCTGTATTGTTTTGTTACTGTTACCTGTGATAATATAATATAACCTGTTTTTCTTTTTTTCTGTATTTTTTTGTTACTGTTACCTGTGATGATATAACAACACCAGTATTGATTATTACCGTTTCCTGTGATGAAATAACACCACCTGTACTGTTTGGTCCCTCCCTGACAGCCTACTACTACGGGAAGAAGAAGCGCAAGATCGGGCGTCCCCCGGGCGGGCACACCAACCTGGAGAACGGGCCCAAGAAGCCCACCAAGAGACGCAAGCGCCGCCGCCTGGGCATGGTGGCTCGCAAAACGCACCCCGGCAACGAGGGGGAGGGGAAGGACGGGGAAGGGGAGGAGGAGGAGGAGGAAGAAGAGGAGGAGGGGGACGACAAGCTGAGCGAGACGAGCGATTCCCTGACAGCCGACAGCAGCAGCAGCCTGGCGGTGTCGCGCCTGCCCGACCACAAGGCCCTCAGCTCCAAGGCCGCCATGGCCGCCGCCTCGCGCCGCCTCAAGCGCAAGTACACCCACCACATCCCCCCCCCTCCGAGATCCGCACCCGTGGGGCCAAGCTGCCGCGCTACAGCTTCGAGCGTCGCACGCACAAGAAGATCCTGCTGTCGCCCGTGCCTTCGGGGACGTCCGGACTTCGCAGCAAGTCTGTGCAGGTGAGAGTGTGTGTCTTCAGTCACTGTGTTCTGTGTTTGTTTGTGTGTTTGTGTGTATCATTTCCTGTCCGTGTTTAGGAATGAGTAGGTGTGTTTAAGGAGATGGGATAGTTCGGTGGTCAGAGCACTCGCTGCTCTCCCTAGAAAGGTTAAGCAGCGTGGAGTGTAGTTACCTTCTTGGATGGGTGACTGTTCGTTCACCTTGGGTCCAGTTCAGTCCTCCAGCTTACCCAGCTGTAAATGGGTGCCTGCTCACTTTAGGGACAGGGAAGGTAAAGCAGCGAGAGAAAGGAGATGGCCGCCGCCCTCAATATGCTGGTTCTAGAGAAGCTGAGGTCTCTGATGCCTTGCTCCCCAACAACCACATGGGTTATAGGAACACTTTGACTAGAAGTATGAGTTATTGTCTTTTTAGGACTAAGAAGACCAGGGAGGAGGGGATGGGCTGTGCCAGCCTCATCTTTCCCAAGACACTCTGTAGGGACAGCAGATAGTGTGTGCACCAGCCAGCCAGAGAATCAAATGCAGACCACATATGTGACGCTCCACCACATAATGAGACGCATTGCACCAGAGGTCAATTTTTAGTTATTGATATGTTATCACTCTGCAATAAAATAGCTATACAATACAAAAAACAGATTGAAAATCGGACAATTCTAGGAAAAGTTATTGCAAGTTGAAATGCTAGACTGCAGGAAGTGACAAAATGAGAAATTGACAAGTTTAGCATCCTAATTGGTGGTCAGAATGAGGGCTTGGGTATTTTAAAAACACGTTTAAAGGCAAAATGACACAAAATTATGATTTGAAATTTCACTATAAGGTAGAATAATGGCTATACTTTAATAATCAATCAAAATCTCAAAATTGCCAACTTGACCCTACCTGCCTTTAATGGCTCCTAGCAGAAAAGTGGGTGATGTGCTAAGCGACTCATTTCGTGGTGGAGCGCCACATATTTGGTGTACTTTGTCACTGCTCTGTACCATGGAATGGGGGTGGAGTGGTCTCCTATGTCAGAGTTAGAGCAGAACTGTGTGCATTACACTGGGCTAAGTCAGAGACTGTTTATGAAAAACAGCAGGAATCCAGACAGGGCTGCATATGCTCCCTTATTTTGTTCAACTTTCCCAAGCTGTGTCTTGAAGAAATGCTGTCATGCGTAGATACACACTTGCACAGTCATACACACACAGACACAAATGCACGCACACACTCACTCACACACACACATATGCATGCGTGCGCACCACACACACACACACACACACACACACACACACACACAACACACACACACACACACACACACACACACACACACATGCAGGATAGTGTAGTGATCAGAACATTGTGCTCACAATTTGACAACCCGTGTTCGATTCCCATTTGAGGGGATTTTTCCCTGGAGTTGACATCAGTGCTGACTCCACTTTCCCCAAAAGTCCATCAGATGAGACTATAAACTGAGGCCCTGTGTGTGAATGTATGCAGAACATCTTGTGCACATGCTAAATCCTGTTCCACTTTTTGTAAGAGTAGGCCATTGTGTGCTGGTGGGAACAGAAAAGATTTACAAAACTGTAAACACACGGGGACTAGATGTAAAAAAGCACATAAGTACTTATTCCATTATCCTCGATACAAAAGAATAAAATACACTCACACACGCAACGCACACGCACACGCACACACACACCTCACTACACCACTCTCTCTCTCTCTCTCCTCTCTCTCTCTCTTTTCCTCTCTCTCTCTCTCTCTCTCTCTCTCTCTCTCTCTCTCTTCTCTCATACCCTCCTGCATCCTGCACATGAAAACCATTCCTGGTGTATTTTTTCCCCACCACACACACATTGCACCCTCACACTGTGTGCACAGTCTAACTCCAACAAGTCTCTTTTCCACACACACATACACACACACAGACAGTCTGTGGGGGGACAGGATAGCCTAGTGGTCAGAACATTGTGCTTGCAATTTGATGACCTGGGTTCAATTCCCATTCAAGGGATTTTTCCCATGGAGTTAACATCAGTGCTGACTCCAATCTCCCCCAAAGTCCTTCAGATGAGACTATAAACTGAGGCCCCATGTGCAAACGCACGCAGAACATCTTGTGCACATGTTAAATCCTGTTCCACTATTTGTAAGAGTAGGCCATTGTGTGCTGGTGGGAACAGATAAGATCTACAAAACTGCGTACACACAGGGACTGGATGTAAAAAAGCACATAGCTATTCCATTATCCTGGATATAAAAGAATAAATAAATAAAATAAAATAAACATTGACCTTCACACTGTGTGCCCAGCTCAACTCCAACAAGCTGAGGCGGTCCCCGAGCCCTGACCGCTGTCGGCCTCAGAGTCTGTCCAACGGCAATCCCCTCCTCTCCCGCTCCCTGTCCGCCCCCTTCTCCCTCACCACCCCCTCCTCCAGCTCCCTCTCCATCCCCTGCTCCAGTGGCGGCCCCTTCACCCTCCCCCCTCCCTACAGCCCCCTGCCCCTGGAGAAGAACCCTCTGCACTGGACGGTCAGCGACACTGTCGACTTCATCAAGACCACCGACTGTGCTCACGTGGCCAAGATCTTCAGGGAACAGGTGAGCTGTTTGTGTGCGTGTGTGTGGTGTGTGTGTGTGTGTGTGTGTGTGTAGTGGTGTGTGTGGGTAAAAGTGTGTGTGTGTGTGTAAAAGTTGTGTGTGGTATGTGTGTGCATTGGGGGAGGGGGGTGGGTGGGTGAATGGTTTGTTGTGTGTTTGTGTTTGTGTGAGCACAGTCAGACAGACTATGCTCACATGGTTGAAGTTTGTGTGTAAAAGTAGTCTTGTGTGTGTATATGTGTGAATTTAAAAATCTGCATATATTAGGTTTTTTTTAGGATTTAATTTTAGTCTCGAACAGAAACATTTTATTCAGCTTACTTTTATTTCTTCTACTTCTCCAGTGAATGCTCAGCAATCTGTCATGAACAAAATACACTGCACTGCCGTTATGCAGCTGACAAGTCAGGCCCAGCGTGTCCAACGTCAGTGTTACTTTTGTTTTAGAAGAGGAAGTGATTGTGTTCAGTGGCTATCCATCGAAACAGACTTTATTTTGAGCTCCAGAGTGGCAGCTCTGTCCATGTCGTGTGTGTTAGGCAACTCTCTCCATGTCCTGTGGTGTGTGTGTCCTGCAGGAGATTGATGGCCAGGCCCTGCTGCTGCTGAGTCTGCCCACAGTGCAGGACCACCTGGACCTGAAGCTGGGGCCCGCCATCAAGCTCTGCCACCAGATCCAGCGCGTCAAGCTGGCCTACTACACCCAGTTTGACACCACGCTCTCCAACACCTTGTGACCTGCCTGCCTGCCTGCTCCTGCCTGCCACTGCTTGGTCCTGTCACCCCCTGACATCTGGTGATGTGGCCCAAACACAACAGTTACCTTGTAACACCTTGTGACGTGACCAGCAGTGACACTACCATCTCGCTGTGCCATGACATCAGTGTGAGAAGCTGACTGTACCAGATGGAAACCGCACTGTCTGTCCTCCAGTGCTCTGAGACCTGGTCAGCTGTAACAGTTCAGCCAGCCCTCAAGATTTCGTGATGTGGTTGATAGCGATACTGGTGTCACCTTTACTCAACATCGTGTGGTCCTGCAGACAGGGACGATGCTATCTTTGTGAACACCACGTGTCAGGCAGGACCAGTAGTGATACTGTCATGGGACAAAGCAAATGTATAAGTCTATGATACAAAGAAGTATAATATGGAAACTGAAATGTGATTCCCCTACCACATAATGAGTTGCATTGCACTAGAAGTAAATTTTCAGAAGTTAACATGTTATAAATCTGCAATATAAAGGCTGTGTAATAAAAATGAAAACCAACAATTCTTTGAAAAGTTATTACAAAGTGAAACACTAGACTCCATGAAGTGACAAAATGAGAACTTGACAAATTTTGCACCATGATAGGTTGTGGGGATGAGGGGTGGTTTTAAACGTGTTTTTAAAGCAAATGGAAACAAAATTATGCTTGATATTTCAGTTCAAGGTAGAAGAAAGCGTGTAGTTTTATAATCAGTCAAAATCTTAAAATAGCAACCTGGCCCCCACTTGCCTGAAATGGCTCCCAGCAGAATGATGGGTGAGGTGCAGTGTGACTCTTTCTGTGGTGGAGGTTCACAAGTATAGTTTTGTTCTTTACTATAATTCTGCAAAAATAATGACAGCTAAAAGTAAAATTCAGTGTATGGTTATATTCTCACAACTCAGAGAAGATGTAAGCCCACAGATAAAGTTGACTCTAGTTCTTTCTCAGTTTCATTCCAGGTAGAAACTGAGGACAAGTACCTTCACTGCACTCAAACAAGCGGA
This sequence comes from Stramonita haemastoma, assembly GCA_030674155.1. NCBI lineage: Eukaryota > Metazoa > Mollusca > Gastropoda > Neogastropoda > Muricidae > Stramonita > Stramonita haemastoma. The sequence continues at coordinate 13,263,772 of CM060329.1, forward strand.
GTGCTTGTCTTGTGCTCTGCACACGCATGATACAAATGTCTCTCTTTCCTTCATTAACCAACTAGCAGTGTTTGCTGAGAAAACTGCTAGTATGAAATCATGTCAAAAGTAGTATTGGCTGAACAGCATGAAAAATGTCAGTACAGATTGCTGACTGTTTGAAATTTGCTAGGAACAAGGTTGTGATTGTATCTGACAGTTTGAAATTTGCAAAGAACAAGGTTGTATTTATATCTGACAGTCTGAAATTTGAACAAGGTTGTAATTGTATAGTGTAGGTTGAACAGTGAAAGTACAAATTAATCAGAAAGCCCCAAAAGTAGCGTTAAGCATTTGTGGCATGTGTTACATTGTGATGCCATGGTAAGAGCACAGCATGTAAATTACAAGTGTCAAATAGTATCAAGAGCAGAGGTGGATGAAGGTTACAGAATGTGAGGGTTGGTGACAGCATCCAAGATTTGGGCCTGTGCAGCATCAGGGGCCAGATGAAGCCAGGTGGTGTGGTGTGCATGAACTACGGGGGCACAAGGTACACGGCTGTCTGCACATCAGGTCAGTCAGGCTGTCTCTTCATTCCTGGTTGTGGGGCAAGGTCCATCCTATAAAACAAACACAGACGGCTACAGATTCTTTTTAACCAGATTTGTTCTTGTCCTGTTTGATTTCTTGAGCGGATTTGCTTGACATTCGCAATTTGTACATTTGGGAGAAATGGGGGAAGGGGAAGGGGGGGGGGGGGATGTTGGGCTGAGTAGCCAGGTGCTGTGGGAACAATTGGTGTCAAACATGTTTGTTTGTTGTTGGGTTTTTTTGTTTTTTTTTAATGTGGCTTGTTCATGTGGATGTGGCTCCAGGCCATGCAGATTTCATTTTGGGGTGAATATTTGCTCATTTCTTTTTATCTCAGAACACTTTTTTTGAAAGCGGTGGTGTATGTGAAGAAAAAAGCATGGCCAAAATTGATGCAGACTGTGTGAGTGTGTATACATATATATCAATGTGTGTATATTTTTTTAAACCACGTGTGTACTGTGTGTGTGTTTTGACAGTTCCTGTAGACGATCATGTAGAGTCTGGTGGTTTTTGCACATGTTCAAAATTGTGCATACATGTTTGAGAACCTGTTGGTATGGTTGAGCGAAAGGTGGGAACTGGCTTAATTTAAAGTAAACAAGCAGTGATGAACATTTTTCTCTTTTTCTGACCATTTGCAAAAATTAAAAAACCAACTTGTACGTATAAAAAAATAATTGCATGCTTTATTTGTCAAATCATTTTCAGGAAACTCTGACCAACACAAAACTTTTTTTTTATTCAGTTATAAAAAGCAAACATAGTGCTGGCAGTGTTTGAATAGATCATTTAGAACACCAGAAAATGCATCCCTCAAGCTATTTGTATGACAATGGATTTGTTCAGATAAGCATATCAGGCAGGTTTTTAAGACTTACCAGTATTAATAAGACACTTGGAGATTGTTCATTGTTAAAATCTGTGGTGTACGTTAAATTAAATAATGCATTGTGATCACATTATGATAATTATATAAATAATACAGTTCTGTGTCTGAGAAATGTTCAGTTTCCAGGCTACAGTAAATGAAATTCTTGGTTCTAATTTATTGCTTTGATCAGTATCATAGCACACCAGATTTGCCCCTTAACTATGGATGTAGTTTTTTTGTGAGGTTGATTTTGTTTATTTATTCACTTATGCTGGCAGTATTTCCTGTCATTGATTGTTAGTAGCATGATTATTATACATTTTTAAAAATGCTTCACAACGATTGAGCTTTTGATTGTAAAATAAAAACCATATTTAATGAGATTGTATGTTAAGGGAGAGTAAATGTTCAGGGCAGAGTTGTGTTTTATGTTACTTTCAGATTGACCTGCCCGTAGGAATGGCTATAGAAAAAATGCAGTCTTGTTTGGGTTAGAATGACAGGGTTGCTACCAGCATAGAAATACAAGAGAGTCCACTTTCCAACTTATGTCATGTAAGTTCTACTCAATGTAGTCTCTTTCATTAAGCAACTGAGTCATATAACCAGAACTCTTTCTGGATGGGGTAAAAGATCTTGGCATTAGAATGGTCAGCCACAGTGTCTGGTTTGAGTTTGAGTAGTGTTCTTTAACATTTCCATTCCTGATCTGGTATTTTGTGGAGCTGTTATTATTGTGTGATTATTGTGAGCATTTTATCTGCTCCTATGTTTCAGGGAGAAAAAATAGATTACATTACTGTTAATGTGTGGAAAAATATGCAACAAAAGAAAACAAACAAACAAATAAAAACAATCTGACCTATATGCTGTTTCTTACTTTTTATGTAGCCAGACTATGTAAAAAAAAAAATCAAAATAATTTTCTGTAATAAAATGAAATATGTATGAAGAAGGCACTGGAAGAGAATTTCATCTCTTCACTGTTCACCTGAAAAACAACCAGTCTCAATATATATTCTTTTTATTTGTGAAAAGTTTGTGTATTTTATGTTGTGTGTGAATACTTAACCCTTTGACTGCCCATATAAAGAACCAGAACCTGAATCTGCTCTGCCAAAGGACTTTTGCCCAAATGGGGTAATAATTCACACAAAAAATCTAGCATCTAAACTACCAACAATTTGATATTGATATGTGTACAACTTCTGCACAGAATTGAATTCTGCATTAAACCAAACTAATTTGAAGGCCAAGTTGGAATTTATAAACATGCCTGAATCATCCAAAAATAAACAAATAAAAAATAAAAAACTGCTCCAGTCAGCCAACGAAACTGAAGAAAAAACAGACTTTCCGTCCACGCAACGGGATTTCCCAACCATATATGGGTAGAGGGAATCCCACACAAGCTTAAAATATCAATTGTTTTGGAATGGACCTTAAAACGAAGTTAGGAAAATTTGGGAAAATCAGTGCACGTCAAATGACGTGGTAAGGCACTGGGAGTGTGCTATCAGTAGCACGTCATATGACGTGCTAAGGCAGTCAACGGGTTAATTGCATACTGTTTGCAATCATAGTTTGTCTCACAAAATCAGCAGAGCTTATTGGTACCAGATTTTTTTTTTCAAAACCCAAACAAGCAAACAAATCAGGCCTGTACATCAGGATAAGAGGAAAAAGAGAATAATAAAATGTGTGTGCAATGCTTTTCAGAACAAGAACTAATGGACGCTACAGCCCAGTGGTTAAGCCTGATTGACCTCAGTCCTGTGGGCCATGAAGTCATGGGTTTGAATCTTGGTAGGGGGTCTTTTGATTTAAAGGTTGGGGATTTTTACAATCTCCTTGGTCAACTTAATGTGCAGACCTGCCAATGCCTTAATTCAGTTCATGTCTACAAACATTAGTTATTCAGAATACCAAATATGTATGTTAAAGACCCCATAACCCATGTTGGTATTTGGTGGGATATGGAAACATGAACACACACAGCAAGCACCATGTACAAATGAAGTGAGCTGTTCTGAAGGAGGACTAAGTATGTGAGCCAAAGCCAGCAGGCAAGACCTTCTGCAGAGCTACACGCACAGCAGAAGACCAGGCACTGCTCCCCATCCTGTGAGGGAACACAGAAAAGAGAAGACAACAAGAATGGAACTGTTCTTTAGTATCAAAACCAGTCTAAGACTTTACGATAAAAGAAGTAGGATCAAACTTTGGGACATGCACCCCAGATGAAAGAGAGTCGACCTGGTGTGAAGGTATATAATGATACACATATATGTAGGCTTGTAGCTGATAAGACCCTGCAAGTATGAGGAACAGAATACAGTGGAATGATAGTAGGGTCTGTTATTTCTCAAGATGTGGCCAGAAAGTAATGCTTAAAAAGCCTTGACATGAAATCTTCAAGTATGTTTCTTTATTTTCAGTGAATGTGCATGTGGACATTATATATATGTTTGAGTGTGTGTGTGTGTGTGTGTTTACATGGGATACATGTTTGTGAAAATATGGAACAGAATTTCTTGCTTGATTAAAAACAAAATAGGCACAGGAGCAGTGAGTAAAGAGTACGATATGAAAGAGCTGAAAAAGAGAAAAAGCAAAAAACCCTGTCGAAAACAGTTTCCTAATAATCATCGTTAAACATCGTCTCTTGTTGGAATGTCGTGTGCCATGGTTTTTAAGGAGTGGGTGAGGGTTACGATAATTAACTTTTGTGATCTTTGTTATGTTCATGTATGATGGGCAAAAATCAGTATTACTGTTTAGGCTCATTTTTTTCCCTTGTGTTTAACCAGTGTGTGAATCCTGTGTATAGTTTGTCATATCAAATAGAGAAGTAATGTTTGTGGGTTTTTTTTTAATGTCTGTGCTGTTGTTGGATGTTTTTATACTTCCTTTGGCTTAAACTTATTTTTAAAATATCAGATCTCTGTGTGTAAGTATATGCCATGTAATTGCTTGATGTTGTTGTGAGAGAGTTGGCAAGTGTTGGCTAATGTTAGCTTAGCCTGTGGTATCATTTGCTTGAGATTTGTGTTGAAAAATGTCATGTTGAATACTCCATTCTAGTCTTTTGGTGGTGTGTGGAAATATTTACATGCATAATGATCTCTTTTTTTTTTCTTGTTGAAACAGATGACACTCCAAAACACATAGATGTGGGTTTGCGTGTGTGCGTGCGTGCGTGTGTGTGTGCTCTTTTACATATTGTGTTGACCCTCTCTTTCACATAACCTACATCAGTACATGTGTACACAGACAGACATACACAGAAACACACACACACACACACACGCTGGCATCAATGTGAGATTTGCACACAGTTATTTCAATTCATATTACTGCTAAAGTTCAGTTAAAAATCATATGTCCCACAGTGACTCAGAAGTAAACCGGTGATGCTACAAGAGTATTCAAAGCTTAAGATACACATTAAGTATTCACAAAGCCAGAATGTGGAAAAAAAGTTCCATGACACTTTCTTGTGACTAAAAACAGACTCTCCTTCAGTAGTCACATTGTCGCTGTCTCCAAGTTTGGTTTAAAAAAAAAAAAATTATGATATGGTTAAACTCTGTGTGTGTGTGTGTGTGTGTGTGTGTGTGTGTGTGTGTGTGTGTGTGTGTGTGTGTGTGTGGTGAGTGAGAGAGTGAGTGAGACTGTGTGTGTGTGAACTTTTAATTAATCAAGTAAAGGTTAGTGCATAGCCAAACAAAACTGGATAGTTTTTGATGGAGAATACCTAAGATTTTTATATCTCAAACAGGCTGTTATGACTTACCACACTTACGGTCTGATTGATATTGTTATGTAGTGTAGGTTAAAATATTTGTAAAAAAACATCTTTCTTTCCCATCCCCTCACCTCTCTCTGTCTCTCTCTGTCTGTCTGTCTGTCTCTCTATCTCTCTCTGTTTTGACATCTGGATAGTGGAGGAATGGCTTAAGATCCGATTAAGATTTGGTATACTGTGGTCAATCATTTTACTTGATGAGAGGATTTGAAAAAGAGTACAGGTTGGAGATTGAAAGGATTACAAATTTGAAATGACAATCACAAAATCATTCCCTTCTATCTCTTTAAGAGTTTGTTCTAACAAACAATGCATTTTAAAGATTTATGGGACATGATGTCATTATTCCTTTTATAACCTGTTATGGTCAGCTGAAGTCTTGGGAACAGCATTCTGGTCCATTAATTTTACCTTCCCCCAACCCCCCCTTTTCAGTTCTAAAGCTGAAGATATGGTCCTCGTTTGTTTGTTGGTTATTTTGAAGACCTAAGGCCTCATGTCTAGTTCAAATGTATTTATCCTTCACGCTTTTTGAGAAAGAACAAAAATTAAAAAAAACAACCCCCAAAAAACCTTACCATACTGCTTCAGTACCAAATGTCATCTACTCTTTTTTTTTTATTCTCACAGAATGCTGATTTTGACTTCTTGTTATGCATAATTTATCACTTTCATATGCAATAATGTGTGAAGTTTATGTGTGAAGAATACATATGTGCAGGGAGGGACATGTCAACAGGTAACAATAAATCAAGTTGTTTTGTCACTGTCTTGGCTACAGTTGTCTGGTTTTTCAAGGGGCATCACATACTTTGGGCGTTCTGAAGGACAAGAGAAACAAACAAACAAACAAGAAAAGCTTCCAACATGGGACGAATCTGACAGTCCTGATAAGCTTTCGTGGTCAGTAGGGTGATAAACAATATGGAATGGGACAAAGCGCTAAACGAGGGGAAGTAAAAAGCATTGGGAATCTTGAGATCAATTCTTTGTTTTTCTGATTTCATTGGATTTTGGATGATGGGATGGTGGTGTGTGTGTGTGTTTTTCATATAATAATGTAAGGTCTGAACAATGGTAATATAAAAAAAAATATGCTTCTTTTTTTCTGGGGGGAGAGGTATTTTTAATATCTTGGAGCACATTGCTGTACATTGATATTTCTGTCTGATTTTACTTTTCTTTATTGGGTCATTTGTAAAGGTGAAAATGGTAGGAAACAGGAATATAAGAACCTTCTGAATTCTTGCTGGTTTATTGCACTCTGGATGTGTGTGTGTGTGTGAGGCAAGGTGTTTGAATGAAACTCACCTGCAGGTTTTTTTGGTTGCTGGATTTGATTGCCAAAAGGGGATGTGTTTGGGAAGTAGACCTATTTATATGTATGGATTTTTATACTGTTGTGAATAGAGATGGGTTTAGGTGCAAACTGTAGTGTGCTCACTTTGTGGATGTCATGAGGGCAGGTAGTATGGTATGCAAAGTTCTGCTGGCTGCTCACTGCTTCATTATTTCTAGTGTAAATGCTGTGTTGGATGTTTAGCAATATGCTGCCAAAATGTTGCATTTCATTTTGTTTGTTTGTAAGAAATAAGTAAAGAAATGAGTTTGGTTTGTTACTAAGGGTTATTTAAAAACACAACCAACCAACCAACCCCCCCCCCCCCCCCCCTTAAGTTTTAAAACCCCACCAACAGAGGAGACCTTCATAGGTAAATAGGAACAGGTTACAGATATCCACGTAATGCAAGAAATTATAACGCTGTAGATGGTTATTTCATCTACATAGTTGTATAATTTATTTTGTAACTTTCTTGAAAAATCAGGTTAAGTCAAGTTGAATAGCAAGTTTAGATAGCTTAGATGAATTATTATATTGAAATAGTTTCTATGCAAAATGCATTGTTGAAAGTATAAAACTATTGAGAATTTTGGATAAGATATTATTTAGTTTCGAGTTTTTACATCAAGCATGTGAATTGTAGCCTTTCAGAATGTAACTGAGCTTTCACAGTTTAACCCAAGTATCGTAGTGTGTGAGATGTGACATGTCTATAGATGTTTATTTTATTGATAGTATAGTATCACTCTCTCCCATCCCTACTCAAGCTTTATAGACAATTGTTTTCTAAGCACACAAATCTTCATTCTATGCTCTTTGTTACCTATCCCTCCCCGCCCTCCCCCCCCACTTTTTTCAATGGAAATGCATGTACCAAATCATAATTGTGTATTTAAAGAGAAAAGGAGAAAATTAATACAGTATACAATATCACAAGCAAAATATAGTGTCAGATGCATAAGGAATTTGAAGTGTAAAAAAACCAAACAAACCCCAAAACAACGTTTAAGATAAAAAATTAGTTTAAAGTCGACAAAACTGCCAGTTGAAGTGAAATGATTGTGCACAGCCCTTACATGGCCATGTGTGTTTCACAGCGCTAACACAAGTCAGGAAAATGTATAGGATGTGGATGGTCTTCATGGAAATGGGGGGAGGGCTGAAGAAGCTTCAGGTTTCTCGTTTGATTTCCCTTTTTTTTTTCTTTGATATATCAGATGTGTTTTGGGGGGTTGTGTTTTTTTCTTGACAGGCATCTTCTTTTCTGTCAACTTGCTACATATTCTACTCCCCCCCCCCCCCCCTCCTTCTTTAATTAAACAAAGAAAAGGGTATAAAATGGCTGATTGAGTTGTTGGTCATTATTCATTTTAATGTTTATGAATAAACAAACAAACAGACAAAAATAAAATTTTAATGTTTATGTTCATGAGGCGAACATGCATTTGTTTGATAACTAATGCACCCCCTACCTGCTTCCCTTTATAAAGTGATGACTACTGTGGAGTATGCATTGGACTCCGTTTCCCTGACAAGATTGTTTAAAGGAAGGAGTTTAAGATGAACAGTTTATTTTTCTTCACAATGCTGTGATCTCTCTTGTGTATCCTAGACATCAAAATGGCAATTTTCACAGTGTTGTTTCTGCCTTGTGATATTTTATTGCTGCCATGTTCAGTTCACAAAACTACATAATCTGTTTCTGACTGCAGGGTAGAAGGTGGAAGGTTGAATTGTCCCTTTGTTAAAGCTTTTGATTCAGACTTTTTAAAAATCATTATTACTTTTTTTTTTTTAATTACCACTTTATGTCAGGTCACATCAGATTTCTCTGCAAGAAATTTGGGCTGCTCTCCCTGGGGAGAGCTCGTCGCCACAAGTGCAGCACCACCCATTATTGCTTTTTTCTTTTTCCTGTCTGCAGTTGTATTTGTTTCCCTATCAGAGTGGCTTTTTTCTACAGAATTTTGCCAGGGACAATGCTTTTGTTGCCATGGGTTCTTTTACATGCACTTAATAATTATGTGTATCACATGGGACCTCAGTTTATCGTCTCATCTGAAAGACTGGCACACAGACCACCACTCATGGTCTAATGGATGGGGGAATAGTTTTGTGCCCAAACGGGATTCGAACCACCGCACACTCCAATGTGGACTTTTCGCTTGCTAGACAGGCGTGTTACCTCTAGATCACTGATCTACTAAGGTGCTATATAGAGACAGTCATGACACTGTTGGGATTGATTTCCATGTGATCATTTGGGGATTGGGCCTGATGGAGAATCTTCATAATTTCATTGAAAAATACACCCACATGACTCTCTTGAATGCGATTAATCTAGTGTACCTTGTCTGCTTTAAAAAAAAAAAAAAAAAGCTTTTACCCAGGAAAATAGATTTCTAGACATCCTTAGTCACGAAATGATTAGTTTTGTCAATCTTAAGAAAGAGGTTCTGATTTGCAAGAAGTTATTTAGCGAAGATCGCATAGAATTTAGTTCTTCAGAACAGTATGTTGATAGAAAAAGAGAAAAAAGTCCTATTTTTCTTAGCAAAATGGGGCTTAAAAACTACCAGTATTATTTATTGAAAAATGACTTTACAAATTTGAAAAAAAAGCATTAAGAATAGAACCAAACCGAACCAACCAGGCAGTCGGGAGAAACAAACAAACAGACAAACAGAAAAGCTCTTCTTCAGTGTTGATTGTGTAACTGCTAGTGCACCAAAGAATGTGACATTCCATCACTGTGGCTGTAGTTTGGTAAAGTGTGTGGTGTGTGTGTTGTGTGTGTGTGTGTGTGTGTGTGTGTGTGTTAGAAAGTGAAAACAATCCTGTACTCTTCCTCTGGTATGGGTAGAACTGTGGCACACTGCAAGACAGTAAAACATAATTGTTTGTATGGTCTGTTAATACCAAGTCTTTTGAAGCTTAAAAAAAGCAAACAAAACGTTACTGCAATCAGACTTTTCCCCTCACAACTGATTTGTTTCTATTTGGATATTGTGAAGGGTTATGCTGCTGTGAATATAGACTGCTTGACTGCCAATTGTCTCAGATGGGCCTATTTTTATTGATCTTTTTGTGTGTCCATAACTGTCATGACTCCAGTTTTTTTTCCACAGCTCCTTTGGCTTCAGTTTTCTGCCCAACTGTCATTTCTGTGGTGTTTCCAGAAATATTCTTGGTCACTTTCCACAATTATATTTTGAAACTTTACTTTTCTCAAAACATTCTATCATTATGTTATGTTTTTCAGAGTATTCTTTTTATTGCCTTTCAAGGGTATCTATTATGATTCTAGTTTTCTTAAAGGCATTTTTAGGTGTGCTTTTTCTGAGAGGTGTTTTTGAGGTGTTGATTTTTTTTTGTAAGTGTTAATACTGTGGTGTGACCAAAATTACCTACCAGTACCTTAGTTTTATCAAGCTATGCTATAACAATTATTCATTATCTTACTTTTTTCATCACCATCAGTATGTCAGATCTTATGCATGTATCTTAGGGATTATTTTAAGTTTTTTCACTTTTGTTTGTATTCTCTTTAAAAAAGTCACATGATAATATCAGGTTTAGGTTTTCAGTGGTCTCTTATTGCCTAATTAATCTAATTGGATACCATATTCCTCCTCACTTGCCTTTCTGTTTGTTATGATTTTCAGTGACAACTGGACTGCACATGCCACCTAGAGAACTTGATTTGTTTGATAATTCATGTACTTGGGTTGTTCGGCATCTTTGATGTAAGTTTTCTTCAGTAGCATTGGTTATGGCTGGATCACCATAATTATTTTCATAACAGATACTTTAATAGTCTATATTTGCAGTGAAAAATGATTGCAAGCTGTCTCTTTCATTCATAATGATAAATGACTTCTGAAGGTGACTGGAATTTCTGTGTGATTTAAAGGTTTTGATTGCATGTATAATCAGGTATAATACAGTGTGAAGAAAGAGAGATGTGTCTATGGATATGATGTAAATGGCATTCATTTTCAAAGTGAAATTGTTAACATACAGAAATTGAACAGATATTGTACTATTCTGTGCTGCATTCTTTGTCATTTTTCACAACTGAAATGTTTTATATTGCTGACAGAGTTGTTTTTTTCATGTCATCAGTGGATAATGACCAACCACTTGAAACCTTACTGGTTATACACAGCATAACTCTGTCAAAGTGTGGTCATCATTTATTCCATACATGTATTTGTTGTCCAGCCATCAGAGATTTTATAACAAAACCATCGGAAAAACTTTGCCCATGTGGAATATGTGTTCTTGCAGATGTTCTTTTTGAAGATTATTTTGATGGATTTAGCTATAATGATGCTCTTGACTTGTGTGTAGACATGGGACTGTTTGAATTCCAAATGTGATATGAAGTGTGTTGCTGTTAAGTCTTGTGTCAGTAAACTATTGGAATGATTGATTATGGTATTATTTTCATTGTGTTTGAGATGGTGACGAGAGGAGAGAGAGAGAGAGAGAGAGAGAGAGAGAGAGAGAGAGAGAGAGAGAGAGAGAGCTTACAAGCTCAAGGGGACAGTGAGAAGGGGACTGGGCACAATTCATCTAAGACAAAAAAACCCAATTAACAACATCCCAGATAACCATAACATGGATTCCACGTCATGGTTCAACAGATGCAAGGTATTGCAGACTATGATTGATTACTGCAAATGTTCAGGATCGTGAGAACAAGAACATTGATTGAACAAAACCATGCCATTAAAGCTTTACCAGCCATATAGCGTGTCTTGTGATGCCTTGAGACATGCAATTTGTTCCAAACTTTACGTAATGCACAAAACCAACCGTGACGCGAAAATTTGACCTGGAAACCAAGTCAGCACAATTCTGTATAAAATAACTTATCGAAATAGGGAAGAGCGAAAGGCACTCAATGAAAGTTAAGGAATGCATAAAGTGTGTAGGTTTAAATGCTGTTAGAGTGGTTCTCGGTCTGGGTGTAGGAGAGAGAGAGAGAGAGAGAGAGAGGGGGGGGGGGGGGGGGGGGGGGGGACTCTTCTTATCAAAGGCTACAAATAAACTTTACATTTTCATCCAGTTCTTGTCCTGATCAGAGACTACGATAATAACATTCAAGATGTGATTTAAAAAAACCCACAAAAAACATTTTTTTTTTTAAAAAGGAAAGAAATAAGCATATGACTTAACAGCCCAATCAGTAGCCTATATGTGCACCATATTTATTTCTTTTTTTTTTTTTAATTTCAAACTATCTTCCAGCATATTACCAATTAATGATATCAAATCATCAATACACAGAGTATAATTCAAAAGGTAACATACTCCTTAACTGGAGAGAGAGAGAGAGTGTGAGGTGTGTGTGTGTGTGTGTGTGTGTGTGTGTGTGTGTGTGAGAGAGAGAGAGAGAGAGAGTATGGTTTTTATTTTCAATAATAACTTTAAGCTTCCACATAAATTTCGTCCTCAAGCCCTGACACTAAATAGAAATTACAATTAATATACAAACTATGACAACGAAGAGCCTGAAGTTAGAACAACAACATCTGCAAACACAAACATCCTGAATTTTAAACTTTTTCTTCTATATCGGAATGCGACTACCTTAATGGTGGGCACAAACGGTTGCATTTGCATCCGCAAAAATAATTATCATCATTGGTGAACCTCTGAGCTCTACCGAAGAACAAAAGCAACAAACCAAGTTTAAGATGATAAGATAATGAAAACAACTTTTTGAGTATGGTACACTTGAAAATCTTTTATTCATTTATTTTATTCTTTTTATATCGAGGATAATGGAATAAGCACTCATATGCTTTTTTTAAATTTTTTTTTTTACATCTAGTCCCCGTGTGTATGCAGTTTTGTAAATCTTGTCATCCGTTCCCACCAACACACGATGGCCTACTCTTACGAAAAGCGGAACAGGATTTGTATAAGACAAGGAGAGACTTACCTGGTAAGTTGAGTCTTGTCGAGAATTCTGACGAATTTCTCCCGATGAAACCGGAACAGAGTGCACTTGAGATAAACACCACTTGCCAGCCGTCAGTCATTGAGAGTGCAACGAATAAACACGGAGTCAGTGAAGAAACAACACACAGGTTATAGAGCTACTGGTCTATATGGGTAGGTAACAGAATTAAAGGGAGGGCAAGTGCACTCTGTTCCGGTTTCATCGGGAGAAATTCGTCAGAATTCTCGACAAGACTCAACTTACCAGGTAAGTCTCACCTTGTCTTATACAATTCTAACTCATCTCCCGCTGAAACCTGCACTAAGAGTGCTCTTGAGATATTTAGAGCAACAGTGGTTATGAGTTGCAAAAAGAACAGATCAACTTCATCTTTGACAAATTAGTATTACATAAAGACCTGTCCAAAGTGTGGTTTGCCACAGTTAATCATTTTGCTATAAAAGCAGGTGTAAATAGACTCCCTAGTCCAGCCAGCAGCTGTCATAACAACACTGATAGGCACCTGCAGCCTGGGGCAGGAGCACTAACCACCTTAGTAGGCTGGTGCTGTATAAACATCAGTATCTTAGTCTGCATCAGCTAGAGTGTATGGCTTCCAGTGAGCTATAATAATAGTGTCTCTGTTAACACTATGTTGAGGGCCTGTAAGGCAATGAAATTTTTTACAATTGTCTTTTCTCAGAGAAGCTGTTCTCAAGTATAATATTAGTGTTGCTACAACACCCAGCGTATCATTTGGTTTAGTCAGTTCTGTAGGATCCTGGTGATCCCATGTCAAGTATGCTTCAATATGCTATTTGCAAAATAAAAAGTGCATTTTGTTGTCCATCATTGACATGCCTGACAAGTCTGTGCATTCAGGTTTTGGCAACATTGTCCAGTGAGGGGAGTAAGAAGCATGATAAGCTTTTCCCCCTTTATTTTAAAAATTCTTTCAGTGTCAACATTTTAATATATATCTAACTCCACATTGGCATCACAGGTTTTAATCCTTTCCTTTGACTGTTCAGCACTGGATTAGCTTCAAAGCCCCATCCATGAATATTTTAACTAGGTATGTAACACCAAAAGAACATTAACACCATCAAAATTTTTAGTGAGGCTTTCTCTTCTGATTTGAGAAGGCTAGAAATTTGATGCCATTGACTGAAAAAGGTGAAACCTTAGCGTACCACTGCCACTTGTTGATGTACATGTTGTATATTAGACAGTGGATGCCTGCTAGGGAAGCATGATGGTGTCGGCGTCGGCTACATGTATTCCATCTTTGTCAGATATTTGCTTATCAGTACCTTGAGTTCCTTCCTCACATGGTGTTTGAGGTTGGGATCATGGAATGATACAGAAGCTATCTCTATTTGAGAAAAGCAGGGGTCTGATTATCTCCCTTTTTTACACCAAGAGATAAAACATCTGGGTTTGTCTGCAGAGGCACAACAGTTATTTCTTCTGTTTTGTCTGGCATTCTTTGGCAATACTCTTGGAAGCAGCGCAAAGAAAGAGGGTTGGAAAACAATGGAAAGAGGGATAATTCAAGCTGATAATGCAAGCATCAATTGCATAAGCATGTCAGTCAGGTCAAAAAAACAACAACAAAAAAATATCTAGAACAGGTAGTTTGTTTTATGCACGCAGCAAAAGAGTCCCCTACAGGGAAGAAAGCAAGTAATGCTACAGCCTCTTTAAGGAGGCTTAGTACAAACTACCATTCAACATACCATGAAATGGACAATTTTATGACATACAATTTTCTGACCAAGCAGTGCAAGCATACCTGATTGTGATATCTTTGCTGATACATCATTTTCAGATTTCTTTGGTCAATGTCACAGGTTTATGATCTGCTAGATCCCCTTTAGTTAATACAACAGTCATGCTATTGTCAGATCTAATAGAACTGACTATCAATAGCAGAGGACAGTAAAGCCTGTAAGGCCAGAAACATCTCTCAGTTTGAGATAACTTTAGAGTCTTGAGTTGTAGTTTGAGCTTTGTTTTGATTTATATACAGACCTCCCCATCCATGTGAGAGCTGTCAGTAACCAATGTGGCCTAGGTAAGTGTAACTTTAATTTTCTCTCTTTGCTGAGGTAAGTTTGTGATATACCACTTAAGGTCATATTTATCCACAACAAACAGTGTCATATATCTGTCCGAATTTCGGCACAACTAACAGTTGTGCTATTGTCAGATCTACTAGAACTGTGACTATCAATAGCAGAGGACAGTAAAGCCTGTAAGGCCAGAAACATCTCTCAGTTTGAGATAACTTCAGAGTCTTGTGTCCAAATTACCAGCACACTTATTACTTGTGAACAGTGTTTCTACTGCATTTCAGAGTGTGGCAAAGGAGTTTCCCATGGGGAACACCATCAAGCTATCAACAGACTAGCAGCCCTCGGACCTAACAAGAGGTCATTGTTAAAATTTTAGCTTTTCTTTGCTTTAGTAGGTGACTGCAAGCACTGAAAGATTCAAGTTCTCTTTCTTCAGTAAGTCTGACACTCAGCTCCTGAGAGTTGATAACAAACCCTTTATGGGATGATTTTCTTGCATGGGTTTAATTATGATTTTTAATCATTTTTTGCAAACCCCAAAATATCAGTTTGATTTGACTATGTCAACAGCCCATTCCACGACTTCTGTCTCATGTTCTGTATCCCTTACTACCTCAGAATTATGAGAATATGATCAAAAAACCCCTTATTGTAGCTTAGAAACAGTATAACTTGCCCTTCTATTAAGAAACGTGTGCAACACTCAAAAATGGGCCACTGAATAAACTGCATGATGCAGATCAATTTATGCAAATAAACGGCCTGTTGTGATAAAATCTAAGGCCTTCCTATATGTTTCCATATCAAACATTTTACAATCTATATTTCCGTTGAAGGCTTTCAAACTGAGAATCATGTAATAGATTCCATTTCCAATGGAAATATAACAACTTTTACAGGCTCATTCTCTTAAAAACAAAGATTTTTCGCAAGAAAAATATATTCAGTTATTGATTTCTGAATCTACAGCCTCATTTCCTACTGAGCTACTTAGAGTCTGTGGGGTATAACTCAAGGAATATTGTTATCCCTTTGACTGTGTCAAACACTTATAATATATCAGAAGTGACTTAATTCCACTTCTCTCTTATTTGCCATGCAATAAATGCAATGCAATGATGCAATAAAATTGCAAAATGCAATAAAAGATTTTATCATGAAGTTATTACTTCAATGGGAATATTAATTTTATTTTAAAATAAACTCATTTGGAAAAGGAAAGGATGGTTTCCTTATAGACAAACTTCCCATCACACCTTTCATCTCTTGGGGATTTCCCAATGCCCTCAGACTATCATTGGTTGTCTGGCTGGTAGCACCACCCCAAATAAAACGAAATATGCCAACTGCTGTTGCTGCTGTGACCCCCATGACACTAGCCTTGACCCCAAGCTTTCCCCCCTACACTCGTTGAGTGAGATGCTCAGTTTCTGAGTAACTTTGGCCTCTTTCAGAGCTCTGTGAAATTTGCCCCGTTGGGTTAAAAGCCATTCACTGCTCACAGCTGTGTGTGCCTAGCACCAAGGCCTGCACTGTCTATGGAGTGGCATGTTATGCGTTTCTCTCTACTAGGTGAGAGGTCAAAGCTTGCATGCCCTGTAAGGGAAAGGACATCTACCAGGGTGTCCTTAGCTGCTCAGGTTGCCTTATAGCTATGCTGACCTGCACGAAAAGTTCACAGCAGTGCACGTGCACCGTTGCTGAAAAAGCAATGCTCCATTTAGTATATTCCACAGCCAGCTGTTATAGCCGTAGGCATTATAGCTGGCTGACTCCTTAGTGTGCGTTGCACAGAGTCGGCAGATTGTGGAATGCGGTACTTGGCCAGTATGGCCTTGAGCCTGGCATCCTGTAGCTTGACATCTGTTTAATGTAAGTCAACCCTCTTATCTGACAAGGGGGGTGGTGGGGGGGGGGGGGGGGGAGGGGGGTTCCCTACAGTGGCTCGCAGTGCAGCAGAAAGTAGGGTGAGGAGGTCAGGAGATGGTTTTCTCCCTCTTTTTCTGTATTTCTTTTCTTCTCATCAGAACTTTACTCCATTTCAATATATAAAAAATTTGGGGTGAGTGGGGGAAATAATTGTCTCTATTTCCTCAAAATCAGATTAATCATCAGTCAGAAAATAATGATGTTGTTTTTGTTTATCCCCAAATTATTGATGTTATGGCCTGCATTTAGCCTCCAAGTTACTGAAACAAGGCACATACTGTGTGTAAACTTGCTGAGGGAACATCTGTTGAGTTCAGCAGAAAAAACTTCCTCCTCAAGTAAGGGGGAGAAAAGGGGGGAACTATTATGACTAGGGTGGTACTCACAGTTGAGTCAAACAAGACTGTTTTTAATTGCCCAAATAGGTTACAATTATGTATATATACACATTTTCCCCCCACAGCCTACACCACAGAAAATCCAAAGCCTAGAACACAAGAAAGGCTGTATACATCCAACAGGAAAAAAGAAAGATCATAGTGCACACACACTCTAAAAGAAAGGCACAGAACAGAAAACAGAAGGAAGGCACTCTCCTGATGTGACTGGTCCAGCGGCTAGGCGCAAACTGACGGCTGGCAAGTGGTGTTTATCTCAAGAGCACTCTTAGTGCAGGTTTCAGCGGGAGATGAGTTAGAATTAACGTGTGCGCAAGATCAAAGAGATTTGAAAAAAAAAATTTATATAGAGGATAATGGAATAAGCACTCGTGTGCTTTTTTACATCAAGTCCCCGTGTGTATGCAGTTTTGTAAATGTCATCTGTTCCGACCGGCACACGAGGAGAGAGAGAGAGAGAGAGAGAGAGAGAGAGAGAGAGAGAGTGCACTTGAACAGTAATTTAATTTCCTGAGTAAATCTGTTCCTAAATAGTTTGGCCAACATTACAACAATGCAAATTCCCGGTTCCCCTCTGTGAGTGGTCGTAGTGCGAAATTGGATGATGTCATTTCCGCTTTCTGTGGCAGACGATTGTCCCGGAGTCTACGAAATCTGGTGGTCATGAAAATGAGGTTGTGTAAATCAAGGAAAATGATCGTGTGCGTTAAGACGCAGAAAAGTGAAAGTGAGGTAGGGGGTAATAAACATCTGTACAGAGAGAGGTCAACAAAATTTGTCCTCAGAAATTCCGCTAAGCAGGGGTGATTATCGCTGACAAAACGTCACCCGGTATGAGAGCTGGTGGGTAAACATAATATTAAGCAGCGAGTCTAAAAGTACTTTTAGATCTAGAGAGAAAGGTTTGGGTGGGTGGGTGAGGAGGGGGGGGGGGTGAAGGGGGGATTTGGTGGGTGGAGTTAGAAGAGGTGTGTGTGTATCGGGGGATAGGGGACAATGTAAATACTGACAGGGCATTGGGTCAACTTGGGTGGGGGGAGTATTAAAGTGATAGCCCTAGCTGATTCATTGAGGTTATTGTCAAGTCCCAGCGGGATTTTTGATTTAGGGAAACAAACAAAACCTCACCACGAACACAGACCAGCGCAAAGGTTTGTGGAATGGGATGGGAGGAAATGGGGTTCAAGTCATTAACCTCTCCAGATCAGTATGTTTACCACTGTACCACCAATGTGTGTTTAATTTAATTTGATTTGATTTATTCTTTTATATGGAGGATAATGGAATAAGCACTTGTGCTTTTTTACATCCAGTCCCCGTGTGTATGTATTTTTGTAAATGTCATCTGTTCCCACCGGCACACGATGGCCTACTCTTACGAAAAGCGGAACAGGATTTAACATGTGCGCAAGATGTTCTGCATGCGTTCGCACATGGGGGGCTCGGTTTAAAGTCTCATCCGAAGGACTTTTGGGGAGAGTGGAGTCAGCACTGATGTTAACTCCAGGAGAAAAATCTCCTCGACCGAAATCGAACCCGGTGTGTGTGTGTGTGTGTGTGTGTGTGTGTGTGTGTGTGTGTGTGTGTGAGAGGAGAGAGAGAGAGAGAGAGAGAGAGAGAGAGAGAGAGAGAGAGAGAGAGAGAGAGAGAGATTTATTTTATTTATTTATTTATTCTTTTATATCGAGGATAACAGAATAAGCAATCATATGCTTTTTTTCATCCGGTCCCCGTGTGTATGTAGTTTTGTAAATCATGTCATCTGTTCCCACCGGCACACGATGGCCTACTCTTACGAAAAGCGGAACAGGATTTAACGTGTGCGCAAGATGTTCTGCGTGCGTTCGCACACGGGGCCTCGGTTTAAAGTCTCATCCGAAGGACTTTTGGGGAGAGTGGAGTCAGCACTGATGTTAACTCCAGGAAGAAAATCTCCTCGACCGGACTCGAACCCGGGTCTTCAAATTGCCAGCGCAATGTTCTGACCACTAGGCTATCCGCCCCCGGCTATCCGCCATCCGAGAAGAGAGAGAGAGAGAGAGAGAGAGAGAGAGAGAGAGAGAGAGAGAGAGAGAGAGAGAGAGAGAGAGAGAAATCAGACCCCCACCCCTGTGTGTGTGTGTGTGTGTGTGTGTGTGTGTGTGTGTGTGTGTGTGTGTGTGTGTGTGTGTGTGTGTGTGTGTAATAGTCAATTTTGTATCTCCTCTGTGTGTGTGTGTGTAATAGTCAATTTTGTATCTCCTCTGTGTGTGTGTGTGTGTGTGTGTGTGTGTGTGTGTGTGTGTGTGTGTGTGTGTGTGTGTGTGTGTGTGTGTTCGCAAGCACGCATGAGGGATGGTGTGGAAGAACCCGATTGCTGTCCGGAATGGGTCAATGCCACCAGTCCCGTGGGAATCCAGGTAAAGTGACTATTGTCACTGTAGTCTGTGTTGACACTGTCCGGAGTCACAGCGTGTGTGAGGTGGGACAGAGGGAGGGAGGGTACTGAGATAGGTGTTTGGGTGGGAGACTGTGTGTGGTGTGTGTGTGTGTGTGTGTGTGTGTGTGTGTGTGGTGTGTGTGTGTGTGTGTGAGGGGGGTAGAGGTGTGTGTGTAGGTGGGTGTATGGGTGAATGAGAGAGACAGGTGGAGCATATAGCTCAATTCACTAGGGGTTACACCCGTTTTTTTCAAGTTTTTAGTTTTGGAGCTGTCACAAAACCAGCTAGAATGCCCCCACCTCATAAAAAAGAAAACAACAACAAAACAACACACACACACACACACACACACACACACACACACACACACACACACACCAAAACAAAAAACCCTAACAACCAAAAGGCACCACCCGAACCTATTACTCTTACTAAATTTGAACATGCGACCTTTTAGCCTGGAACGCAAGGCACTAACCGCTGCGTCACGCCAGCTAATGTCCTTTTAGTTGCTGTTTTTGCCCCTTTCTCCTCTGAGGCAGCAGAAGATGTACATTTGCTGTTGTTCCCCGCCCCCCAACGCAGGATGGGAAAAAATCGTGGAGTTGGAGTCCCCAGGGCGGTTCGTGGCTGTATATGGTAACGTTCTGGCGGCTCCTGCGACGTCACTGGAACCATACGTATCGGCGATTGCCTTTCCAATGGACCATTCTAGTGACGTGTAAATGAGAGAGAGGAGAGAGAGAGAGGGGGGGGGGGGGGGGGGTAGGCTGCTGCATGGGTTAACAGCTTGCCCTCCATACCTTCTTACCCAGGCTTTGTGCTCTAGAGCCTAGAGCGCAACTCATAGTCTTCCGAGACTGACGGATGCCTGCCACTCTGGCCATCTTTTACCCTAGTGTCACTTGTATAGAGAAACAAAGATACACCAAAGAGGACATAAAAAAGAGGTAACACTGCAATGGTAGCGACACGCTCTCTCCAGGTAGAGCAGTCCAAATGTTCACGCATTGAAGACTTGCCGTGACTGCAAGTCATATTATACAACAATGACTAATGCATTACAATAATTACATTATTATAGGCTATACATGTAAGGAACAGATGATTTTTTTTCTACAAAACTGCATACACACGGTGCAAAAAAGCCATGAGTGCTTATTCCATTATCCTTGAAATAAAAGAATAGATAAATAAATAAGACCTGATCGTTGCCAGTCATACCGCGCTTGTTATATACCTCCCCTGTCATTTACCTCCCATTATGGCTACTAGTGTGTGAAGCAGCCCCTGTATGGTAGCCTACCCAGACTCAGTTTTCACTTTCCCCAACGGGGACATGAGATACCGTCTAGGGTACATTTGAAGGAATCCGTCACCAAGGCGCCAACAGATGAGCTGGGCCACACGTGACAAAGATTGGACACAGTAATTCAATATGCCAGACATGCTTGCAGCAATCAAAGATGGGAATGGAGATCCCTTACAAAGTCTGCAGTAAAAGTCCAATCCCGTCCCTTGACCAAATCGGTCTGGGATGGAGCGAGTGAGCTTTATTCTGTGTTACATTACATTGCTAAGAAATTCACTGTGTATATGTATCTTTTTATTTGCATTTCTTCATTCACCTTCTCCTATCTCGTAGTCTGCTCGAACTTTGGGACACTACTGAAGATTTTGCAACCTTCACTCCTGCCGGTTCTCAGCTTTCCGAGGTCTTCGCATTCCATCAAATGCTAAAATGAGTCTTGTGATCTCTTTACTGCGCTGAGTGATTTTGATCTTCTGCATGTCAGTGTCCACAAGCAGGGATTTATGGGTGGAGCTCATTCCTTAAAAGATAAAATAAAACAAAACTGTCAGACGTGACAGACGTGACCTTGCTGGAATTCATCAGGGAAACATTGAACACAGTGAACATTCACGACGTTGACGCTGTGAGGAGTCTGGTGGTGACTCCAAGCGGCTTTTGTGTATTAGTTTGTTTTGCTGCATTATTGCTTTGTTCACATCAGCTATTTCTTTAAAGATCGTGTTGTTTAAAAAAAAAAAAAAGTGTAGACAAGATTGCCCCCTTGTAGATAGACCTACTACAAAACAGCCTTCACAGAGAGAGATTGATTTGATTTATTCTTTTATATCGAGGATAATGGAATAAGCACTCTTGTGCTTTTTTACATGCAGTCCCCGTGTGTATGCAGTTTTGTAAATGTCATCTGTTCCCACCGACACACGATGGCCTACTCTTACGAAAGGCGGAACAGGATTTAACGTGTGCGCAAGATGTTCTGTGTGCGTTCGCACACGGGACCTCGGTTTAAAGTCTCATCCGAAGGACTTTTGGGGAGAGTGGAGTCAGCACTGATGTTAACTCCAGGAGAAAAATCTCCTCGACCGGACTCGAACCCGGGTCGTCAAATTGCCAGCGCAATGTTCTGACCACTAGGCTATCCGTCCCCTAGGCTATCCGTAGAGAGAGAAGAGAGAGAGAGAGAGAGAGAGAGAGAGAGAGAGAGAGGAGAGAGAGAGGAGAGAGAGAGAGAGAGAGAGAGAGAGTTTCATTCCTCTCCAAAAGCCTATACAGATCTGTTCGCTGCAACTGGGCAGACCGTGACTCACCAGAAAAGAGAAATGAAGAGTTGTTGGTGACCATGTGAGGAAATGACGCCAAACAACCAACCGCCATGTCTAGAGCAAACACGACTGTTGTAACCCACGTTACAGTAGGCTACCCGTGACCGATATCCACCAGCAATGGTCATTTGCACTTCAGCTTTGAACCATAACATGCGAAAACACACTCAGTTGGATCGGCATGTATAACATGTTGGCTTTAAAATCTCACGGAGCTTGGATAGACTTACAGTTTTCACTTTTTCTGGTTTGAAGATGCTGCGGAATATTGTCTGCATTTTGGAAATATCGGTTTAGCTCTACTGGTTTTCAAATGTGAATAATTTCTATTTTGTTTGTTGACTTTGCTCAGTTGCTTCTTCTGGTTGTCAAACTGTACCATTGACGTCATTTAGTGACGTAATTCACATTGCAAAAAGTTATGGAGTTGGTGAAGTAATCTGGTGACTACATTTATAGGCACGAAGGACTGGATATCCGATTGGATGTAAGGTCTTGGGGAAAACTGAAAACTCTGCCACTGGCTTAAAACAAAGAAGATTTATTGACATGGTGTTGAATCACAGTGTATTTGACTAGAATGATTTTTTTCCTTACAGGGAATAAACGATAATTGTTATTACACAGGGAACAAATAGTTTATATGAAATAGTGTATAACAAATTTGACAAAATAAAATACGAGACAGTGTACAACTCTATAGTAAACAACCATCTTTGTTAGTGTACAGCAATAACTCATCATGGGCCTTGTGAGGGAGATCCTGGGTGAATACATGGACTATTTCAAGGCGACCTTTGCCCGCTGCATGTTTTTGATGCACGCGCTGATTGTGATCTGGCGGACGGTGGTGTTGTTGGGAAGCCAGTACTGGTTCATCAGCATCGGCATCCTCTGCATCATTGCCGAGTACTTCGTCACTCTCATCGTCAGAAATGGACAAGAGTGGAACTGGTGAGATGTGCCTTGTGTAGCGGTAGCAGCAGCAGTAGCAGCAGCAGTAGAGCAGCAACTTAGCCATAGTAGTAGTAGTAGTAGTAGTGGTGGTAGCAGCAGCAGTAGTAATAGTAGTAGTAGCAGCAGCAGTAGTAGGAGTAGAAGTAGTAGTAGCAGCATCAGTAGCAGAAGTAAGAGTAGTAGTAGCAAAAGTAGTAGTAGTAGCAGGCTAGTAGCCTAGTAGCAGCATCAGCAGCAGCATCAGTAGTACTAGTAGGAGCAGCAGCAGAAGTAGTAGTAGAAGTAGTAGTAGTTGCAGCAGCAGCAGCAGCAGCAGAAGAAGAAGAAGAAGAAGTAGCAGTAGTATGCAAAATACTAGATGATATTCAGAGAGAGAAAGTGAGACAGAGAGAGAGATTTGATTTGATTTGATTTGATTTATTCTTTTATATCGAGGATAATGGAATAAGCACTCTTGTGCTTTTTTACATCCAGTCCCCGTGTGTATGCTGTTTTGTAAATGTTATCTGTTCCCACCGGCACACGATAGCCTACTCTTACGAAAGGTGGAACAGGATTTAACGTGTGCGCAAGATGTTCTGCGTGCGTTCGCACACGGGACCTCGGTTTAAAGTCTCATCCGAAGGACTTTTGGGGAGAGTGGAGTTAGCACTGATGTTAACTCCAGGAGAAAGATCTCCTCGACCGGACTCGAACCCGGGTCGTCAAATTGCCAGCGCAATGTTCTGACCACTAGGCTATCCGTCCCGAGAGAGAGAGAGAGAGAGAGAGAGAGAGAGAGAGAGAGGAGAGAGAGAGAGAGAGAGAGAGAGAGACTTCAGACTTCAGACTTCAGACTTCAAATAATTTAATGTTCATAAGTCTTCAGACTCCTAACATTTTGCACTCTAACTCATGCAATTTCCAGCGGTGTACAGATTGCCTGGATTCTGAAAAGGAAACTACAAAGAGTAAACATGATTGTACACATCGACATACAAAATATGAATAATAATGTATTGAGTGATACAAATTAAGATATCATGATCGCTTGTGCATGTCTCGCTCAAATTTTTTGGCACACTCATAGTTGATCTTGTACGCATGCACCCCCCCCCCCCCCCCCCCCCACATGTGCACCCATGCAGTTCGTGCGCGTGCTCAAACGCACACACACACACGCACGTACGCACACACGCACTCACACGCACACCGCACTCACCCGCACGCACGCGCGCACTCACACGCACGCACACACACACACACACACACACACACACACACACACACACACACACACACACACACACACACACACACACACACACACACACACACACACAGGATTCTGGCCTTTGGCCCTCTTCCAACATGATTGATGGTTTTTCAGGAAGTCAGGAATTTCTTTTAGTTAGCTAGTATCTTTAACACCTCTCTCTTATTCACAGCATGGTAAATAAACTGAGCCAGGTTTTGCATGAACAGTGAGTCACAGTTGGTCATTATATCACAAAATAAGCTTTCATCTAGTTGATTATCCCCTAAATATTTGTTCCTTAGTTCTTTGTAATTATGACATGTACAAATCAAATGGATTTCATTTTCTATTTCATTTTGACAGAAACTACACAGCAAAACTGAAGGATCATCCTGTGCATAACGAAAAGTATTTGCGTTCAGGGGAAGAACCCCCATTCTGGCTTTGGCAAGAGTGTCTCGAAAGTGTTTAACATTTAAGGTATCAACATAAGGTTCAGTCATGAAGTTTGATTTAAAAGATGCATACAATGAAAACCTTTCGCTATTGTTAAGTGCATCCGACCAGTCACTAATGAAATTTGTCACAAGGCGTTCTTTCAACAATGAAAAGAAACTCCGTTCATTCCCGAACACCCTGGTTTAACCATGCAAATCCCAAACCACATTTTTCTAATATAGTTCTCAATCTGTATGCCCAACACACAATACCATTTTCATCCATGCTAACCTGCATTAAATAAGCTTGCTTAGGCAGTCTCTTTAATTCCATGTGCAACAATTTCACCCAATACTTAACAGCTCTCATGCATGCATTAATCTGAAGAGAGTATCTGCCCAGTTCGCCGTAAATGCATTTATTTGGGGTTTTAGGAGAGACACCTAGAAAGCGTTTGCATGCTAAGGTATGAACTTTTTCGATTGAATCAGTGTGTTCAAGTCCCCAGAACTCTGATCCATATAACAAGATTGGCTGAACCTGGGCATCAAACATCTTAAAGTAAGTCTGTTTAGAAATATCATTAAGATTGCGGAGCACTCGAGCACATTCATAAACTGCCTTCCTTCCTTTTGTAACTAATTTCTTGACTCCTTGAACTACACTCAGTTTTGTAGTAAAAGTATATCCCAGGTAGGTGTAACTATTAACCACTTCCAGGTTTGCTCCATCTAAATGCCATTTTTCATTCCGACCTAGGTGTCCACCCTTTCTAAACACCATAATTTTAGATTTATCTCTATTTATATCCAGATATTTTTCTTTGCATAGCTTACTCAGATTGTTCAACTGGCTTTGTAGCCCTACAGGAGTCTTTGACAAAAGAGCCAGGTCATCTGCAAATAACAATAGAAATAATTCCATAGAACCAGGTTGCAGTTGAATTCCATGTTTTCCCACATTTTCCATAGTTACAGCTATTTCATTTATAAACAATGAGAAGAGAGCAGGGCTCAAAATACATCCTTGCTTAACACCAAGCGGACATTTAAAGACATCAGACATCGTTTCATTCACACGAACACAGGACAAAACAGAAGAATACATGGCCTTTATGGCTTCCAAAAATGGTCCTGACAAACCTGCCCTAACTAGGGTTGCAAATAAAGAAGGACGATGTACAGAATCGAAAGCCTTTTTCAGGTCTATGAACGCTACATATAATTTTTCCCCTTTTTTGTTCAGGGCTCTTTCGACAATAGAAGACAAGGTAAAAATATGATCAATGGTTGAATATGACTTCCTAAAGCCTGCTTGTTCTTCCACAATTTTTTCGTTTTCTTCCATCCAAGACACAAGTCTTTTTCTGAGAACACTTGTATAGATTTTACTGATAGTACTTAATAAAGAAATGCCCCTGTAATTGTCAGGCTGATCTGCATCTCCCTTCTTGAATATAGGTACAATCATAGAATATGACCACTGACTTGGAAATTCGCCATTACGGAAAATCTTATTAAACAAAAGAGTTAAGAAAGCTACTGATTTTAATTCTGCAGTCTTGAGCATTTCAGCAACAACCCCATCACAACCACATGCTTTCCCATTCTTTAGCGTTGTAATGGCGGTTCTAACTTCGGCCTCAGCTATAGGAATGTTTAGCTCATTTACCGATTCCTGATTTATATTAACAAAAACATCCCTGTCTTGCCCGTGGGCTTCATCTGTTCTAAAAACCAATTTAAAATGTTCAAGCCATTTATCTAACGATATGTTTTCACTCAGTTTCTGTTTGTTTGTTTTTGATCTTATTTCTGACCAGAACAGTTTGGGGTCATGAATAGCTTGGTTTATTCTACGAGCTTTCTCCTTTTTATAGCTAGATCTTTTACTCTGTTTAAGTTGACGATACTCTTTTCTTGCATTTACAAAAGCAACTCGTTTCCTATTGACCGATTCTAAATCTTCTATCTCATCATCTCTATTTGCTCTCCCCAGACGCATACCTTTATCATACTTATTTTTTGATTTTCTGAAGGCATTGAGAAGTTTATAAGTTAACCGTTTAGCTTCTTTACATTCTCTATCGAACCAAGGAGCTCCCTTGTTGTCCTGATACATATCTACTTTGAATCTTTTTTTCATGCAAATTGCGGCATTCAACAGACAGTCTACAAATCTTGTTAGAGCTGACTCAGTGTTTGTGTCTATTTCTTCAAAAGCATGGTCAAGGTCAGTGACTGATTCAGGTGAGGACAAGTTAGCTAAAAACTCTCCCTCTTTTTCTTTGTCCCAGCACAACTTTTCCTTCCAAACTCCCTTATTAGCTCCCTTACTGCTATTTTTTATAGACATAGAGTTTAAATTTCCCAATGTTATTGAAACAGGTAAATGAGTAGACTCAACTCTACTTATTATTTCAAAGGAGGAAATAAGGTTATGTTCAAGTAAATCATTAGATACAACAAAGTAGTCAATAACGCTTCCCCCTGTCTGACAAATATATGTCAAACTATCATCAAACCCTTTATCACTCAACCCGTTTACAATAGAACACTGGAACATACTACAAAGGTCAATAAGCTGGGAACCAAATATATTTACATTAGTATCTTGGGACTGTCTTGACATGAAAACATCTTCTTGGCTAATTGGATCCAAGTCCACTTCGAACAGACCATTTAGACTGGCTGTTCGTGCATTTAAGTCACCACAAATAACCAAGTCAAAATTATCAAATCTTTCAAAAAGGGTACTGATGCAGCTTTCTAGAGGTTCAATTCCATATCCATTATGAAGCAAGTTGTAGACATTAGAATCACTAGGTGGAACATATGTACCAATGTAAAACATATCTTTTTGTAGACCTAGCAGTGATTTATCTAATCGTAAACAAATTAAATTATCATAATCCATACTAATAACACTGATCCAATCTTTTAACACACTCTTGTAGCCTACAACAACGCCTCCTGATTTCCGACCTCTTACAGTTAGTTTTTTGGCAAAAGAGGAAACAAAACAGTAGTCAGACATTTTATCAAATTGGAACTGGAAATCAATAAAAGTTTCAGTGAGACAAAAGATATCAAAAGATTTAAGAAAAGTGACAAAATCATTGCAATGGAGACGTTGCAGTAACCCTTCAACATTCCAAGCCCCTATCTTTAACCCACCACCACAATGTTGATCCTGTGAGGGCCGGCCAGACCCCTATGTGTTTGAAGAGGGATGTCGTGGATGAGCTGAAGGCTTGTTCTGCTGTCCTGGACTCACAGGAGACTGGCTATGCTGCCCTGCACGAGCCGAAGGCTCGTTCCGCTGCCCTGCACGGGCCGAAGGCTCGTTCCGCTGCCCAGCACGAGCCGAAGGCTCGTTCCGCTGCCCTGCACGTTGTGAAGGCTCGTGAGAGAGAGAGAGAGAGAGAGAGAGAGAGAGAGAGAGAGAGAGAGAGAGAGAGAGAGAGAGAGAGAGAGAGAGAGAGAGAGTGGGGTGTGTGTGTGTGTGTGTGTGATTTGTTTGTTGTTTTTTTTCTTGTTGAGACAATTTTCCGTGCATAATAATGGACTTTTATTAGACCTTACCGTTCTTTACCGTGTGTGACTGTTAGAGAAACACGAGCTGGAGCAGCAACGACAAAAATGAACAGGGATAACAAAGAAGGACAAAAGAATGAGCAAGAACAACAAAACTTGATGCAAAGGAACAATACAAAAAATAAACATGGGAAAATAGGCCACCAAAACCCCGAGCAGGACAAAGACAAACAGCGATAATGATAAAGAAATATAATAGTTGAAAGAAGACTGAGTAAGGTAAAAAGCAACGACAATAAAGTTTTTAAAAATAATGACATAGGTTAACAAACTCTGAGCAATGGTAACAAAGAATGAGCAAGAGTAAGAACTAGGAATAACTGAAGAAGGATAACTGACAAAAACCCCCCAGAGTGGTGAAGAACTACAAAAGTAATCAAAAAATAACAATGAAAGAGTGTCTTTAATGCAATACACACACACACAACACACACACACACACACACACACACACCACGCACGCACGCACGCACGCACGCACGCACGCACGCACGCACACACACACACACGCACACACAAGATATTGATTACAGTGCTTATCATCTATAAAAGATCCTAAAGTTTACCCAGAATTCACAGTTATAGGTACTCGAGATATAAAGAAATCCAAAGGTTTATCCAGGATTCACAGTTGTAGGTACTGGAGATATGGATGACCTTACTGAAACAGTGGCTGATAGTGACAGGCTGTAAAGTGGCCATGCTGTGCTGTGGTGTGGTGTTGCAGGATCAGCCCCGCCACTCTGTGCTATCTCGTCAGCGCCCTGCCTGGCCTGTGGCTGCAGAAGCTCTACCACCTGGGCCACTATGGACAGATAACCAACTCCTCTGTGGCTACCGTGGTCAGTGAACGTCTCTACCTGTCTGTCCGTCCGTCTGTCTGTCTGTCTGCCCGTCTTTCTGTCCGTCCGCCTGTCACTGTGGCCAAATAACCTATTCCCCCGTAGCTACCGTGGTCAGTAAAAGTTTCTGTCTGTCTGTCTGTCTTTCTGTCTGTATTTCTATCCGTCTTTCTGTCCGTCTGTCCGTCCGCCTGTCTTTCATTATGGCCAAATACCCAACTCCTCCGTAGCTACCGTGGTCACTAAAAGCCCGTCTGTCTGTCTGTCTGTCTGTCTGTCTGTCTGTCTGTCTGTCTGTCTTTCTGTCTGTTTGTATGTTTTTTTGACAGTCTGTTTGTCTGTCTGTCTGACACTGGATGCCAAAGTCCGTGGGATGAGGCTTTAAACTGAGACCCCATGTGTGAATTCACGCAGAACATCTTGCACATACCTTTAAAAAACCCGTTCCGCCTTTGACAAGAGTAGGCCCTATCGTTCAAGTAGGAAAGGATGAAAAAATCTAAATAAACGCATGCACACAAGTCATATGCCGTGTTTGGACACTGTCCCCGAAGTCGGAATGCGGCTACCTAAAATTGGGGGGAAAGGGGGGGGGGGGGGGATCCGAGAGAGAATGGTCGTTTACGGAAAAAAAAAATTTCATCATTGATAAACCTCAGAGATCCACCCGAGGAAAAACCAACAACAAAAAACAAAACAAATACCCCCCCCCCCCCCCCCCCCCCACTGACCACTAACAACAACAAAACAGTCACGTCAACGTCGGCGAAACGTTATGGAGAAAAGTAAGGGGAAAGAGCATCCAGTTTCTCTGAAGGTTGGGCCTGGAGTTCAGGGTTTGTTTCGGATTGTCACAGTCTTCTTCTGACTTCCTGTAAGGCAAGTCTAGAGGTACATCTCTTTCAGCAGTCTTTTATTTGATTCAGTCTACTGTGTGTCCTTAACTTGTGCGCAGGTGCGTGTATATGTGTGTGTGTGTGAGGGACACACACACACACACACACACTCGCGCGAGCGCACACACACACACGCACGCACGCACGCCTACACACACGCACGCACGCACACACACACGCACGCACGCACACACACACATACACACTCACGTACGCACGCACATTTTACACATTTCTGGTTGAAAATTAAAATCCATTAAACACACACACACACACGCACGCACGCACGCACGCACGCACGCACGCACACACACACACACACACCACAAACACACAAACACAACAAACACACACACACACACACACACACACACACACACACACACACACACACACACACACAACACACACACACACACAAGAAACCCTTGTAATTTTGCACACATCTTTGCTCTTAAATGAATATCAACCATAACTAGAAACAAAACCCCACAAAATAATTCCACTCTCAATAAACAATGCTTTTGACCCAGCACCACAATCAAACCGTAACACTGAAGTCTCCGTTGCAGCCGTCCACCAGCCTGACCCTGGACTTTTCGGCGGAGGACTGGATGCTGCTGTCGGAGCAGACGATGATGGTGACCATCATTCTCAGCCGGTGGCTGCTGCCCAAGGGCAGCATGACCCACAACGAGGTGTCCCAGCTCCTCCTCCTCTACCTCTCCCTCTCCTCAGACATCATCGACTTCCTCTCCATCTTCGGCTTCGACAAGGTGGGTGGGAGGGGCAGGTCGTCTGCTTGTTGTGGTGGTGGTGGTAGTGGTGGTGGTGGTGGTGTTCGTCTTCTTCTTCTTCTTCTTCTTCTTCTTCTTCTTCTTCTTCTTCTTCTTCTTCTTCTTCTTCTTCTTCTTCTTCTTCTTCTTCTCATCGTTGTTGTTGATGTTGTTGTTGTTGTTGTTCTTCTTCTTGTTGTAGTTGTTGTGTGTTGTTGTTGTTGTGTTGTTGTTCTTCTTCTTCTTCTTTTCTTCTGTTGTTGTTGTTGTTGTTGTTGTTCTTCTTCTTCTTCTTCTTCTTCTTCTTCTTCTTCTTCTTCTTCTTCTTCTTCTTCTTCTTCTTCTTCTCGTTGTTGTTGTTGTTGTTGTTGTTGTTGTTGTTCTTCTTCTTCTTCTTCTTCTTCTTCTTCTTCTTCTTCTTCTTCTTCTCTTCTTCTTCTTTTGCAATTCTTCTTCTTTGCAATTCTTCTTCTTTGCAATTCTTCTTCTTTGCAATTCTTCTTCTTCTTCTTTGCAATTCTTCTTCTTGCAATTCTTCTTCTTTGCAATTCTTCTTCTTTGCAATTCTTCTTCTTCTTCTTCTTCTTCTTCTTCTTCTTCTTCTTCTTTGCAATTCTTCTTCTTCTTCTTCGCAATTCTTCTTCTTCGCAATTCTTCTTCTTCTTTGCATTCTTCTTCTTCTTTGCAATTCTTCTTCTTCTTCTTTGCAATTTCTTTGGAATTCTCTTTGCAATTCTTCTTCTTCTTTGCAATTCTTCTCTTCTTCTTTGCATTCTTCTTCTTCTTCTTGCATCTTCTTCTTTGCATTCTTCTTCTTTGCATTCTTTCTTCTCATTGTGTACACTTTTCATTCGTTACAAGCTGATAGAATGAATGAATGAATGAACGAATGAATGAATGATGAATGAATGAATGAAGAATGATCTATATTACACAAGGATGAAGATTTTAAGCCAAGCCTAGTATTACAATCTGTCCTTGTAAACACACGTACATCATACCATCCAGTTGAATACGAAAATCAACAAATCAAAACAATTGGATAGACCTATTCATGCCGTAAATGTAAAGAATAAGGGTAGAAAGGGAATGTTGTAAAGCAATAGCAACAACAACATCAACAACAACAACAGCAACAACAAACCAACAGAAGGGCGAAATATATTCAACAGATGGGATAGATGTGAGGGCTTGGGGAATGGTTGTTGGAATGAATGATTGATCTTTATTTTGTCAAGGGTAAACAGTCACACATCCTTTCTTTCCATCCGGCCCTTGCCTCTGATTAGGGAAGGAAGGGATGAAATGGGTTTGGGTGTGGGGTGTGGGTGGAGGCCGCATAGTTTAGTGGTTAGAGCTTTGGATCTGTAATCTGGAGTAACTTTAGGTGTGGGGTTTGAGTCACAACTGAGTTGGTTCAGCGGAGTCATCTGATTCAGGGACTGCCATACTGAAGCAACGAGGTATTGCACCTTCCTTTCTCGCTCATCCACGAACTTTCACCCATCGTGCTCTGTGGCTGCTGAGCTGTCGATGTAGAGGAATTAACACAATGAAATTCATATATATACAAGCTCCGACTTCATTCCCCGCAAAGTTCTTAGGCGTCCCGTCATTGCTAGGTAACACGAAGTTGAAGAAAATCCCCTCAAATGGTAAACTTAGCAGAAAACCTGCAAAGCCCCGTCACCACCTTCAGTCAGCTCATGAGCGAGTTGGACATTCTAACCGCTTTGCCTGACGGCTAACATGAACATGACTGTGTGCAGGTGGCGGCAGACGAAGCCTACTGCTACGTCCTGCTCTTCTGGTTCAGCTTAGCCATGCTGCAGTTCACCCTCGTCCTCACCTCCACCCAAGACAACGACAACGACAACAACACCACCACCACCAATGACAAGTCCAACACCAACACCAACACAACAACGCAACCACCACCAACAACGACGACAACAACACCAACAAAAGCAACGACACCAACACTTCTCACAAGATGGTGAAGTTCAACGAAGGCACTACCACCACCACCACACCCACGAAACATCTTCGCAACAACTCCGTTTCTTCGCCAAAGGTTGAAGAAGAAGAAGACCTCGCGAGAGATGTGGAAAGAGGCAAAGACAAGGAGAAAGAGGAGAAGGAGAAAGAAAGGAGGAGAGGAGAAGCTGGAGGAGAAGGAGGGGGAGGAGAAGCTGCGGAGCCTGAAGCTGCGGGAGGTGCTGTGTTCCAGCGAGCTGTGGGCCATCCTGGTGGTCTTCTTCCTGCAGGACGGACCCTTCCTGGCCAACAGGCTGGTCGTCATGCTGCACTTTAAGGTAGGGGGATGTGGTGTGTGTGTGGTGGTAGGGTGTGGTGTGGTGGTGGGGGGAGGGGTGGTGTACATGGTGTGATGGGGATGTGGTGTGTGGTGTTGTAGTGTGGGGTGGTTGGTGTGGTGGTTGTGGTGTGTGTGGTGGGGTGTTGATGGTTGGTGTGTGGTATGGTTTGGTGTGTGTGTGGTGAAGGGTTGTGTGGTGTGATGTGGTGTGGTGCAGTGTTGTGTGGTTGTATGGTGTGGGTGCAGTGTGATGTGATGTGGTGTGATGTGTATGATTGGTGTGTGTGGTGTGTGTGATGGTTTGAGGGTTGGTGGGGTTTCGTGTGGCGTGATGTATTTTAGTACTAATGGGAGTAAAAAGGAGTGACCAAAAAAAAAAAAAAACCCAACCACCATAACAGCATCCCTCCCCCAAATTAATAAGACACACCCCCAGAACCCAAACCATACTAAACCAAACCAAGAAAACAACAACACAGTCAGTCACATAAGCAAGAAACAAAGCAAAACAAACAAACACACAAAGAAGGCCACCTGGAAAAAGAACATAAAACACCGCAAAAATGGAATTGTCCAAGATGGCTCCTCGAAAATACAATCAGAAAATCATGCTTACAGGGCAGTTGCACAAGAAAACACACACACAGAGAGAGAGAGAGAGGAGAGAGAGAGAGAGAGAGAGAGAGAAGAAGAGAGAGAGAGGAGAGAGGAGAGAGAGAGAGAGAGAGGAGGGGGGGGGGGGGTCTGGAAATGAAATATCAACAGCCGTTAGTTGTAATAGCTTAGGTTTAGGTACTGCTTTAGTGTTTGCTGAGGTATGTGTTGAAACATCACATCCGTCTGTGTTTATTATAGTGGTCTTATTAGTAGTGATGGTAGTATTATCGCCGTATTCATAATTATATCTTCTTGTTGTTGTTGTCATTGTTGTCGTTGTTGCTTTGTCTCCTTCTTTCCCCTCCTCAGCCTTTTCCTTTCTGCCTCCTTCCTTGTACTTGTGAAGTGTGTTGTGTGTGTGTGTGTGTGTGTGTGTGTGTGTGTGTGTGTGTGTGTGTGTGTGTGTGTGTGTGTGTGTGTATGTGTGTGTGTGTGTGTGTGCGTGTGTGTGTGTGTGTGTGGTGTGTGTGTGTGGTGTGTGTGTGGTGCGTTGTGTGTGTGTGTGTGTGTGCGTGCGTGCGTGTGTATGTGTGTGCGTGCGTGCGTGCGTGCAAATTTTGACTTTCTTACCTGCTTTCTTACTGACTGACTTGTTTCCACCTGTCTGCTGTGTTCAGGTGTTCAACTACACCATCATCTTCTTCATCTGCAAGAACATCTTGGTGCTGGCTCTGCAGACCTACAGGGTCATCGTCCTCTGCCAGGAAAGTAGGGCCAAGGTCACAGAGTCCAAGGCCAAGGTCAAGGCCGCCTTGAAAGCCAGGCGCTATTCTAAGATCAGCCTGTACAGCTTTGAAACCATCAGCACCATTGAGGAGATGAAGAACGATGATGAAGATGATGATGAGGGTGAGGATGATAATGGAGATGATGGCGATGAAATTTTGGAGCAAAAGAGGTTGGTCTAACTGGCACAGACAAACATGGCGGGATCTCTCTAGAAAGGAGACTTCCGGCAGTACCGGTTGCGTCAGAACAGGACAGCTCGTCTGTCTCTTTTGCGAACCGCTTGCCCCCCTTCAGTCCGGCGTTCAGAGACAGGCTGCCAGAGGGCCGACAGAGGCTGCCCCCTATTGCCAGTGTGTTGAAGACAAGGGGGGAGGTGGGGCGTGGACGACCTCCACAGCCACCCCCACCCCCACCTGCATCTCTCAGCAGAACCAAGAGTCAGCCTGAGGCAGAAAATCATCGTCATCAACAACAGCAACAGCAACAGTGTGAAGAAAGCCCTGCTGACTTTACAGCCACCCCCAAGACAAGGTTCCTGAACACTCTGCCAGAGTCCCAGGCGCGCTTCCCAGGCGTCTTTCAGCAGAGAGGGGCGGGGCACCCACAAACGATCCCCGTTCCACACAAGAGGAAGCCTCTAAGAAACCTGTCCTCAACAGGAGACCTGTACACAAACAAGAAACCCCCTTTCTCCAAGAGCGGAGAGAAAGCCCAGGATGCCTCGAAAGACACCGCAGCGGCATCCGTTCACACCTCGTCATCAGCCTGGCTGTCCAGTTCTAGTTCCTCATCCCCGGAAACCTCACAGCGGACCCCTCAGCAACAACAACGCAAGCTTGTCCTGGAGCAGTTCCTGAGGAAAACGCGCCATGAGCTGGTGTCAAGAGCAGGGACGCCTTCTGTGGATGTGCTGCCCAGGGGGCTGGGGGCATCCACAGCTCCGCTGCAAGGTCACCTAGGCCAGGTGTCGGATGAGGACAGCAAGGACCAGTCCTTAAAGACAGGCCAGTCCAAGTCCGCGAGTATCGTGTCAAGGACGGCGCCATTTCCCTTAATGTTCAGACACAGTGATTCGACTTTGCCCTTGTGATTCGTAGTGTACGATTTCACGGGGTTTTTGTGTGTGTGTTTTGTTGTTGTTTGGTTTGGGTTTGTTGTTGTTGTTGTTGTTGTTGTTGTTTGGTTGTTTTTTTTTTGGGGGGGGGGGGGGGGGCTGGCTTCGTTTTTTACTGACTTTTTTTCAGGTTAGTCAAGTTGTCTCTAAGAATCGTTTTTTTCTGATTTTGTTTCAAAGTAATTTTTATGTGTCATTTCTTGACATTGAAATCTGATCTGGTTTTGTCCAAACTTGAATTATACAGCAATGACAATGACTTAAAAAAAAGTATATATTTGTTCTATCTTAGGTTATGGAAGCCGTAACACACAACACACACACACACACACACACACACACACACACACACACACACACCACACACCACACGCACGCAAACACGCACGCACGCACGCAACACACACACACACACACACACACACACACACACACACACACACACACACACACACACACACACACACACTGATGGTTTAGCATAGACGTTCTCGTTTTTTTTTAGTATTTTTTTTAAAAGTCATAATGTATAACAGTGACACTGGCAATGAACCAACTGGTCCAGATACACATTACTAACCTATGCAATATTGCCCATTAACAGTGTTGCGTTTATTATGTAATGACTTTCCACTGTTCTTCTTCACAGAGAGAGAGGAGTTCATTGTGGTAATCTTTTAAGTCCATTCACAAGGGGACAGTGGGAAGGGGACTAGGAACAAACGCATCTATATTATTTTACTAAGAAGAAAAAAAATCACTACAGCCGAAATAATCATCAGGGCATGGATTCCACATCCTGATTTTTAACAAGCTGCAATAAATGTAGGTGTTGTAACTTATGACGACTGCAGTTTTAGCACAAACAACCAAACAACCGAACAAAAACAGTTAAAGCTTTACGAGCCATTCAAAACCACGTCATGCAAGTCATTGATAGGTGGGTTTTGTTTGAAAATCTGCGTCATATACAAGCCCAGCTGTGACGCGAACACTTGAGATGGGAAGTACGTCAAAATTTAACGTCACTAGGCGTGGAGAACTAAAGCCGTGTGTTAGTCATTGGGTAACAATACACAACAACAGAGTGGGGTCAGCACTGATGTTAACTCCTGGAACTCCTTGGGTGGTGCCTCGAGCCAGGAGTCGATCCCAGGCCGCCAAATTGCGAACTGAAGTCTCTAACCACTAGGCTATTCAGTCCCCCTGTGTATACATGTTTAATCACGAGGTAAAGGACAGGACGTAGAGCAAACTTGGTGTTCAGGAAGCGCGGCCCTACTGTGGTATCCGCAGGAAATTATGTACGTGGAAATAAAGTGAAAGGAAAGGCTGTCTTATACACCACTACTACATTCTAGTGAGTGAGTGTGTGTGTGTGTGTGTGTGTGTGTGTGTGTGTGTGTGTGTGTGTGTGTGTGTGTGTGTGTGTGTGTGTGTGAGATGTGTGGGGATGGCGGTGGTGGTGTGGTATTGTTTCGAGTGCGTGTATGTGCGCGCGCGTATGCGAGACAGATATGAAAAAAAACCCCTTTTATATTAAAGAGAAGGGGATAAGCAACACATGCTTTTACTTATGAATCAGAGAGAGAGAGCTACAGAGACAGGCACACAGACACACATACGCGCGCGCGCAAGCACATGCACGCACGCACACACCACGCACACACACACATCTGTCTAATATCCCTAATAGTGAACAGAACACACACACACACACACACACACACACACACACACCACACACGTCAAAACACTAACGTGAACAAAAAACACACACACCAACACACACACACACACACCACACACACACATACACACACACACACACACACACCACAACAAAACACACACACAGACCCCTTGCGCGCTTGCATGGAAACCGAGCGCGCACCTGCGAATTTCTGAGTGTGGTATGTTGAGTGTGTCAATATGTTTTATTGCGCTTGTTTGCAATACACTGTGCCTCGCCTCACCAATGGCCTGGCCTGGCCTACATGATAGGCGGCATGTTTACAGACTCCAGTTATGACGGCTGTTTCTCTGCATTTGTTAAGCCTACTGGGGTAATGGGTGTGTGTGTGTGTATGTGTGTGTGTGTGTGTGTGTGTGTGTGTGTGTGTGTGTGCCTTTATTTGTTTATTATTATTATTATTATTATTATTTTTTTTTGTTTGTTTGTTTAATATCGAGGATAATGGCTTGTGTGTGTGTGTGTGTGTGTGTGTGTGTGTGTGTGTGTGTGTGTGTGTGTGTGTGTGTGTGTGTGTGTGTGTTATATATATATATATATTATAATATATATATATATATATATATATATATATATTATTTAAAAGTGTGTGTGTGTGTGTGTGTGTGATGGTGCACTTTTTCCTACAGTCTTTTCCCTATGATTGATATGCGAGGAAACGAAAACAGGCAGTAGGGAGAAGTAAACAGGAAAGAACTCATAAATGAAGTGACTGAAAGTTCGTGTCTTGTCACTACTTGAAGTATTAGAATATTTACATATTACAAGGAAGGAAGGTGGCAGGATGGTTAAGACGTTCGCCTGCCAACAAGTAAACCGTGAGGTTCTGGGTTCGTACCCAGCTTCGCCCTGTCTTCCCAGTTTGACGAAAAATCGAACTCAATGTCAAAGTCATTCGGATGAGACTATAAACCGAGGCCCCGTGTGCGAACGCACGCAGAACATCTTGCGCACATGTTAAAACCCCGTTCCGCCTTTCGGAAGAGCAGGCCATCGTGTGCCGGTAGGAGCGGATGACAAAAATTATATATATATATATATAAACCAGCATGCACACAGGTGTCGTGTTTAGACAACATCCCTGAGGAAAAAAATAATGGGTAGGCGCTGCACTTGTGGCGACGCGCTCTCCCCGGGGAGAGCAGCCCGAATTTCACGCAGAGAAATCTGCTGTGACATGAAGTATAAAAAAAAAAATTATAAAAAAAATATTTAAAAAATATATATATGTGTGGTGTGTGTGTGTGTGTGTGTGTGTGTGTGTGTGTGTGTGTGTGTGTGTGTGTGTGTGTTTGATGTACTTTTCCCTATCTCTACTAATTTTTGGGGGGGTTCCTCGGCTAGAGCTCCTAGGTTCCCAAATGGTGAGATTTTTGCGTATGCGACCGTTTTCCACCGCCATTTAGGTAGCCATATTCCTTCTTCATGGATACAGTTAGAAATTGAACATACCAGTTTTGCCATTGATTTTCAACTGTGAGGGTGCTTTTGACGTGCTCAAGTCCGTAAGAACACAGGACCGACTGGGTCAGTGTCTCCTCTGAAAGACTTGACCTTCAGTTTGATTTTCCTGACAAAGTGGGAAGAAAGGACAAGGCTGGGAACGGAACCCAGAACCTCACAGTTAACTTATTAGCAGGCGAACGTCTCAACCATCCTGCTACTTTCTTTCTTAGTATTTGTACTAAATAACTGTGATTCTGTTTGCTCAATTTATGCTGAGAAAGCACATTACTTTTTGTCTTGTGTATTGCTGAATATCTTTAGTTTGTTGGATGCTGTGTCCAGCGTTTTCATGTATTGGTATTATGTAAAAACGAAAAATGAAAACCTTGTGATGTTTATCTTTGTTTCGTGCTTTAAGTGAACCTGTCTTGCATCAAAAATAACAAGAGATTAATTCTTAATGTATTTCAGGTTTTGGTTTTGTATGTCTTCTTGTGTGTAAACGTGGATGGTTGTATTAGTCATTGTAAAAGGTATGGAAATAAGAACAGAAGATAATAACTGCAGTGAAACAACATAAAAATTATTAGCAAACATATTCATTCTGAATGTGTGTGTGTGTGTGTGTGGGGTGTGTGTGTGTGTTGTGTGTGTGTGTGTGTGTGTGTGTGTGTTGTTTTCAAAGTGTGTAAATTAACGCACAAAACACACCCTGACTCGTCCATGCATGCCTGCATACATGTACATACGTATGTACACACTTACTTATGCACTAGGTGAGAAACGTGCAAATGCGCATGCACACACAAACACACACACACACACACACACACACACACACACACACACACACACACACACACACAGAAGTCAAGCAGGCAAAGAACACTGCAGCATGGACAGTTACAGTCAGTGTTCACAGGAAATGCTGACATGTGCATATATTTATATCCAACGTCCAGTAATACATGCACACATTTCTATATAACGCCCAGTTATTTCTCCTGAGTTTGATGCATGCATACATCTCTTCTTTTTCTGCTTCATTGAACGCTCAGACAGCAGCTGTTGTTTTCTGTCATACGAGCAGAAATGCGTTGTACTGCCGTTAAACCCCTGACAAGTTAGGCCAGGCCCAGCACATCCGACTTCAGCATGGAAGAGAATTGTTATCTTTTAAACCTTTCTGGAAAAAAGGCACGAGAATGGACCAAGAAGGCAGAACATTGACAAGAAGAAGGTGACAAGAAGAAAAGAAACAATGCAGAAATAAAGAGAGGGATAGAAAACAGGACATTCTTTGCACAGAATTTCCAGAAGGCGGGAACGCTTTTTATACTGACAAGACCCCGGCATCCCAGTGGCAGAATACATTTCTATGTAATGTCCAGTGATTTCTCCAACTAACCTCTTTCTAATGTCTAGTGCTTAATCCTAACACGGGTATATGCATTATGTGTATATGTATAACGTCCAGTGATTTTTCCTGAACGTGTGCTTAGATTTACATCCTACATCCCCCATCATGGGCCTGTATGCATGCACGCCCGGCTTGATTCTGTCTTAACTCTCTGAGGACATTGTGAAACAACGCACCGATGTTTTCAGGCAGAATGTTATGGGAAAAGTCCAACCGGGCGGAGTCTATCCCTGCACAGATTGTATGTTGCATGCTGAGCATGTAAGTGCCATATCTACCACCACTGGACAACAGCTGGCCTACGCTTTCTTTGTCAGGC
>CM060329.1:13311777-13314277 GCA_030674155.1 Stramonita haemastoma
CTCCTGCCTGTCAGTTTTCTTCGAAGTCGTGATTGTCGAGACCCCCCTCCCCCCCCCCCCTTCCGATCCCAACCTTCTTTGGGGGGTACTCTTTCTCTCTGCTGTCTCTATGTTTGATGTTTAAACATGCGCCTCATACTTTCTCATCTTCTCTTTTGAGGGCTTCTGTCTTTCTCCTGTCGCTGTTTCGATTAAAAAGCCAAAACACCAACCACAAACAACTTTTGCTTCACGACGTTATGGTGACTTTACCCAGAGGGCTGGGAGTAAAATCGATATCTATCTATCTAT
The DNA here is from genome assembly GCA_030674155.1 of Stramonita haemastoma. Lineage (NCBI taxonomy): Eukaryota > Metazoa > Mollusca > Gastropoda > Neogastropoda > Muricidae > Stramonita > Stramonita haemastoma. The sequence goes on from CM060329.1 coordinate 13,312,069, forward strand.
CTATCTATCTATCTATCTATCTATCTATCTATCTATCTATCTATCTATCTATCTATCTATCTATCTATCTATCTGTCTGTCTGTCTGTCTGCTGTCTGTCTGTCTTCTGTCTGCTGTCTGTCTGTCTGTCTGTCTCTATCTCTCTCTCTCTCTATATATATCTATATCTATAGATCTCTCTATCTCTATATGCCATTACTGTGATGAAATAAGGTATCTCGTTACTTTTAGTATTGCAGAGCTCTACCGTGTGTTTGCTTATTTGCACAGTGTCAGATTTTTTCGTTCCTCAGCTAGAGCTGCGAGGTTCACCAATGGTGAGATTTTACGTATGCGACCGCTTTTGCCCACCATTAAGATAGCCACATTCCGGAAGACTTCCGGAATGATGTCTAAACAGACGCAAGTGTGCGTGCATTTTAAAATTTTGTCATCCGATACCGTCGGCACACACTGGCCTACTCTTCCAAAAGGCATACTGGGTTTTAATATATGCACAAGATGTTCTGTGTGCGTTCGCACACGGGGTCTCGGTTTATGGTCGCATCTGAAGGGCTTCAGGGGGTGTGGAGTCGGCACTGATGTTAACTCCAGGGGGTCGGGGTGGTGGCTCAAACGTGGGATCGATCCTCGGCCATCAGATCTTGAGTGTAGCGCTCAAACCACCCACCCGGCTATCCCGCCCCCGTTTAAGAAAGAAAGGAAAACGTGGACATGAAGTCACAAGGTCGGAGAATGATCAGACGAAAGATACAAATCAAACACATGTTATACGGGGTGCGTGATTTTAGGGAGTGTAGGTAGGGTTGTTTGTCAACGATAGAGAGAAAAGGAAATGAAAGGGAGAGACATGTTTTGCCTTCACCGCGCACACTGTATCGGTTTCCTTCCATTGACACTGCGTTAGTTTGTCCTCATTCAGACGTGGTATACGTTCAATTCTTGTGAAGTTGAGTTAGGTATGATGTCATCAGCAATATCTCCCCCACCCCCTTCAACCCCCCATCCCTTCTTATTGTTTTAACAGGAAAATGCATTTAAAAATGTATACATTTTTTCTTCTCCTTTGAAAAAAAACTTACATTTGTGAATTGTGCATTACCACTTGAGCAGTGGATTAGACTTTTTTTTTCGTAGAGGGGAAAACAAATTGTGATGATTGCCAGTGACGTCATAACTAACCTGATGTACAGGAGGACTGGAACATACCCGTGAAGCGGCAGTGTTTTTCCTGACTTCAAACTGCATTGGTTATGCTGCAAGCGTGTTCAAAGTAAATACATCATCCCTGTGAATGTGGGCTAACAATGGATAGACATGCCTGTATGCCCTGCAAGATAGACTGAGTGCAATGTATGTGAAACAGAACCGATTGTTGTGTGTGTGTGTGTGTGTGTGTGTGTGTGTGTGTGTGTGTGTGTGTGTGTGTGTGTGTGTGTGGTGTGTGTGTGTGTGTGTGTGTGTGTGTGTGTGTGTGTGTGTGTGTGTGTGTGTTTGCGCGCGCGTGAGCTCGAAGCAGCAGTAGTAGTAGTCTTCAATTTTGTTTTTCCACGTAAATAGACACCAGACGGGAAAAAAAATCAAAAAGTAAGTAGACAAACGGAGAATAATGGTGACACATTTAAAATACGAAGAGAGAGAGAGAGTAGAGATGAAGAGAGAGAGAGAGAGAGAGAGAGGAGAGAGAGAGAGAGAGAGAAGAGAGAGAGAGAGAGAGAGAGGAGAGAGAGAGAGAGAGAGAGAGAGAGAGAGAGAACTCGGGGTGTATTGTATTTTTATATTTTTGATTGTATTGTTTGTATTGTATTGTATTGTATTGTATTGTATTGTATTGTACTGTATACCACTTTAAATCAAGCAGATCTCTTTGTGTGAAATTCGGGCTGCTCTCCCTGGGGAGAGTGCGTAGCCACAAGAGCAGCGCCACCCATTTTGTTTTCTTTTCCTGTCTGAAATTCTATTTGTTTCCCTATCAGAGTGGCTTTTTTTCTACAGAATATTGTCAGGGACAGCTTCTTTGTTGTCTTGGGTTCTCTTACGTGCGCTAGATGTGTGTGTGTGTGGGGGGGGGGGGGGGGGGGGGGGAGAAGGGGGAGTGTGTGAGTTGGTCATAGCTGCATTGGGTGCCGCTGGAAACGGGTGAGAAAATTTGTAAAACCCCTGCACACGGGGACGTAATGTAAAAACAACAACACGAGTACTAATTCAT
>CM060329.1:13324277-13351777 GCA_030674155.1 Stramonita haemastoma
CTCGATATAAAAGAATAAATAGAAAATTAATTTGAGCCTTTCCATGTATCCCCTTAACACGGTGTCACTTTTGTGTGTGGCAGGTGCTGGCTGATGGCGTCTGTTTCTGGTGACGTTTTGGGCTATTGCAGGGCGCGGGTTCTCCCTGCAGAGTTTTCCGTGTCGCATGTGAATGAATGAATGAATGAATGAATGAATGTGTGAGTGATATGATGTGGTGTTGAACAATAAAAATGCTACAGTCACAGGAATAATGAAGACAGGGATAAAATAGTGACAAGAGAAGCCAGTAGAAGATGGAATGGTGGGGGTGGGGGTGGGGTTGGGGCGTTGGATATCAGCATCAGTTGCAGCACACACAGATACGCACGCGCATACATTCTACTGAGACACACACACACACACACACAACACACACACACACACACACACACACACACACACACCACACACAACCACAACACACCACAAACACAACACAACACATACACACAACACACAGTCCTTCGGATGAGACTATAAACCGAGGCCCCGTGTGCGAACGCACGCAGAACATCTTGCGCACACGTTAAATCCTGTTCCGCTTATCGTAAGAGTAGGCCATCGTGTGCGGTGGGAACAGATGACATTTACAAAACTGCATACGCACGGGGACTGGATGTAAAAAAAGCACAAGAGTGCTTATCCCATTATCCTCGATATAAAACAAAACAAAACAACACAACACCACACCACACCACACACCACAAACAACACACACACACACACACACACACACACACACACACACACACACACACACACACACACACACACACACACACACACACACACACACTCGCAAACACGTGGATGTGAACCAGTCCTGCTTCAAACAGAGACTGAAGGGGAAGGTTCTTAGTGATGGATTTCTAAAACGAGAATCTGATACCCTGTGTCGGGTTCCCTGTTTTCTGTGAAAGGTGCTGGCACCCAACGCAGGCTACCCTGGCCCTTACATGTAGCAAACGTTCAGAAAGACAACAACCTTGTGTCCATGGTAGACACGTCTTTCTGTCTGTCTGTTCGTGCCTGTGTGCAGCAGTGGTAGACACAATCATACGAATGTGTCTTATCCTGTACACACACACACACACACACACACACACACACACACACACACACACACACACACACACACACACACGCGCGCGCGCGCGCGCGCGCGCGCGCGCGCGCGCGCGCGCGCGCACGCATACAGAGCACACACACACTCACTCACACACAGAGCACGCACACACACACAGAGCACGCACACACACACAGAGCACGCACACACACACGCACAGAGCATGCACACACACTCACACACACAGAGCACGCACATCGAGCATGCACACACACACAGAGCATGCACACAAACACAGAGCACGCACACACTCGCACCCACGCGCGCGCGCGCGCGCGCACACCACACACCACACAACCACACACACACACACACACACACACACACACACACACACACACACACACACACACACACACACACACACATTGCTCATCAGTACATAAAGGCAAGTTATTTTTTTTCAATACATGCCTGTCGTCTTTAGGGTTCGCCAGTGCTTGTTGGGGTTCTCAGCAGACAGAACCGTCATGCTGCCGTTTGCGTCAATTATTGACCTGAAGACATAAACACCACTTAGCAACAGTCAGCGAAGCGAAACTGTCCGACATTCGTGGGGTGATCAATATGTAATGAGGATGTTGGCATTTGCACTGAACATGGCCATTGTGCGCTTCTGACGACTCCCTTGATGATAACGAAAAATACCCTTTTCAATATTTTGAATTAATTATAGACGAGTACAAAGGAAAACTGTGATAAGAATGAAAATAGGCGTTCAGTGTTTGATTTAATTCTGGTATTTTTTAAAAATCTGTTACTGTGGCACCTTTTTATTGTCGTTTGTGCCTGTTGGTGTCTGCTATCTTGACGTTTTGTGGCTTTGGCAGGGTGGGGTTTCTGAGTGCAAGAATTTTCCGTGCAGTATGTTTTAGAAGAATGTGATTAATAGAGCGTTAAACGTGGCCCTAGCCATAGATGTGATCCGGACACACACACACACACACACACACACACACACACACACCACACCACACCCACACACACATACACACACACACACACACACACACACACACACACACACACACACACACACACACACACACACACACACACACACACACACACACACACACCAGACGTCCTTTAGCCTAACCAGAGACGGAAAGATTTGCAGTGATCGATTCTCCAAAACGAGAATCTGATACCTGTGGGTTCCAGTCCCTCTTTTCTGAAAAAAAAATGCACTGACACCCATCACAGACTAATGTACCCGCCCGTCGCATGTAGCAAATGTTCGGGTAGACAATCACGTATGCAGGGTAGACAATCCTGTATGCAGGGTAGACAATCCTGTATGCAGGGTAGACAATCCTGTATGCAGGGTAGACAATCCTGTATGCAGGGTAGACAGGTCTCTGCGTGCAATCATGTATGCGGGTAGACCATCATGTATGCGGGGTAGACAATCCTGTATGCAGGGTAGACAAACCTGCGGGGTAGACATCATGTATGCGGGTAGACCATCGTGTATGCAGGGTAGACAATCCTGTATGCAGGGTAGACAATCCTGTATGCAGGGTAGACACTCATGTAGCAGGGTAGACAATCTGTATGCAGGGTAGACAATCCTGTATGCAGGGTAGACAATCTGTATGCAGGGTAGACAATCCTGTATGCAGGGTAGACAATCCTGTATGCAGGGTAGACAGGTCTCTGCGTGCATGCTTCCTGCACTGACAGACATACAGAGAGGCATCCATCTAGCCGTAATCTCCTTCTTGGTCAAACGCTCAGACAGCAACAGTTGTCTGTCATAGGAGCGAAATTGCATCGCGCTGCCGTTAAGCACCTGACAAGGCAGGCCCAGCGCGTCCTACTTCAGCGTGGATTGTCTGTGAACAGTCTTGCTGATTCGGACACATGCTGCGTGTAAAGGACACACACAATAAGCGTGGCCCAGGCTAAAGACTTTTCCAGTTAATGCTGCAAGGAAAATGACAAGACTTGCATCCATTTTGTGGTATCGTTTGAAATGTCATGTTGCGTTCGACTTCATCCTTGACAAACTATTAATTAGCATGACAATATAACATACTTTACAGTATAAGAGAGAAAAAAATCCTCTCTGATGTCGGAGTATGGCTGTCTATATGCATGGCGAGTTACTTGAAAATAGCTGGACAAGCAAACTTATCGTCCAGTGTGTGCTTGTTTCCAGATGTGATGGACTAGATTGCGTAATCTGGGTGACCCCCCAGGATGTTAGCAGGGGAATGCACAAACAATAACGACATGGGTTGATCAATATGTAATGAGAATGTTGGCAGCAACAATGACAACAGCAACAGCAACAATAATGTGAAGGAAATTGAGGATCATTGTTGCGCTGAACTGAACTCGCATTTTGAAGGTTTGTTAATACATACATAATACATACATATATGTATTATATATATATATATATATATATATATATATATATATATATATTGTTTTATATATATATATATATATATATATATATATATATAGTTATATATATATATATATTATGTGTGTGTGTATATATTATATATATATATATATATATATATATATATATATATATATATATATATTGTATGTTATTGTGTGTGTGTGTGTGTGTGTGTGTGTGTGTGTGTGTGTGTGTGTGTGTGTGTGTGTGTGTGACACTCTCTGCCATTTCCTCCAAGTTCGTGCGTCACAACAATGTTGTCTGGGAAACAGTATGAACGCACACAGTGCCTGTTTAGGTACTTATTTTGAAAAATTGTATGAGGAAAAACAAAAACAAATCAACCGACTCAACCAACTCAACCAACCAACCAACCAACCAGCAACCACCAACAGCAACCAACCAACCAACCAACCAACCATTCCAACAAAGTCTCCAGTGGGGATGCCGGGGGCTCTTTCAGTAGAAATTGCATCCCCACTTTCTGGAAATTTTGTGCTAAAAATTTCCGATTTCCCGTCACTCCCTGTGTTTCTGCCTTTTCCCTTCCCTTTCTAATTCCCCCCCCCCCTCTCTTCTTGCTTACTTTCTGCCTACCCAGCCCATTCTCCTGCCTTTTTTCCAACCAAGTCTGATTTTTTTTACCTGATAAATGTTATTGAGGTGCCCTGAAGTCGGATTCTTCAGCTGAGGCCAGCGGGCAGACTTTCTGCAGTTACAAGCGCAGGAGACCAGCCACTACATATGCTAATTCCTACCCAGTATTGTCATGACAACAAACCCCAAAAACCAAACAAATAAACAAAAAGCTCTATCCCCCACCCCCCTCCTGTAAAAAAGAAAAGAAAGCAAAAGAAAACAAATACAACAACAGCCAAAGCAAAAAAAAAAACAAAACAGCCCCCCCAAAAACAAAACAAAACCAACAACAAACAAAAAACGACAACAAAACATCGAACGAAAATTAACGGCAACAACAGTTGCAGCAACATCACAACCACCACCACCACCACCACCACCACCAAACCCATGCTATTGTGTGTGTGATACTTGCCCATATTGGTTGGTGTGGGCTCAGACAGGTGAGCGGTAAGGTGTTTTGGTGATGGAAGAATGGCTGATGGCGCTTGATTGATCCTGGAGAGATCGAAGAGATTATTTATTAGTGTACATGTACAGTTCTGGTCATGTTATGAAGTGTTGTGTGTGTGTGTGTGTGTGTGTGTGTGTGTGTGTGTGTGTGTGTGTGTGTGTGTGTGTGTGTGTGTGTGTGTGTGTGTGTGTGTGTGACTCAAGGCTCAAGACTCAAAATATTTAGTGCCATTTAAGTCATGCAGACCTATTTGACACAACAAAACAAAACAAACAAACAAACAAAATCAGTTTTAATTATCTTTCTGCCTAAATGATGTCCACTAAAAACATGTGCATTCTACTTTTCTTTGTCTCGTTTCTCCATACATTCATTCACATATCTAATGATATCTGCTTGATAGATATCAACTGTGATTATGTCGCTTAACTTATCTATACATTGTTTACATTCTTTGTCTCTGTTTGTGTGTGTGTGTGTGGTGTTTGGCAGTCCTAAGATAACTGTATGCTATTACCCTGACAGACGTAATTCTGTTAAGTAGTGACCATGTGATATGGAATTGAACTAGAGCAGTCACTGTCATTGATAATTTATTGTTTATTTATTTATTCTGTTATATCCAGGATAATGATATAAGCACTCATGCGCTTTTTTACATCCAGTCCCCGTATATACGCAGTTTTGTGATTCTTGTCATCGGTTGGCCACCGGCACACAATGGCCTACTCTTACGAAAAGGAAAAGCGGAGCAGGATTTAACATGTGTGCAAGATGTTCTGCATGCAGTTTGCACGGGGCCTCGGTTTTCAGTCTCATCCAAAAGACTCTTGGGGTGAGTGGAGTCAGCACTGATGTTAACTCCAGGGGAAAAAATCCCCATGAACGGGAAGGGGAATGGAACCGGGTGTCAAATTGCCAGCGCAATGTTCTGACCACTAGGCTATCCCTCCCGTGTGTGTGTATTTGCACACACTGAAGTGGGAGTAGAAGAGGCTGGTTGCAGAATCTTCAGTTGTGCCCACAGGTCCACGGGACTACAGGACAGGTGAAGGTGAAGGTGAAAGCCTGTGTGTTGTTTGTGCCGTCCCTAAGATAAGTGTATGCTATTACCCTGACTGACGTCATTCTGTTTACTAGTGACCACGTGATTGGTATTGAACTACAGGCTGTATTTGCCCACTTGGCATGCAATGCCTTTGGGCTATACTGGGCTTTCAGTATAAACAATGTCCTCACCTTCTGGACATTCCTCTCAACCTGTTCTGACTCATCTTTGTGTTTCAACCTTTTGACCCCTGTTCTCACTTCCTTGCCTATTTTCAGTGTGTGGAAAATTCTAGCTCACCACCTTCCCCTCTGTCACCTTCCCCTCTGTCATCCTAGCATCCAACAGTCACATTGTGGGGGACTGTTGAATGCTGGGAGACATTCAAAAACTCGACTCTTCAGGCTCAAGGTGGGAGACTTTGGTTCAGTCAGTTTCTTTGTGTTTGTGGGCAAGTGAGTGGCTTTGTGGAGAGATGTGTGTATGTTGTTGGTACTAGATGGATCGATTTGAAGGGAAGATGTCGAATTTAAAGAAAGAGTGGAGAATAATGAAGAAATAGTGTGTGCTTACTTAACCTGTTGTTCTTAATGTTGATGAAGGATTTTTTCTGGCTCAGACTTCTGGTGTTTCGTTTCTTCTTCTTTTCCTCCTCCTCCTTCTTCTTTGTTTGTGGGTGCATACCTGAGAGTGAGAGTGAGTGAGTGAGAGATAAGATAATTTTATTGCTTTAAGCTAGTAGGCTCATACAGCAGGAAATGTAGCAGTGTGCCATTCAGCAACATGAAAACCACAGCATTGATCTTCGTAATAAACTCTTTACTGTCCAGATATGTTACGGCATTGACTCCTGGAGTCTTTGTCACACACTGTTAGGCCTAGGCCTAGCCAAGATAGAACTGAAATGTGGCTAAATCTCTTAACACACAGGATAGGGTCTCTGTGTGTAGTGTGTCCTGGATTCCTTCCCATTGGCAAACTGGCAACTTTGACATATGCCTCTTTTAACATGTTTTTCTCTTGCTGTTTGACAAACCAGTACACACATACTCATACTGGCTCAGTGTCTGGTTGGCATGTTTATTGGATCACAATGTCAGACTCACAGGTCACAATATCTTCACCATCTGAATGATGTAAGACATATTTTGTGAAGTGTGTATTTCTTTGGCTGTCTCTGTCTTTTCTGTAGGGATCTATCAGTTAAGAGTAGCCATGTACTGTGTGACATTTCCTGTGTCAATGCACCAACAAAATTATCATAGTTCACCTGAGGGTGCAAAACACACATATGGGTATTACAATCAGACACAGGGGGATTCTAAATCAACAGATGACGGCAACACAACTGATGTTTTGAGTGATTGAGAGAGAGAGAGAAGAGAGAGAGAGAGAGAGAGAGAGAGAGAGAGAGAGAGAGAGAGAGAGAGAGAGAGAGAGAGAGAGATACAAGCCATTCTGTTGAATGTGTGTTAAAGCAAGGTGACTGTGTAGGGCATGTGCTGATGGAAGATATTTGATGGGTCATGAGGTAATTGAAGAAAAGAGGAACATGGATTCAGTGTGGAGATTGAGTTGTGTTCAGCCCTTTGGTCTGGAACATGGATTCCAGTGTGCAGATTGCAGTTGTGTTCAGCCCCTTTGGTCTGAGGAACATGGATTCCAGTGTGGCAGATTGCAGTTGTGTTCAGCCCCTTTGGTCTGAGGAATATGGATCCAGTGGGGCAGATTGCATGGTTCAGCCTTGGTCGGAATATGATTCCATGTGGCAGATTGCAGTTGTGTTCAGCCCCTTTGGTCTCATTTCTTTTTTTTTCTTTGGATCATAGCTTGACTGTTATTATTGTAGTCTCTTATCTGGGAGGGCTTATCATGTAAAAAGGAATGTAGGCCTACATGTTTTTGTAATCCTTTGAAAGACCTCTCTCTGTCTATATATATATATATATTATTTAAATATATATATATATATATATATATATAGAGAGAGAGATGAGGAATAGGAGAGAGAGTACACAGAGCCCCACATTACACATTTGCACACCTGACATGGTCATCTATTGTTACCCAGTGGCTAACACATGGCGAATGCTATTCCCTGTCTACTAGGTTATTGCCAGGTTATTTTTAACAAAAAAAATTGTGCTGACATGGTTTCCATGCCTAGTTTTTGCCCACAGTTGGTTTTCTCCTGAACATAAATTAAAAAACAAACAAACAAACAAAAGCCCCCCCCAAAACAAACTACATGTATCAGTGAATAGGAGACCTGGTGCTGAATGGTTTGAAAAGCTTTAATAACTGCAATGAATGTTGTCAAAGTGTTCCTGATCTGCTCTGAGATAGAGTTAAACAGGCCCTTGGCTTCAGTACAGTCCCCTGGTTCACTCAGCTGTAAATGGATACCTGCCCTCTTTAGAGATATGGAAGGTAAAGCAGCAAGGGCAGAGAAGGGCTAAACGTCCTCAGTATGCTGGCCCCTGGAGAAGCTGAAGCCTCTGATATGGTTATTCTCAAGGACTACACAGGCCATGGGATTGACATTTACTTACTGTGGGATTTTTTTGTTTGATGACTTAGTATGGAACTGACATTTTCGGTGTTTTTTTTCCTGTTTATTTGTCTTTCGGGTTATCTGTTTGCTAACTTGTGCAAAGGCCTAGATCCTAAATACAAGCCAGCATCACCATGTTTTGTGCCGTCCTCTTGGTGCTTGTCTCTCTTTGCATATTGGAGTATTCCTGCAAACATACACGCCTGCATGCACGCACGCACGCACGCACGCACACACACACACACTCACTGATAGTGAGGAAACATAAATGTATTTTTTTAAAAATACGAAAGAAAAGTATTGTTGAGTCGTCATGGCCTTTTATTTCATAGTAATTACACTTTGTAACTCAGTTGTACATTAATCCGAAAATAAAACCAGGCACCCTTACTTGCAGTATCACAGATCATCTTTTTTTTTCTTAGTGGCCACAAAATCTGTTTTCAGTTATTCAGCTTACACTTATCCATTCAGAGTCTTTCCTCCCCCATTCACTCCACCTCCTTACTGGAAGAAAAGAAAGAGATGCTAATAAAAGATCAAAACAAAGAAAACAAACATTTTACTCTATTTCAAGCAATCTTTTTTTTACGTTTTTTTTTTCAAGGCAAAGTTTGACATGAATGAACAAACCCTGCGGTGACCGTGACTAGGCTGCACTCCACAACATCAGGGAATCTCCCTTTGACCTTGAGACTCACTGGCCAGATTCCACCATGTGCAAAGGACGGCCAAACTGGCACGTGGGGCTGGCCTGCCTGCCTGTTTGCCGTGTCTGTCAATCAATAATAAGCAGGCCACTGTGACTGTCAGGCGACTGACATCAAGCTGATTGGCTCCTGATTGGATGCCAGCCCTCCACCCCGCTGCTGCCTGACAAACCATTTCCTGTTGCCTGGGCAACCAGCGCGTGTTTGTGGCTGCTGCTGCTGCTGCTGCTGGCGATGCTGATGGTTTAAAAAGAAAAAGAAAAAAAGAAAAGACCAGCCCGCAGTCGATCTTGACGTAAGAGCGACAGCTATCTCTCCTAGAAAACACAGCAGCAGATGTGGTGTGGATGCTGAGGCAGTTTACGTGCAGTTTACGATTTGTACAACTTGCGTTCTATATTGCTACCTGTGTGTCAATCCATGTGGTGAACACCACACTGCTAGAGTATAGGCATACACATGATATCAGGCCTTTTTGTTGTTGGAGTGGGCTGTAGTTTGCCTTTTTTTGGAGTGCGTTCATTTCTGTTCACTTATGTCGTGTTGACACGAAACGCTGTACCTGGCAGTGTCATTCAAAAAGTCTGACATGTGACACAGGAATGCGCGTGACTCTGATCGAACAACAGCATCAACTCGTGGCAGTCAGCTGTACTGACGTCGCTCAGTGTTGCGTAGAGTGGCAGAGAACCGTTTGTAAAGAAGGTACATGGTCGTGTCACCTGTCAGTTTGTTAGTTTGAAGTATTAATTGTCTGCAGCACTTTTGTGAGAGTATGAGATACTCGGGCCTTAAAGCGCCTGTTAAGTTTACATATTGTGCCAGGCAATTTAAGTCCATTAAGACAACAGGTTCATTAATTCCGTGTTTACAACTAGCACAGGTGGAAAGTAAACAGCTATGACCCCCAAACCCAACAACTTCATTTTGTACAGTCAGGGAGGCACGAACATTCAGAAATGTTGAGGTATCAAGTTCAGTCTTCTTCAGCATGTGTGCATGCACTTGTTTTTCCCCTGGAAGACCAGGATCACCTTTAGTGTAAACCCGCAGGCACTGGGGACCAGGACCGATACTCTGTAAGCACACTGACTGATGTACTATACTACCGATTGATAAATGCTTTTTCCTCCTGTGCTTTTTTGGCTTTTTTTTGTCTTGTGTATCTTAGTCCACAGCTGTCATAATTTCGTGAATCTGTGGTTTCATAGTTTACTCTTTGTTGCCTTTAGTGGGATGATTCCAGTATTTTGACATTACTTTTTAGATAAAAAAGTTTTAAAAAAATCAACAACCAACTTCCATACAAACAAAAAAACCCCATCAAGCTCTCAACCTTACAATTCTAATCTGTTTTCACAGGACTTGCCACGGCGACTTTGTTGAGAGATTCACCTGAGGACAGAACCACGGCCAAGGTGAAGACGCCTGTGAAGATAAAGAAAGCAAAGGCCACTACTACAACTACCGAGCGACACCCCGCAAACTCCGAAACCCTCATGAGCACGTTGCCGCTCGGCAGTTCGGATCCATCTCACCCCACGGACGGTGAAGCGACCAGAACCGGCGGCAAGCGAAGAAAAACAGAAACTCCCAGCCCAGGACAGGAGGTGACGTCAGCTCCGTCCCATGACGCGTTGATGTCGTCAACGGTGATGACGTCACGCGCCCCTCCTGGCCACGCGTCAGTTGGCCGCCGCTGTACCGATAGTCTGCATCACGGAGACAGGTGAGGGGCCGTTGTGATAAGCCAAAGTCCCTCTATGCAACAAACACTTCCATAGTCATTTTGGCAACGCTGAAAGCACTATCAGTAGTGTTTATAGCACAGGCCTACACGCCAAAAACACTATTTCTGGCTACGTCTCCTACGCCAGGCTGGGAATCGAACCCAGGACCTTATGATTTACTTGTTGGCAAGCGAGCGTCTTAAACATCCTGCCACCCTCCTTCTTAGTATTTTTGAGGAAAAAGTAGTGAGGAAAGACAAGTGCAGGTACCATCTTCTCAATCATTTTGAAAATGACTTATCAAAGATTCAAATATGAATAAATAAAATAAAACAAATTAAATGTAAATAAATTATAGGGATTAATGTCTTTCAGTGGCAGTATTGTAGGCATTTCTGAGTAAGAACCATGCCTTTGGCCTGACCTGACTCGAGTTTCGGCTCCTGGATGATCCCTCATCAGAAGTTCCGGCAGTGATTGAAAGTCCACCTGCTGTGGTACCTTACAGCAAGACACTTTTCAGAATTTAAAAGTGTCAATTGCATTCAAAGGAATATTTGATATTCCTGTGGCCTTTTGAAGCTGCCCTCAAAAGACGATGATAAAAAGAGAAAGAAAATATGCTTTGAATATATGTTGGAAAAAACAACAACGAATAAGACAAAATAAGCACCTAGTGAATCTTTGTGCCTTAAGTTTGGGGATCCTATTAAAGGATGCAAGGGAGGTCATAAAGTTTGTATCTAGCGAAGTGGTCAGTCTTAGCTGGATAATAACCCAAACATTGCACTACACTTTAAGTGCATGCACAGGCAAGAGAAGTTGGGAAAAAATATAAATGGCCTACACTTGGATCTACTAGAGATGCAATTCCCACTTGACCACAAAGTATTATTGAGGAAAAAGTAGTATCAAAAAGTATTTGATATATAAAAAGTGTGTGTAAGCGGTAGTGTTTTAGCTTAGATGTAGTGTTCATAGTGTTCATAGCGTACGCCAAAGTCACTAAGGTAGTGTTTACAGCATGTGCAAAAGTCACTACGGTAGTGGTTATGGCATGAAAACCTTACGCCCAAACTACTACAGTAGTCTTTATTGCACGGTAGTGTTTTGAGCGTGTTACACCGTCATTGCAGTCTCATCAAAACCAAATCATTTCAGATCCTGAGGATACACGATTTCTTTTTTAATAATCTGTACAGAAATTGAGGATGCATTCACATGACCCATTTCTTCTTCTTTTTATTTTCTTTTATTCATTTTTTTTTCTTCTGTGTATCAATCATCCCAGGTTCACCACTAGTGAGATTTCGAGTATGCAACCGTTTATCCGCCGTTAATGTAGCCGCATTCCGACTTCTGTGATGATATGTTAACATATCACCAGTGCGCGTGCGTTAAGAAAAATTGTGATCTATTCTTGCCGGCACAAAATGGCCTATTCTTGAGAAAGGCGGAACAGGTTTTAACGTGCGCGCGAGGTGTTTGGCGTGCGTTTGCACTCGAGATGTCGGTTTATAGTCTCATCCAAAGGAGTTTCGGGGGAGTGTAGTCGGTACTGACTCTAAGAGGAAAAGCCCCCCAAACGGGCTTTTAAGTGGTGTCGCTCTAACTAGGTTATCTCACCCCCCCCCCCCCCCCCCTTACTTATTTCTCACTCCACACATTTATGAAAAAAGATATAAATCATTAAAAATCATATCAATTAAAAAGCATACACATAAAAATACACTTACAGCCACACACACACACATGCATGCACACTTACATATACATAAAACAGGCAAACATTCATGCGTTGCGAGCGCGCGCGCACATACACACGCACGCACGCACACACACGACACACACACCCCACCACACACACACACACACACACACACACACACACACACACACACACACACACACACACACACACACACACGTCCTTCAGATGAGACAAAAAAAAAAAAAGAAATACACCCCCCACACTCTCACACTCACACGTACACACACACACGAACACTCACACAAACACGCACGCACGCACGCGCGTACGAGCGCGTGTGTACAACCCACCACGCAAACCATACATAATTATGTGTGCACACATTACACACCTTTAACACTCAGCACAGATGATACCACAAGTATGCGGTGA
This sequence comes from Stramonita haemastoma, assembly GCA_030674155.1. Lineage (NCBI taxonomy): Eukaryota > Metazoa > Mollusca > Gastropoda > Neogastropoda > Muricidae > Stramonita > Stramonita haemastoma. The sequence continues at coordinate 13,337,146 of CM060329.1, forward strand.
TTACCAGTAGATGTGAATCTGGGGAACCCTTAGTTTTAATTTTTTTTATTTAAAATAATTTTGACATAAAAAGGGAGATCATATGTTTATGAATTTGCACAGTGCCTGCCTGCGTGTATTTCCCCATTATCCTTTCGTCGTCTGTCTGTTAAGTGTCGTCTGTCCTTTAGCCCAACACGTTGCACGCGTACCTCGGGGCTTACACTCTCTGTCTTTTTGCCGGTCCGTTAATCTCTCTGTCGTTCTTTCGCCTTCCTCTGTCAGTCCATCTTTCCCCATTGTTATCCTTTCTGTCGTTGTGACACAGTCCCTTGGCTCAGGCCAACAGCTGTGTCAGTTATTGATGTCAGCTAATTGCCAAGGTGTGCCTACACTAACATGTTGTTATGTGGTAATAAGTTGTGTTGAGATTGCCTTCAGCCATGACAAGCTCTTGGCATAACAACCTGCTCACTCACTCACTCACTCAGTCCCATGTCCCATAGGACGTAGGGGGGACATGAGAGAAGACGCAACAGAGATCTTTTTCCATGCTTCACGATCCTGTGTGGCTAGTAGGAGGTGTTGCAGGGGTTGGGCGGTCCAGTCTTTGATGTTGTCAACCCATGATTTCTTTTGGCGGCCTCTTCTTCTCTTGCCCTCGACTGTTGCTTGCAAGATGGTTTTTGCTAAGGTGTTGTGTCTTGTGGTGTGACCAAACCACATCAGCTTTCTCCTCTTTATGGTGGAGAGCAAAGGCTCTTGGGGGCCCACGCGCTTTTTGATTTCTTCTTTCACATAGTTATTGGTCTTGTGTTCTTTGTATGGTATTTTGAGGAGTCTTCTGTGGCACTTGCTCTCGAATGCTTGGATTCTCCTCTCTAATTCTGCTGTCAGAGTCCATGATTCACAGCCATATAAGAGCATAGATATCACGAGGGATTTGTAGAGGTGGTATTTGGTGCAGAAGCTGTTGTTGCTTCTGATGATCCTCTGGAGTCTGACTAGAGCAGTGTTGCTGTTGCAATGCAGCTTTCACTTCATTGTTTGATGTGCCATCTTTTGTTAGGATGGAGCCTAAGTATTTGAATTGGCTCACCTCTTTCAGTATTTCTCCATTCATCTTTATTTCCGTGCTGTCATTACTTGCGCTGTTGACCACGATCTTTGATTTCTCTGTACTGACCTCCATGCCGCATGCGCTCGCTCGATCTGTTAGACTGTCTGTGAGGATTTGCAGTTCTTGTTTGCTGCTGCCCATGAGGTCAATGTCATCTGCAAATCTGAGGTTGCAAAGGGGTCTTCCACCAATGGAGATGGAAGTGTGTTGGTTTTGCAGTGTCTCTGTCATGATGTTTTCGAGGAAGAGGTTGAAGAGTACAGGTGAGAGAAGGCAGCCCTGGCGGACCCCAACCGTGGTCTTGAAGAACTTGCCCACGTGATTGTTCATGAAAACTGCACTACTAGCGTTCTCGTACAGTGCCTTGATGACTTCAATGAGGCAGTTGTCAATGTTGAAGTGCCTGAGTACTTGCCAGAGGCCGTCATGCCATACAACCTGCTCTCTCCTTTAAAGGAGAAAAAATCCTCTGAAGTCGGAGTAGGGCTACCTATATGGCGAGGTACTTGAAAACAGCCGTGCACGATAACATCTTATCCAGTGTGTAATTTCAATCTCACATTGATTCCCTGGTGGGATAAGTGAGACAGAGTACTGCACATTGTGGGTGACCCCCAGAGTGTTAAGCTGGAGAACGCGCAACAACAACAACAACAACAACAACAACAACAACAACAACAACAACAACGTACAGTCAGTCCTTAAATCGGAAATCTCTGCTGGGACGAAACTTCAATCACAACATGTTCTGATTTTTACTGTCGCTCTTTTTTATTTTTATTTTCCCATCTGTCTCTTGGTTTTGTTTTGTTTTTGTTCTTGGTCTTTGTTTTTTAATCTTCATGTCATTTTCCCTGTCTGACGGACGCCATAGCCGAGTGGTTAAGACCGCTCGACTTCAGTCCTATGGGTCTCTGAAGTTGTGGGTTCGAAACTCGCGGCGTCTAATGCAAATTTTGTACAATCTCTCAGGTCAGCTTCAAGTGCAGACCTGCTGGTGATTTAATTCCTTTCATGCATATACACATGCAGAAGACCAAACATGCACATCAAAGATCCCGCAATTCACGTCAGTGTTCGGTGGGTTATGGAAACAGGAACATACCCAGCATACATCCCCAAAGTCGGAATGCGCTACCTTCATGGTGGACAAAAACTGTGGCATACACAAAACCTCACCATAGGTGAACCTTGACGCTCTAGTCGAGGACAAAAACAAAAAATCTGTCTTCATCATCCTGTCTCATCTGCTTGTCTTTTTTTTCATTCTCAGAATAATCTCGGTGTCTGGGTTTTGCTCGTTTAGTATCATGCTGCCTGGTCTGTATATATCTTATTTGCGTCTGTCAGTCGCTGTCCTCTGCCCTTTTCCTTTCGATTCGCTTGTTCATGTCTCTGATTCGCTTGTGTGTGTGTGTGTGTGTGTGTGTGTGTGTGTGTGTGTGTGTGTGTGTGTGTGTGTGTGTGTGTGTGTGTGTGTGTGTTTCTCTCTCAATCCTTCTGCCTACCTGTGTGTTGGTTTGTCTGTCCGTCTCTTTGTCCATCCGTCTGTCTGTCTGCTCCTCTCTCCTGCTGTGACACCGCATGTGTTCCTATTCTTTTCTTCTCGCCAAGTGATATTTTTTTCTGATAAGAATTTTGTCAACATGTTTTTTTTAAAGAGAGGGTGTGTGTGTGTGTGTGTGTGGGGGGGGGGGGGGGGGATCAGAGACAAAAAAACCTAACCTCTTTGTTGCCACGAGTTCTTTACCGTGTGGCACTTTTGGAATAATGGTTTGTCCCATCATACGACAGGTTAGTTAGCACTCAGAAGACCGGCACTCATAGAGTGTTTTAAGCGCAGAGGGGAAAACCTGTGGTAAGGTAAACTGTGGACCGAAACAAGTGATGGAGATTCCTGTGGTTCTCAGAGAATTTCCCCGTGGGGATACCGGGGGCCTGCCAGTATATTTGATAGGGTCCCTCCCACCTTCTACTAATTCTGTGAGTACAAGGATTTCCCTCTTTTCTATCCCTCTATTTGTTTCTAACTTGGAAATTCCTGTCACTTCCGTCTTGTCTGTTTTCTGTCTTTTTTTTTTCTTTTTTTTTAACCCAGAAAGACTTAAAGTATCACAATTCTCTCCCACGCCGAAGTCGGATGCACTGGGCCTGACTTGGTAGGCCTTACGCATGTTCGCTCATGTGGCAGACAGCAGTAGCCCTAGTTGCTGTCTGATTGACCGTTCTACGACGACGACGACTTTTCAGACAATGACAAACATTGCCCCAAGCTAGTGGCTTTAATTCTGTCGTCTGGATTCTACCCCCCCCCCCCCCCCCCTCTGCCCCACACCCAGTCTCTCTATTTGTGTGTGTCTCTCTTGCTTGTTTTCACTGTATCTCTCTCTCTCTCTCTCTCTCTCTCTCTCTCTCTCATCTCTCTCTCTCTCCTCTCTCTTCTCTCTCTCTCTCTCTCTCGTGTTTGATCAGGCGTGTACACACGACATTGTAGTGTACACATGACAACCCCCCACCCTCTCTCTTTCATTCTTTCTCTCCCTCTGAGTCTCTCCCCACGCCCCTCCACACACATATTCTCTTTGTCTCTGTCCTCTGTCTGTCTGTCTCCCCCCCCCCTCCCACTATATTCTCTTTGTCTCTGTCTGTCTGTCTCCCCCCCCCCTCTCTCTCTCCTCCACACATATTCTCTGTCTGTCTCTGTCTGACTCTGTCTGTCTCTGCCTCCCCCCCCTCCTCTCTCTCTGTCCCTCTACACTACACACCACACACACACACACACACACACACACACCACACACACACACACACACACACACACCACACACACACACACACACACACTACAACCCAAGTCTCTATTTTTGTGACGCATTTCAAGATTTTGCTGAAGAACCTTAATTCCATCCTCAATGATAATAATTTTCATTTATTTTATCATTCACTTCCAGCTCTCTCCTGCTTTTGCTAAATTGGAATATCATTTCATTTATTCCCGAAGTCGGAAAATGCGGCTACCTTCACGGTTGACAAAACAGTCGCATACGCAAAATCTCACCATTGGTGAACCTCGGAGAACAAAAAATAAAAAAAAAGAATTTTGAGTACAGTTATTGTTTATGATTTATTTTTTTCTAGTAAAACACAAGTCGGTATATTATTTTTTGCAAAGTATCCGATTTTGGTAGGGATACTTAATGATATTTTTGATTTGGTGTTGGCTTGAATGGTGTATGATATCGTTTTATAGCTGTCATTATTTACACCTCTAACAGTAGCGTTGTTGCTTAGCCTATTTTTCATACTAACGTCAGTACCATATAACTGCTATGGTTATCGAATGATGGACAATGACTGCTCAGTGCTGTCAGCTCCCATCTCAATAGAATGTGTACAATCCGCTCCCCCCCCCCCCCCCCCCCCCTCCCCTTAGTACTATTCCCTACCATATACACAGACCGACAGACTCTCTCACCCTCTTTTTGTGTCACACACACCACACACCACACACACACACACACACACACACCACACACCACACACACACACACCACACACACACACACTTCCTTTCCCACCGGCTCGTATCACCGCTGCTTGCTGTAATTTAATGCAACAGCGGAGATCTTCTTTGGCCGGAGATTCTGTACAGCTGTCTCAGGGATAAATTGGATTGACCACCCCACGCACGTGCTGTGCTCTGTCGTGGTGTGTGTGTGTGTGTGTGTGTGTGTGTGTGTGTGTGTGTGTGTGTGTGTGTGTGTGTGTGTGACCCCCACCCCCTCCCCCCGTACCCCCCATGTCCCTTGCACGACACTGGGGTGACATTGTTGACTTTGACACTAGAGGCAGGAACATAGAAATAGAAACTGAAGAAAGGTGACACCCTCCTTGATACAACACACAACACAACACACACACACACATATATACCCTTTCTTCATTTTCCCTTGACTGAGTAGTCACAGACCTGTCCCTAAATCGGAAATCTCTTTTGGAACGTAATTTTTTTTTTTTTATTCTTCGTTGTCGAACGCTTAGACAGCAATTGTTATACATTGTCATATGAGTGAAAATGCGTTGTACTGCCGTTAAGTCGCTTAACAAGTCGCGTCAGGCCCAGGGCATCCAACTTTGGTGTGTGTGTGGGGGGGGGGGGGGGGGGGAAGGAGAATTGTAGTCCTATATTTAGTCCTTTTGGGGAAACAAGGCAGGAGAATGGACCAGGAAGGTGGAAAATAGACAAGGAGGAGGTGGCAGGAAGAAACAAAGTGAGGGATAGAAAAGGGGAGGGGATCCCTATCATGATGCTGTTGATACTGACAGGCCCCGGGCATCCCCATGGGGGAAGACGTAAATAGAAATCACAACTACAGCGTGTGGGGGAGGGGTGTCTTTGATCTCTTGATTGTGATCTTGATGAGTTGAACGATATAGAAATTAAGCCCGAAGCAAGTTTGTTTACTTCACAACAAACAAATAGAAAACAAAACAACAAAACCGGCAGCGTCGTTACCTTTTGTTTGATATTTACTTCAGGGCAAGTTTGGTATTGTCCCGTCATGGTTGGTGGAACACAGCATCTGCAGTGTCTGAAATAGGCTTCCTATAAAACAAAACTTGATGTCAGACAGCTTAAGAATTCATTTACTCATTTTAGAAAAAAAAAGAAAGAAGAGAAATTCAAAAAGCAAAACTGTTCTAGGATAAAGGGAAAGGAAACAAATGGACTTATCTTGTTATTTACTTATTGCACCCGGTGGAGGTAAGAGAGAGAGAGAGAGAGAGAGAGAGAGAGAGAGAGAGAGAGAGAGAGAGAGAGAGAGAGAGAGAGAGAGTGGTGGTGTGGGGGGGGGGGGGGGGGGTTTACAATGCAATGAATTTTGTTGTGTTTTTTTTTGCATAACTTCGCAGGCTGAACAAACCCAGCTTACACTTTTACGAAAAAAAAGTCACATTAGTTTCAATTAGACTGAGTAAAACTGTTATGCATCCCTCAAATTTGCCGCGATAACTATTTCTGCACAGTTAGAGTCATTTTCAATTGATGACTGAAAAAATGTCTGAAAAAATTAGCGTTACTGATCCAGCTTTTTCATACTTTATAAAACAGACGAAAGCTAGCATGTAGATCTGGTGTTGCCTTCCTATCCCCAAGTCGTGGGTCTTTACTTACAGATCCTCGCTTTGGAAAGAACAAAAACATCAACTTTCATCGCCCAGATCTAAATTTTCTGAAGGATTATTTTCAGAATTGAATGTACAAGACCATAGCCCAAGCTTGAAAGCGAGCGGTATCTGGTATCCGTTGTATTTTGCCATTTCTGTCAATGTGCTTGTGTTAGAAAGGCAGAATACGAGTCAAACAGACTTACAAAAAAAGGAAAGAGTAAAGAAATCGGTACAGGCCAAGGCCTAAGAAGAATTTATTACTTCTTTCCCCCCCCCCCCCAGGGTTACACGTCGATATCCACAAAATAATCATACCTACAAATCCCATTCACACGTTTGAATATATATACGCACTAGACATTCATTTCAAGTAAAAGTAGACGGTTAAAAGTTCCATGACACAACAAATGACATCACTTTCATTACTGACGTCATCCAGTGTGTTTCAAAGTGTTCCTTTTCCATAGCCTAACCTTTCTCAGTTGCTGTAAAAAAAAAAAAAAAGGCGGGCTTCAAACATTTCTCCTGGATTCAGTTTTCTCCCCAATTTCACTGCCACAAACACATTTTCCCCCAACGCAGCCATGTCACCGACAGAATCGCCAGGGACGTCCACTCCTGTAGCTGCCCAGAGAGTGGGCAGTTTGCAACCATCACAGCGCACAAGACACAAATGGAGATAAGTTGTGTTTCAAAATAGATTTTACTAGATGGTACTAGAGCATTGTCGCCATATTGAATCATCGCGATTGACCCATACAGGGCAGGGAGCAAAAGCGAGCGGACTCTCGGACGTGTGAACACTGATGCACTGTCTATTTGACACACACTGACGCAAACTATGTCCACATACAAATTGTGTTCGCACATGCTCGCGCACACATACACTTACGCGCGCGCGCGCGCGCCACACGCTCTTTCACAAATAAGACCAGTCAGCCCTCTCTCCATGTACGCCAATCATTAAACGTTTTGCTCTGATATTCAAAGTAGATGACTTTCATTATGTCCTTTTTATATAGCAAATTACACCCATAGACCATTTTTTAGCCCGAATTTGCAAAACACCTAATTTTATGATGAAAAGCTTGGGGGTTTGCACGTCAGTCATCTGTGTAGGCTACCTGTGATGTCTACTTTGCATCTTTTTGCTTTTTTGTGCTTTGCCATCTTTGTGCTTCAGTGCTTGCTTCAACTGAGTTTGGGGGCGGGGTAATTATTTTGTTCTGTTTGGGGTTTTTTTTTAAATTGAAAAACAAAATAGCAAAAACTCATGACCCCCCAAAAAACAATAACAGCCCCCCCAAAAAAAAACAACAACAATAAAACAACCCAAAACAAAACAAAACAAAAAACCCCAACCAAAACGCCCCAGTCCTTCTGGTAACGAATTGAAATGGGAGTGATCAAATCTTTTGGGTTAGTGTGTGCAAGTATGTATGTATGTATGAATTTTATTTCGAGGATAATGGAATAAGCATGCATGTGCTTTTTTATATCCAGTCTCCGTGTGTATACAGTTTTGTAAATTTTGTCATTTGTTCCCACTGGCACACAATATATAATGATGCGAGCAGTATGGATGCAAACAGGAGTTAGTATCATATACCACTTGAAGTCACGAAGATTTCTCTGCCTGAAATTCAGGTTGCTTTTCTTGGGGAGAAAGCGTCGCGGAAATAGCAGCACCATCCATTATTTTTTAACTTTTCTTGTCTGCATGTGTATTATATTGTTTCCCTACCAGAGTGGCTTTTTTCCCTTCAAAATTCTGCCAGGGACTACACTCTTGTTGCTGTGGGTTCTTTTACGTGCCCTGAGTATGTGTTGCACACAGGACCTCGGTTTATCAACTCATCCGAAAGACTAGCACCCAGACCATAAATCAGGGTCTTGTGGACGTGGGAAATGTTTCGGGCACAAATGGAGATCAAACCACAGCAAACATCGAGGCTGGACTTTTCGCTTTCTAAGCAGGACTGGAATTTCATCACTTCCACGCTCCGCAGGAATCCAACTCAACCCAACCGGCGCGGTGACCTGGTGGGTGGGTGGGTGACCCCAACCCAAACAATACTTGCTCCTCCTTCCGCCCCCCACCCCACCTCCTCTCCCCCAAACAACCAAAAGACAGCATATGTCGAGCTTTTACTTCATAACCTGTTGCGAGCGCGCGCGCGCGCGCGCGCACACACACACACACACACACACACACACACACACACACACACACACACACACACACACACACACACACACACTCGATTCCGTGCTGAAGAATGGGTACTTGCGAGTGCTCTGAATGGCAAGGGGTGTGTGTGTGTGGTGTGAGTGTGTGTGTGCGTGTGTAGGGGGGGGGGGGTATGACTCGGAAACTGATACTTATGAATCAGATAGTCCGATTTAGATATAGACCTTCGAACCCTTTTGGGTATTGGTCTGAAATTCCCCCCGAGGTATTGACTTTTGGGGCACACTGAACCTGGCGGAACCCACCCACCCCTTTCGAGGTAGGCTAGCAGGGTACGCTCATGCTGCCGGGTAGGTTTATGCTCTTGTCATCCATACCACCGGCCAACAACTGGCCTCTTCTGTGAAAAGAGAAAGGGATTTTAGTGTGCGCGCCTTATATAGACACCAAGACAGGATAAACCTCTCCACAGACAGTTCAGTAGAGACTGGTCGGGTCTGGCCCTTAGTTTACGAGTTCACGCTTAAACCACTAAACATCTTGCGCACACTTAAATCCTGTCCGCTTTCGTAAGAGTAGGCCATCGTGTGCGGGGGACAGATGACAATATTTACAAAACTGCATACACACGGGACGATGAAAAAAGACATATTGCTTATTCTGTTATCCTCGATATAAAAGAATAAAAATAAATAAATAATAATTCGGAATCTCCGCTGGACGTGAATCATCACAACAACAATTATTGTACGCGCAATGAGTTCGCGTGCGCGTTCATGGGGCCTCGGTTTACGATCTCGTCCATAGGGCTTGTAGGAGACTGGAGTTGGTAGGCCTACGAATGTGAATTCCTTTTTGAAAGGGATAATCCTCTCCAACAGACAGTTCAGTAGAGACTGGTCGGGTCTGGGCCCTTAGTTTACGAGTTCAACGCTTAAACCACTAAACTATTTCCTCTATAGATTTAGTTAGAAATTCCCCGAATTCGGAATGCCGCTACCGTAATGGTGGGCAAAAACAGTAGCATACGCAAAATCTCACCATTGAAAGAACATCGGAACTCAAGCTGAGGAACAACAACAAAAAAACAGCAAAAACATGTCAGAAATCGAAAGAAGTGAGAAATCGGACGGACACCCTGCCGATGTACACAAACACGAAGCAGGCGAGGCCGTTAGGGGTCAGTGCCCCCAAAGACTGGGGGATGTGTGGGAATTTCCATTTTCAGGTAACCCGGAAGTGGTCACGGGCAAGGTCAAGTCGAAAAGGAGGCCAGAGCACCACATGAAAAACAAGTGCCACACACGCGCACTAGGCTAACAGCGTGTGAATCGCGAGATAGGGAGACATCGTGCGTAAACTTTTTGTTTGAAAAAAGTCGTCTGTTTTCACTTTGTTCCAGTATGGCAGATTACCTTATCACCGGAGGGACCGGTTACGTTCCAGAGGACGGAATGACAGGCTCACAATTGTTTGCAACTGGCGCTGGGATGACGTACAAGTAAGTAGCAATTTGAACAAAAATTTCAGTCGAACTAAAACTGCGTTACTACAGTTGGGCTTCAGACGGATGGGTTTGAGCAGACGACGGATGGAGGATTTAAAAAAAAAAGTCCTTAAATTAACGTTGTGGGCTTTCTTTTAAATGTCTATCATCAGTATTTTGGTGCTGATCGAAACTTTTGAAGTTTAGGGGTATTTAAAAATAGTTATCTCGTGAATGTTTACAGAGGGGTAAATAAAAAAAAAAAATCTGTTGTCTCGAAAACAAAAAAATGTTTGTCTGCAGAAGCCGAACCCACGGATTGGAGTTGAACTCGTCATCGTTTTGTCAGCAGCAGCCTCAGTTGATCAGGAATGCCAAAACAGTTAATGTAGTTCTTTTACGTCGTAGGGATATGTAACGGTATTTCTTCATGCTTATGTAAACTGAAAGGCTGCTGAACTCCGGGAGAGAGCCACATGGTTGAGTCAGGCCGCACGCGTTTGACCCACTTTTTGCGTCGTCTGCATTCTTACCGGGGCTAGGCTAGGCCTACCAGCGAATGTTTCTATCAACGGACGAATGTTTCTATCAACGGACGGGGGCAGAGGAGTGGGGATTATAGATTCTTTGTGCTTGTCGCCCTCAACAGCGGTTTTGTTCTCACCCCACTCATTTCTTTTCACTCACTCTTTACCCCCTCAACCCCCAACCCACCCACCCCCCTCCAAAAAAACAAAAACAAACCCAAAACAAAAACCAAACACCCTTTCCTCCCCCCCTCTCCCAAATCTTATTAATCAGGTTATTTAATTTGATTTTATTTTGATTGAGCTGCTGAGCAGTCTGATGTTGATGAGAAGCTGCAGTAGGGTCCTTGTGGAATTTGTTTTTCATGCATGCAGAGGGTGATGCAGTGTCTTCGAGACGTCACATACTTGTGTGCTGTTTATGGCTTTGTTTTGTCGTGCTGAGGGAGCTTCTGAAGTGTCCCTAGGCCTAGATTCTAAATCATCCAGAAGAGGCACAGTTGTCAAGGCACATTTTCCAATTTAACTGTGGTGTTAACAAGCTTAAGTGACTTGTGATGTTAGCATTTATAGATCAGATACCTCTATTTGTATAACATGTGTGTATAACAAGTAAAGTTTGTAAATTTGTGATCAAAATATAGATGACCTAAAGCATCACCCCCTCCCCCCTAAAAAAAACAGTGGAATAAGACTTTTCAACCACAAGTTGCCATGGAAACAATTCAAGATGGCCAATAAAATTGAAATCATACAGAAATGCACCAAGCCTACTTTTTATGTTTGGACCAGTTTTATAACAAAGAAAAAAAATAGATTCTTGAACAATACAAAATAGGGACAATTTTGGGTAATTTTTGACAAACTGCTGTAAGACAAAATCTATAACTTTGACAAAGTAGCTTACATCATGTATACTTTGAATTGGGTATTGTCTTCATGAAATGAGCTTACAAGGTTTCTAAATTTATATTTATATTTGGGTTACCACGAATTTCACAAAATCTGTTCCACTTTTAATAGCATCGTGTGCAAAGTTATTACAAATTGGGGTGCACATGTTGCATTGTATCTCGTATAAAAGAATAATAAAAAATAAATAAATAATAAATGTCATTCCAAACCTTAATTCAAGTTATTGATTTGAGTTGTCATTAATATTGCAGGAAAAAAGGAACCAGAAAAAAAAAAAAAAACAACATAGTTACATATGTATATAAAACTATATATGTAAGTATAATGCAAACTTTAATCATCAGTTACACATAGAAAATGTTCTTTTACAAATGAAAAGATGGTGTTGTGTTGGATAAAGTAGACAAAGAAAATAGGTTTCAGAGATGACAAAAATTCCTAAATCATAAAAAAGAATGATTTCAGTTGCCATTTCTGGCTTCAAAATGGGGGGGGGTGGGGGGGGGGGGAGAATCAGATTTCGTATCCTTGGTTAGGTATTTCTTTCCCTTGATATATTAATATATATAACTTCTACATTTCTTAGAATTTGCAGAAATTAAAATATGATATAAAAGCAACTTAAATAAAATTCCAGCTGCTCTTTACTCATAATGGAGCTGTTTTATTGCATAGAAGAATGAATTAAAAAGATGAGTAAATGTACTAAAGAAAAGTTTCTTCAACAAGTTTTTAGATTTTGTAAAAAAAAAATCCCTAAGTTTCATCATGAACAGAAGAAAGCAGAAGCAGGTAGTATTCAAAACTTTCTCAAATGGAAAACCAAGATGTGTGTGTGTGTGTGTGTGTGTGTGTGTGTGTGTGTGTGTGTGTTGTGTGTGTGTGTTGTGTGTGTGTTTGTGTTGTGTGTGTTGTGTGTGTGTGTGTGTGTGTGTGTGTGTGTGTGTGTGTGTGCCTGTATTGATGTATCACTATCAGTATGTTTTTTTTTTTTTGGGGGGGGGGGGGTTGCAAAACTTTAATGTGTTGAATGATTTCAACTACCACTGTACCAGGTCATGTTTTCATAAGACTTACATGGTTAGGTAAGTAGGTTGGTATTTATTGTTTTATAATAATTTATATAGAGAAATGTAAATTGTATGTTTGTGGGTGTTGATGAATTAGAAATAAAAAAGTTGATACTTGTTAATTGTTTTGAAGGGAAATTGAAGTTGGAAGGGGTTAGCTTGTGTGTGAAATAAGCCAACTTTATTCAGTGTATTCAGTGGTGTCACTGGTATTTGGCCCTGAAGGTTGGCAGGGCAGTTTTGAATGTGTGTAACTGTTACATGGTGGTTTGTTAAACTTAAGTTACAGTGATGCTGTGAAAGTGTGATAAAATATATTCATACTGAGCCCTTAAGACTACAGTTACATTAGATCTCAGTTCAGTGTTATGTATGTTGTTTTGTAAACTGCAGTGATGATATTTTTGATGGTCACCATTTCCTTTTTTTCCTTTTTATTTTTCAGTGATTTCCTCATCCTTCCCGGGTTCATTGACTTCACAGCAGAAGAAGTGGTAGGTACAGGCGATGGGTGGCCAGTGCGTTTGTATTTAAGTTGTAATGCTACACTAGGATGAGTGCGCATACAAGTGTACAATGTGTGATATCAGTATGTGTGTGAATGTATTTCACTGTTCAGTATTTGTGTTATACTGCTTATGGTAATAGTATGTATTGCATACATGTGTGTACATATATAATATTACTGTATGCATATCAGTGTGAGTGATCTATGATGGTGTGTAAAATGTTTGCATTTTGCAACCTTTTGTATCATGAGATATTCTTTGAGGAGGTTGGTGTGAAAAGCATTAAAAAAAAAAAATGTAACTTTCCTGAAATGAACTCAATAGGTTACTCATTCTTTTAGAAGAAATAGTTTATATTAAAAAAAATCTTTTATAATGTATCAGGCATATGTCTGTGTCTGTATGTGTGTCTGTGTGTGTATTCTGGAAGGGGGAGGAGGGGGGGGGGGGGAGAAGGGCAGAAAAAGATGGGCAGAGATGGATGAGCCCAAAGAGGTGAAGCATTTGCACAGCACAAAGTCATGACAGATTTCTGTGCATGAAATTGCTCACCATGGGGTGTTAGTATAGACTGTTGACGGTTGAAGGGTGGTGTGTGCAGGACCTGACCTCAGCGCTGACCAAGAAGATCACCCTGAAAGCCCCTCTGGTGTCCTCCCCTATGGACACCGTCACTGAGTCACAGATGGCCATCGGCATGGCGGTAAGACAGTCTTCTCTTGCCCCAACTCTTTGGGATAAGGTTGCGAAAGATGTAATGCACTGATGGTTATGGATACATATTGTTAATGTAGATCTATATCAGGAGGAATATTAAGTAACAGTCAGGGAAGGTAAATGGTCAGTAAATTGATATTGAGTGTCTGTAAGCAAGAGGAGGAAGTTGAGTCCTATACCAGAGGAGCCATGCAATCTCAGGCTTAGTTTCCTTTTTTTGCAGAAAGATTAATGTTCAGATATGAAAGAAATATGGCCCCCCCTTTCCCTCAATTTTTGTTTGCTTATTTTCCATTTGGAAATAAGTGTAATGTTTATGCTTGTATTCAGTTTTTGCTTTTATTGTTTTTTTCATGAGCTGAAAATTTTGTTTGGCAGATTGATATAGAACTGAGAAGCATTGAATATGATTATGAAGCATCATTGAGACCCTTTTTTTTTTTCAGCATAGTCAGTGGCATGACATGGGAACATGTGAGCTCAGCAGTAGTCTCTGAAAGGTGCCCACAGGCTACTGCACTGATTGAGTTTTTTTTGTCTGATATTCCCTCTGTATTTGACCCGCTGAAAAAAAGTGGTATAAAGAGAAATAACTTTTTTTTTTTCCTGCCTTTCAGTTGTGTGGGGGAGTAGGAGTCATTCATCACAACTGCACAGCTGAATTCCAAGCCAATGAAGTGAGACGTGTAAAGGTAAGTACGTGTTCAATGTTGCTGTGCATTTCAGTCCACTACATTACAATCGGGATAGCTAAGTGGTCAGAGCACTCGCATTCCCCCAGTCAAGTTAAGCAGTGTGGAGTGTGGTTACTAGCTGGATGGGTGACCGTTTGTGTGCCTTAACTTCAGTACAGTCCTCCCCAGTTCACCCAGCTGTAAATGGGTACCTGCCCTCTTCAGTGTCAGGGAAGGTAAAGCAGCGAGGGAGAGGAGATGGGCGCCGCCCT
>CM060329.1:13356777-13364277 GCA_030674155.1 Stramonita haemastoma
CACACACACACACACACACACATACACACACACAGGAACAGTCTCTCTCTCTCTCTCTCTCTCTCTCTCTCTCTCTCTCTCTCTCTCTCTCTTGTATTGCCGCAGAAATATACATGCGCGTGCGCGCACGCGACACACACACGCACGCACGCACCACACACACACACACACACACACACACACACACACACACACACACACACACACACACACACACACACACACACACACACACACACACACACACTCACTCACTCACCTCACTCACACACACATGCCCGCGCACAAACATGCGTGCACATGCATGCACACACACACTGATATGCGTATGCACGCAAGGCACGCAAGCACTCACGCATGCATGCGCGCATGCACACACACCAACACACACACACACACACAAACACACACACACACACACACACACACACACACACACACACACACACACACACACACACACAGCAACAAGCTGACACTCGGGCTTTGTTTCTTGAGAGAGACAATTGTTTTAAAATATTTTTTTAAAATAGTTAACAAAAACTGACACCAACAAAGTTACCACAAACAGGTAAAGCAAGTATTGAAGTTTTGTTCACTGAAGTATGATCATTGTAAAAAATCATGGGAATCCGGCAGCGTATGGTACAAAATGCCTTTCATACAGAAATTTGCTCAGTGGCTAATAGACAGCAAAGAAGGAAAGTATAGCAGCATCGCCAGATGCTGGACTCTGACCCCTGACCGCGCGGTGCCCTAGATAGCGGTGGGATGGAATTTCGGGTTACGGAGTGCAGTGCCAGCCGCCAACTAAAGAGTCAGATTTTCCCCGTTTTGAGCAGCCGTGGGGGGGTTGTGTTT
Organism: Stramonita haemastoma; assembly: GCA_030674155.1. Classification (NCBI taxonomy): domain Eukaryota; kingdom Metazoa; phylum Mollusca; class Gastropoda; order Neogastropoda; family Muricidae; genus Stramonita; species Stramonita haemastoma. The sequence goes on from CM060329.1 coordinate 13,357,639, forward strand.
TTGTTTGTTGTTTTTTAGCTGGATGATTTGATGAAAAAAAGCAATTTTGTATTGCTTATTCAGTGTACCATTTAGAATTAAAAAAAAAATTGCATATCTCTCTCTCTCTCTCTCTCTCTCTCTCTCTCTCTCTCTCTCTCTCTCTCTCTCTCTCTCACACACACACACACACACACACACACACACACACACACACACACACACACACACACACACACACACACACACACACACACACACACACACACCTCTCTCTCTCTCTCTCTCTCTCTCTCTCTCTCTCTCTCACCACACACACACACACACACACACACACACACACACACACACACACACACACACACACACACTCGCACTGAAAATAAGCAGATATATTGCTTATTCAATTATTATTATTATTATTATTATTATTATTTATTATCATTATTCAGTGTACCATCTGGAAATGAAAGTTTGACTACACACACAACCCAACCCAAGTGAAAAAAAGCCAGCCAAAAGAGAACCACTAGATACAGTTTTCACTCCCCTGCTTGCTGAACACAAAGAATGTGTGGTGTGTGTGTGGTGTGTGTGTGTGTGTGTGTGTGTGTGTGTGTGTTGTGTGTGTGTTGTGTGTGTGTGTGTGTGTGTGTGTTGTGTGTGTGTGTGTTTGTGTGTGTGTGTTAATGTGTGTTGTGTGTTGTGTGAGTGTGTGGTGTGTGTGGTTATGTGTGTGTGGTGTGTGTTAATTGGTGTGTTAGTGTATGTGTGTAATGTGATGTTGGTGTGGTGTGTGGTGTGTGTGTGGATGTGATGTGTGTGGTAGTTGTGGTTGATGCAGGCAGTCTCACAAGGATCAGCGCAGACAAATAACGACAATTGAGACGTTGGTGCAGGCCGGGGTCGACTTCATCGTTGGTCAGTGGTTAATGCAGGCACAGCTCACAATAATGTAATACATATAATTCATCATAATGTAACAAGGGTGCAGGCCGGGGTAGACTTCATCGTTCTGGTCAGTGGTCAGCTGGGTTGTGATATGACCTCGACTAAATGCAGGCACAGCTCACAGTAATGATAATCATGATAACTGTCACAATGGTGCAGGCTGGGGTCGACTTCATTCTGGTCAGTAATTAATGCAGGCACAGCTCACAATAATGATAATCATATTAATTCATCATAATTATGACAATGTTTGCAGGCTGGGGTAGACTTCATTCTGGTCAGTAATTAATGCAGGCACAGCTCACAATAATAATCATAATTGTAACAATGGTGCAGGCTGGGGGGATTTCATCATTCTGGTCAGTGGTCAGCGTGCGTTGTGACATGACCATTAATTAGACGCATGCACAGCTCACAATAATGATAATAATTATATTAATTCATCATAATTGTAACAATGGTGCAGGCTGGTATGGAGTTGATCGTTCTGGTTTGTGGTCATCTTGGGTTTGTAATAATGCAGGGCAGGGCTCACAAAGCTAACTGTAACAACAAATGATAATAACAAGAATGGTAACCACCTCTTAGACCTGTGTCAAGAGCCCAAATAATGCACAGATAAATTGAACAGCCACGGCAAGAATATTGTACATTTTAGCACTTTGGAAATCGGTAAAAATAATGAAAGGACTTGGATGAAGAAACTCTCACGTCACACCACACACACACACACACACACACACACAGACACAGACACAGACACACACACAGACACACACACACACACACACACATACCCACCCCTTGCAAACTGAAGGCCTCAGTACCCTCATTGTGGGTTTTTCCAGAGGTTTCAGAGCTGTGCTCTGCCTGTGTGGCATGGTAAAGAAATGCCAGCCACAGTGTAGCAGGCAGGTCATGTCACACCACCTCCTCCTTTATTTCTGCATTGTACAGCCACTCTGACATGTCACACCACCTCCTCCTGCATTGTACAGCCACTCTGACATGTCACACCACCTCCTCCTGCATTGTACAGCCACTCTGACATGTCACACCACCTCCTCCTGCATTGTACAGCCACTCTGACATGTCACACCACACTCCTCCTGCATTGTACAGCCACTCTGACATGTCACACACCACCTCCTCCTGCATTGTACAGCCACTCTGACATGTCACACACCTCCACCTCCTCCTCTATTCCTGCATTGTACAGCCACTCTGACATGTCACACCACCTCCTCCTTGCATTCTACAGCCACTCTGACATGTCCACACCACCTCCTCTATTCCTGCATTGTACAGCCACTCTGACATGTCACACCACCACCTCCTGCATTCTACAGCCACTCTGACATGTCACACCACCTCCTCTATTCCTGCATTGTACAGCCACTCTGACATGTCACACCTCCTCCTCTATTTCTGCATTCTACAGCCACTCTGACATGTCACACCACCTCCTCCTGCATTCTACAGCCACTCTGACATGTCACACCACCACCTCCTCTATTCCTGCATTGTACAGCCACTCTGACATGTCACACCTCCTCCTCTATTTCTGCATTCTACAGCCACTCTGACATGTCACACACACCACCTCCTCTATTCCTGCATTGTACAGCCACTCTGACATGTCACACCTCCTCTATTTCTGCATTCTACAGCCACTCTGACATGTCACACCTCCACCTCCTCTATTCCTGCATTCTACTGCCACTCTGACATGTCACACACCTCCTCCTCTATTCCTGCATTCTACAGCCACTCTGACATGTCACACCTCCTCCTCTATTCCTGCATTCTACAGCCACTCTGACATGTCACACCTCCTCCTCTATTCCTGCATTGTACAGCCACTCTGACATGTCACACCTCCTCCTCTATTTCTGCATTCTACAGCCACTCTGACATGTCACACCACCTCCTCTATTCCTGCATTCTACAGCCACTCTGACATGTCACACCACCACCTCCTCTATTCCTGCATTCTACAGCCACTCTGACATGTCACACCTCTACCTCTATTCCTGCATTCTACAGCCACTCTGACATGTCACACCACCTCCTCTATTTCTGCATTCTACAGCCACTCTGACATGTCACACCTCCTCCTCTATTCCTGCATTGTACAGCCACTCTGACATGTCACACCTCCTCCTCTATTCCTGCATTCTACAGCCACTCTGACATGTCACAACCTCCTCATCTATTTCTGCATTCTACAGCCACTCTGACATGTCACACCTCTCCTCTATTTCTGCATTCTACAGCCACTCTGACATGTCACACCACCTCCTCTATTCCTGCATTCTACAGCCACTCTGACATGTCACACCACCACCTCCTCTATTCCTGCATTGTACAGCCACTCTGACATGTCACACCTCTACCTCTATTCCTGCATTCTACAGCCACTCTGACATGTCACACCTCCACCTCCTCTATTCCTGCATTCTACAGCCACTCTGACATGTCACACCTCCACCTCCTCTATTCCTGCATTCTACAGCCACTCTGACATGTCACACCTCCACCTCCTCTATTCCTGCATTGTACCGCCACTCTGACATGTCACACCTCCACCTCCTCTATTCCTGCATTGTACAGCCACTCTGACATGTCACACCTCCACCTCCTCTATTCCTGCATTGTACAGCCACTCTGACATGTCACACCTCCACCTCCTCTATTCCTGCATTCTACAGCCACTCTGACATGTCACACCACCTCCTCTATTTCTGCATTCTACAGCCACTCTGACATGTCACACCTCCACCTCCTCTATTCCTGCATTGTACAGCCACTCTGACATGTCACACCTCCACCTCCTCTATTCCTGCATTCTACAGCCACTCTGTGTGGTCAGTCAGCCGCTGCCTGGCAATGTGAAGAGATGACACAGGGGCTTGTGTAGACCTGTGTGCGGGGGCCAGCACAGCATGCAGTCATGCATGTATGCTCCCCTCAGTGTGTCTGGGTCATTGCCCTTCAGGGATGATTAAAGTGTCTTTGACTTGACTCATCACCTGTGGTTAGTTCTAGCTGTGGGTCATCAGTGTTGAAAGTCAGTCAGGCAGACCTGTAGAAACAGCACCAGTACAGATTTTTATGCTGTTCAGTGGTTGTAGCCTTGGCTGTTTGTCCCTCAGCAAAGGTTGCTTGCTACATGCTTGATACCTTTCTGGGTTGATTTGTTGTTGAAAACTGAGGATTTGATATCGATGCCCAGTTTTTCAGTTTAGTTCATAACTTTGTGTGAAGTCTGTTGTGCTTTTAGTTAGGTTTGTGATCTTCATCTGAATTTTCAGATGTGATTTTGGTAGGTTTCTTTTCACATGGAGTTTTTCTGTCCCTTTTTTTAACGAAGCTTCTACTTCTAAGATATCTTTTCCTGATTTTTAATGGTCACCTCTGTGCAGGGGTCTGTACCTGTGCATGTGCGCAAGTTGGTGTACAGTAAAGATATATTTACTGGCATATATATCCAGATTGTCCAGCATAAATGGTGTGTGAATGCATAGACATGCTAGTGCTGAAGTGCTGACCGTCTATGCTGCTGTCCACAGGACTCCTCACAGGGCAACTCCATCTACCAGATCAACATGCTGAGGTGGACCAAACTCAACTTCCCTGAACTCCAAGTTGTGGCTGGCAATGGTAAGCATTTTCCCACCATTGAAATTAAAAAAAAAGAAACCTACTGTTTAGTAATCTTCATAACTTTTTCTTTTTTTGAACTGATAAAACATGTTCTCTGTAGGCAGTGGCTTCTTTCCACAGGAGAAGCATTGGTTCACACAGTCTGCAGAGATCCAGGTCATTGCTTTTTTCTGCTGATGTTGCCCTTCAGTTTGCAGGCAACCGCTAACTGCAAATCTTTTTTGCTTTAATTTGATCACCTTGATGTGCACAGTGTCAAACTGCATTGTTTGTTTTGCTGAGTTACACAACAGAAATGAACACAAAGACAGAGCTCTTGTGGAAGTAGAATTGAATGATGCAACAGCTGTTGCCATGTATCATGCTCAGTGAACAGTAGAATGAAGGTTGCAGTCTTTGATGCACCTCAGAGGTCTCTGTGTCATGCTGCAGTTCATCACAATTTCATACAGCACACACATTTGCTCTCTGATCTGTTATGTTTTGTGTAGTGGGTGCTTTTGGATACATTTGAAAGAACAAGGGCAGAGACATTCATGTCTGTTTTCAAAGTTTCTGCTGAATCGTATTGCTTTGTTTATGCTGAAGGCCTGCTTGGAAAAAGATGGACTCCAAAATAGTGTTGGAAATCAAAAGCTTAAGCTTTTGTATCCCAGAAAAACTCAGAGACATGATGTGTGAAATGATGGGAGGTAAATTTTTCTGTTAACAAGTATGGTTTTGCAAGTGCAGTAGGCCTACCACTTTGGATAAAAAATGCTCTCTGCTGTTGGAAATATTTATCTCTGCTCTGTGGTGTGTGTGTGTGTGTGTGTGTGTGTGTGTTGTGTGTGTGTGTGTGTGTGTGTGTGTGGTGTGTGTGTGTGTGACAGATCAGTACAGAAATGACTGATTTGCTAAGTTTGTTGGCAACAAAGGGAGGTGTGTCACAGAGCTAGGCTGTGTTCTGGGGTGCAGTAGTGACAGCTTTTCAGATCAGAAAGGACTGTTGTTGTTGTTCTTTGATGGCAAATGCGTGAACATGTGTGGGTATATGTGGTGAAAACCCTTTTAGGACAAAATGGATCGTTTTTGTTTGTTGACTGCAAAAGTTGATGTGTAGTTGTGGGTGTTTGTGGAATGGTGTGCATTGATAAGCTGTTAATAGCAAAACTGGCTGCTTGTTTTGCTATCTGTGAATGTATGCATTGCTGAGTATTCAGCTTTCTGGACCACAGGAGCTGTCTGCCTCTTTTTTTTTTATGCTTGTTGACATGAGATGTAACAATGCATTGGGGTGGTGTAACGTGTTGGTCAGATGTAACAATGCATTGGTTTAGCATGTTGATATGTTGTAACAAGCACTGGTGTAATGTGTTGATGTGATGTAACAACATACTGTTGACAAGATGTAACAACACACCGGTGTAACATGTTGGCGAGATGTAACAATGCATTGGTGTAACGTGTTGTTAAGATGTAACAAGCACTGGTGTGGTGTGTTGGTGTGCAGTGGTGACGGCGGCTCAAGCCAAGAACCTGATTGATGCCGGGGCCGACGCCTTGAGGGTGGGCATGGGCAGTGGCTCCATCTGCATCACACAGGAAGGTAGGACATGGGGAGGCAAAGGAACACCCCCCAACACATGCATGCACGCCTGCCCGCACACACACACGCACGCACGCACACTCACACTCACTCACACTCACACACACACAAGATTTTGTGGCTTAAGGGGAAAGCATACACACACATGAAAATAAGTATGTACATGTTTACTACTTGTGTTGCCAAAGTGTTACACACTGCCTGTCACATTTTCAAGATGAAACAGCAAGGTGGTATAACTGTAATATTCATAGTGATTGATCATTAGGAAAGTTACAGAATTTAGCAGTTGTCCTTTTGGGGGTTCTTTGTGTTTGTTTTTTGTTTCTTTAAAAAAATTCTTCAAGAAGTAAAGAATAGTTGTAAGACCTGTAACATCACAAGTTAAATATTTTTTTAATAGCTAGAACTCACTGTTACGGTGGAAAGTACCACCTTTGATCTTGCTTCAGTTC
>CM060329.1:13374277-13381777 GCA_030674155.1 Stramonita haemastoma
AACACTACCATAAAGATGGTAGTACAAGATGATCGATCATATAGTTACTACTGCACCAGTGGGCTGAGTTGTGTCTTGTCCAACTCCACAAGTACATGGTATTTCTGTACATTAGTGAGTTGCCATATAACATGATTTCATTAGGTGTATTAACCATTCATTGCTGATTGAAACAGGACGAGTGAATGGCATTCAATGCAAAAATCGTCTTTGTAAACGATGTAAGATGAAAACGATAGGAGATGAGTTTCACTTTTTAATGGAATGTCCAAAGTTTTCTGAGCTTTGGAAGAATGTCCTACCTCATGAATATCTGTATCCAAGATCCATGTTCACATTTTGTAATTTGTTCTTTGCTGACAAAAAGACTGTATTAAAGCTTAGCAAATTTCTAGTTAAGAGTAAAGTTGCATGATATTGATGAAAAGGTCGACTATATTTCTATATCTGTGAATTTTTTTTCTTGTAAACATATTTTGTTAAGGTGCATTATATGTGTTACAGTTGATTTTGTTTACTGAAATCCTCCATGGCCCAAGAGGAGTCAAAGGCGAATTAGATCTTGATAAAGGAGAATAGACTGTTGTGGTCAGTGTCTACCTCGAAGTCTTCCCAACCAGGGTTTTTTTTTTCTTGGTTTTAAATCAGTGAATTGACACAAAAATGTTTTATATAGAAAGCTTGCTGTGAGTGATTCAAACAACTTGGTAATTTTGACAAGAACTCGGCTTCAATGGAAATCTGGGATTTGGGGGGGGGGGGGGGGGGGGGGGGGGGGGGGGGGGGGGGGGGGGGGGGGGGGGGGGGGGGGGGGGGGGGGGGGGGGGGGTTGGGGTTTAGAAGATATCTAGGAAAAATGCAGTCATTGTTTCACTTGAACTGGCATCTTGGTTGTGTGTGTCAGCTTCAGAGATGAAAAAAGTAAACTGATAGATAAACAAAATGTTGGATCTCAAATTTCCAGTGTTCTTTTTGTGACTTAAAAAACCCTTCAATGCTACCCTTCTTGAGGACATTATCTCTAAATCAAGTTGTCAGTAAAATTTCTTTTAATTCAAAGCTCAGCACTATTATCATCCTGTCTACATCAACCAAGAAACTTGACCACATTTGGATTGCATACATAATGTGGACAGGGCAGTTTTCTTGGAGAGCACACAAAGCTGACAGTACCAGTTGTGCTTTGAAGGCAGAGGCCCTCCCCTCTTCTGCCTGCAGTAAACTGCTTTTGGACAAACTCGTGTAAGAGCAGTCAGTGTCCATGCAGATTACAAGACTGCAGTGTTTTGAAGGGTATGGTAAACAGTCATTGGATGAGACTATAAACCGAGGCCTTGTGTGTGAACGCACGCAGAACATCTTGTGCACACATTAAAACCCTGTTCCGCCTTTCGGAAGAGCAGGCCATCGTGTGCCGGTAGGAGCGGATGACAAATTAAAAAAAAACAACCCAGCATGCACACAGGTGTTGTGTTTAGACACCATCCCTGAGGAAAAATTGGGGAGTTTGAGTCCAGGTCGGGCTGTATATGGCAATGTTCGGTGGCTCCTGGATGGTACTGGAACATTCGTATCGTCATTGCCTTTCAATGGACCATTCAGTGGTGGCGCGTGGGGTGGGGGTCTGCTGCATGGTAACAGTATGCCATCTGCTTACTATGTACCAGGCTTTGCGCTCTAAAGACTGAGGTAACTCCATAGCTTGAGACTGGCTCACTTCTACAGATTGCGCTCAAAGACTGAAGTAATCATAGTCTTCAACTGAGGTGCCTACTGAATGGCATGAGTAATTATTTCACAGACCTCTAACTCAGCTCTAACATGGCTTGTTTCAGATACGAAAAACGGCTGTACTGAAAGCAGAAGCAAGAAACGGAAACGCTGCAATGGACTGCCCAACTCTTCCATTCTCTTTTTTTTTTCTTTTTTTTTTTGGTGGCACAGATGTAGGCAGGGGTGCTAATTGTAAACAGCCATGGTGAAGATTTAATGGAGGGAAGCATTAGTGGATGGGTGGTGCTTTGGAGGAGAGTGGAGTGCAGAGATTTGTTGACAATGCTTCGCCAGGTCCATGAGTGATGGTTGTGATTAAGGGGAGGTCTGTTCTGTGCTTACTGTGGTCAGTGTTTGACAAATGTATGTGTGTGTGTATGTTTACAGTTTGGAGTGTTCATGAGAGAAATATCCCCCCCCCCCCCCCCTCCTCTCCTCCATGCAGAATGTGTTGGCAGATATCCCTGTGCTTTCCTTTCCATCCCTACCGAAGAAAAAGACAAATGCAATTTTGATTTGGTGAGGACTGTGGGAGAGAAGTGTGCAGATACATAATCTGATATTGTTTGTTAAAACTGATATTGTTGATTAGACATTAATTAAGGTGTAATACAAAGCATTACTTGCTCAATCCTACAGCTGTTTGCCTAGGAGCTACCCTCCCCCCCCTCCCTCCCTCCAACCGTGTTCAACATGTTCTTACTCCTCATTCCTAACGGCCAAACCTTTTCTCTCCCTCTCTTTCTTTTTTTTTCTCTTTTCCATGTATTCCTACTGAACGTTGATGTCGGACATCCTCTTCTTTCTGTCCACCCAGCTAGGGACAGCATCCCTTGTAGCTCCTTCCCTCAAGCTTTTGCCTTTGATTCAGTATTTTTGGGGGGACTTTTTGTGTGTATGTGTGTGTATTCAATCTGTTACCTGGAATATGATAGACACTGCAGGAAAGTTTTCAGGTGTTCAGGAATTTAAAATTACACAAAAAACAACCTGTTTTTAACATGTTAATATTGAAAGTATCAAATGCCTGGACAATTAATAGAAGGGGACTGGAAATTATCACTTAAGAAGGGGGGGTGTTGTTAACATTAAGTTTTTTTCTCCTTTTTTCGTGTGCCGATGTTATAGTAGCGTTTTTCCCCCACTATCTAGATTGAAGGGAAAACTACTGTACTGTGTTCACCGTGGGTGTTCAGTGTGCTCCAATCATTGTCACCATCTGTGCTGAACGCTGCTCACTCTGCACTGCTCTCCACTGCCGCCAGTCACATCACCTCTCTTCTGTCTGTCCTCAAGTTCCCTGCCTGGTATGTTTTGTTGCTTCTGCATTTCCACTGGTTAGTGTCCAGTCTGCCTGCCTGTGGTAAAGTCCAGGCTTATACAATATAATATCCAGTAGTTCTCTGTGTAGCAGCTTGTGTTTGTTCAGGAATGGAAAAGGTACTTCCCATTTTCTCCTCCCTGAAAACAAAGAGGCAGAAACATTTCCATTACTGTTCGCTTTTTCAAGTTTTGGTTTTCTTTGAATCCAATTTGGACATATCAGAAAAATGGTTTGATCTGGTTCATTGAGAAGACACACTTCTTGAAATAATTTGTCATACTCTTTACAAGAGCAACTAAGTTTTGACAATTGGATGTTTAGGAGTTTTGACTTTTAGGCAAAATGTTTGGGAGGGACAATATGTTTGCTAGTTAACTTACAGCAGCAGGATGATGTGGATTTACAAGGTTGTCAAATTTGTCCTGGGCTGGTGTAGCCTGTGTTTTGTTTAAGCTTGTCTGTTGATCTCCTCTTTTTGCCATCCTCTCTTTCTTTCATGGACAAAAGTAGCTTGATATTGATTTTATGTATATGTTTATTTTTTCATAATAACCTTGATGTGTAGATCAGCATGTCATGTCATGTTTGTTGGCTTGTGGTTAAATCATTTGACTTCCACTGGTGAGATCAGTGATTTCAAATTTCTGGACATCAAAAGCTGCAGATTGCTTTTCTCTGTCTCCCACACAGATACATGTCTATATATTTGATGGAATATACGATGAAAACAAAACCAGCAACTATATCAGCGTAAATGGCTGAGGTTTAAAAAAAATGTGCAAAGAAACCTTGGCAATACAGTAACGTGTTATTGGATGATTGATCTTTTTGACAAGATTTTTGTTGGTGGTGCTGGATGGGAAATGTTTTTGGGTTTTTTTCACTGATTTCCTCATTGCTTCATTTCAATTCATTCTCATCTATCAAACATTGATGTCTTGGTATACTTCCATAGCGTGATTTTCTGAGATTGCAGTTGAAAGTGTAATTGATATGAGTGGGTTATTTTTGTGCTAGCGTTTATACATGTGATGACAATACTCGTTTTGAAGAAGGAACAGGTCTTGTGTTTGAATCAGTACAATAATAAATACTGAATTGATGTATGTATATTGTCAACTAGTGTCGCCAAGCTATACCAGCATCAGCGTATTTTTGTTTTGGGGTTGATCATCAGTCATTGTGTGAGCCACCAGCATCCTGTTAACGTTGATTTATAGTGTATATCGATGTTTCCTTCCATTCCTATTGCATAGCAGAGTTTCCGGTATAACTTGCTTTATGTTGGTTAGTGTTGTTCCCTGCAAACCATTTTTATTCCTTAGGGATTAGGGGCAAGTTGGTGTGCCCCTTTAGGTGTAGAAAGAAGAAAATCTGACAGGGTGTAGCAAGAGGGCCAAGGCAAGTAAGAGTAGGGGTAGGCAAATGTTACCCGCTGATTGATGGTGGGGTGGACATTTATAGGCTGGGTAGGAACAACAGGGAGTTGCCTGTCAATCATTGTGTAGAATAATGTTATAGCTCCACACCATTTATTGGAGCCAGAAATCATTGAAATGTTTAGTGTTGCAGTAGTTTGATTTTCATTAACAATTGAAAAAAAGGTATAGGGGGGGAAGTAAGCTTAACGTAAACTTAACACCCCCCCCGCCCCCCCAAAAAAAGTGTCATTCAAACAGCAGCTCCGCACTGAAAGATGACATTGGTGTGGTATAAGCAATGTTGCATGTGTGATAATTTAATTTGTTATTAAAAAAAAGAAAAAGTGAAAAGCGGGGTTTCAATGGCAGAACTGGAGAGTGGTTCATGTGAACTTGTCCTTTTTCTGACCTCCAACCGTCCAGGGTCATTTTACCTGTGTAAGGAGACTATTCACCGTTCACAGAGAAGACATTGCTGTATTCAGGGAACTGGGATGTATGTTGATTTTTTTTTTCCAGAGAAGCAGGCATGTACTGGGCATGTTATGGGAGAGAGGTTGCTTTCCTGTCTGCCAAGAGATAAATCTTATGTCTTAATGATAGTGCTAGTTTAGTACTTCTTCATACATTATCCCGTGATTCACTGTTAAGAGATTAATCTATGTCTGTAATGATAGTGCTAGTTTAGTACTTCTTCATACATTATCCCGTGTTGACTGTTAAGAGATTAATCTATGTCTGTAATGATAGTGCTAGTTTGTTACTTCTTCATGCATTATCCAGTGTTTGACTCTCTTCAGCCAAAGGACTCATGTGGAGTGGAGGGTGTATGTATCTGTACCCGTTATGATTAAGTGCTTCTTACTTCTCCAAGAAAATATGTATATTTGTTGACATTTGTCCATTTCTTCGACGTTTAGAATTTCTTCATTTACATGTCATTTTTATGTGTAATTGTTGTGAGATGGAGAAAGGGTTGTTTTGTGACACTGTGGGGAGGTGAGGAGTGACGTGGATTGGCAGTGTAAGGTCACCAATCAGAGAGAGTGTGACAGTCAGAGGGATTGTGATGGATGTAATGCATATTTTTTTATGAACTGGTCCCATGACACACATGTTGTATTTCCCTACACGTTCCCTCTGAGAAAAGGTGAATCCCATCCTGGTCAGCTGGTCCGTGCCTGGGGTGTAACACCTGAACAGCTGAATGTGACAGCAGTGTCCTGTTTTTCCTGACAACAGATACTGTACCAGATGTATTTTATACTGTACTGTACACTACCCAGAACATGGTTGTTTTGACGCGTGCCTCATCGTCATCATCTGTTGCATCTGTACCGTAGGTTCCATGACTCATGCCTCATCGTCATCGTCTGTTGCATCTGTACCGTAGGTTCCATGATCATGCCTCATCTCATCGTCTGTTGCATCTGTACCGTAGGTTCCATGACTCATGCCTCATCGTCATCGTCTGTTGCATCTGTACCGTAGGTAGTTGCCATGATCTCGATGTACCGTCATACGTCATCGTCTGTTGCATCTGTACCGTAGGTTCCATGACTCATGCCTCATCGTCATCGTCTGTTGCATCTGTACCGTAGGTTCCATGACTCATGCCTCATCATCATCGTCTGTTGCATCTGTACCATAGGTTTCAGATGAAGGGTCTGCCAGAGGTGAAGGGAGAATGGTGTGTGTGCCTCATTGTTTTTCATCATGATATTGTTGGAATGTTTCTCAGTGTATTAATTATGAATACTTGCAACAATAAAATGCTATGTAATACAGTGTGTGTGCGCGCGCTTTGTACAAAGGCTGGCTGGTTGGCTGAATGAAGTAATTTATATTTCTCAAAGTGGGGGTCTGAATACCATTTTTCTGACATCTGGCTATACTCTGTGCCAGTGACATATCAATCAACTTCCTCAATACTTTCATAGTTCATGACTATAGGTAGAAGTCCAATTGAACAACAAAATAAAATTCCCCAAAAGACAACAAAAATACCAAACCCAACCAATTCAATTGCTAACCGCCAACAACAACAAACCAATACCTTCAATAACGGAACAGCCAATTAAAACAAACAAAAATCAAAACAACAAACAAAACCAAACCAACCAATCAATGACACCCAACAAAACCAAACCCAACCAATCAATACGACACCCAACAAAACCAAACCAAACGAACAAAACGACCGCCCCTCCCTACTACCACCAACCAAAACAAGCAAGCAAACAAACAAAAAAAAAACGTTGAAGAAACAAATCTCCCCGAAGACCACCTATCCATGGTATGCATACATGTGAAAACAGCGCATAGGATATCATCAAAGTGCCCCCCCCCCCCCCCCCCCCCATTTTTACAACGGATCAAGTTAGACGAGAAAAAAGGGCAAGAGGAGACGACGTAGCACAAAATGACAACAGCCAAAACATCCTTCCACAAAGTCACGACTGCAAAAAAAACAACAACCCCCCCCCCCCCCCCCCCCCCAAGAAACACACACCCTTTTTATCTCCGGAAGCTGTGGAGACAGGAACTATTTTGGACAGTGTGATACTGATCAAAAGGAGCCCAGAATGAAGCACTAAAAGGCGCGTTAAGTTACCCTCGGCAACATTCCTGAGACAGACACACCCAAAATATTAGTGCAGGCTCGAAATAAAAACGGCGCACGATGCGCAATAACGACTTTCTGTGTGTCGGCTATAATGTGGTGTCCTATGTCTATCGGCAAGAGAAATGTGATGGATGTTGCCCATCTCCCCATGATAACGTAACAGATGCTGCTGTTGTGAGTCTGTGTTATCAGATCGTGACGATCAGAGACATAAAAAATCCGTTCTATGTATACATCCTTTTCTTCAACATCACATCGTCAACAAAACAATATAAAACACAACCATAACCGCAGAAATGAGATACAGGGAGAGGGGGTTATATGAAAATATCAAAACAAGTTTATTTTCGCCGTGA
>CM060329.1:13384277-13401777 GCA_030674155.1 Stramonita haemastoma
ACACACACACACACACGCACGCACACACACACACACACACGCATACACATACACTCACACACACAGACACACTCACACACACGCATGCACACACACGCACATGCACACACACACTCATCCACTCACAAAAACACATGCACGCACGCACGCACACACACACACTCACACACACTCGCACACACACACATACGCACGCACACACACACCACACACATACACACACATACACACACACATATGAACAAACTTAACTAACCAAGGAAAAATCTCACAGCCTCCATGATCACATTCATAACACGAGTCCCAGCACTGATTTTGTCTTTAAACTTTTTCCGATCGGTGGGTGTCCACTGTCGTAGCTTGTCGTAGACTGAGAGAGAGAGAGAGAGATAGAGAGAGAGAGAGAGAGAGAGAGAGAGAGAGAGAGAGAGAGAGAGAGAGAGAGAGAGAGAGAGAGAGAGAGAGAGAGAAGAGAGAGAGAGAGAGTCTTTTATATCGAGGATAATGGAATAAGCACTCATGTGCTTTTTTTTTTACATCTAATCTCCATGAGTATGCAGTTTTGTAATTTTTGTCATCTGTTCCCACCGGCACACAATGGCCTACTCTTTCGAAAAGCAGAACAGGATTTAATATGTACGCAAGATGTTCTGCGTTCGCACACAGGACCAGTTTATAGTCTCATCCGAAGGTCTTTTTGGGGGGGGGGGGGGGGGGGGGGGGGGTGGAGTCTGCACTAATGTTAACTCCAGGAAAAAAAATATCCCCTTGGACAGGATTCGAACCCAGGAAATCAGATTGCGATCGCGCGAGTGCAATGTTCTAACCATTACCCCCCCCCCCCACACACACACAGAGATTTGATTTATTCTTTTATATCGAGGATGATGGAATAAGCACTCTTGTGCTTTTTTACATCCAGTCCCCGTGTGTATGCATTTTGTAAATGTCATCTGTTCCCACCGGCACACGATGACCTACTCTTACGAAAAGTGGAACAGGATTTAACGTGTGCGCAAGATGTTCTGCGTGCGTTCGCACACGGGGCCTCGGTTTAAAGTCTCATCCAAAGGACTTTTGGGGAGAGAGGAGTCAGCACTGATGCTAACTCCAGGAGAAAAATCTCAACCGGATTCGAACTGGGGTTGTCAAATTGCCAGCCAATGTTCTGACCACAAGGCTATCCCTCAAGACAGAGACACAGAGAGAGAGAAGAGAGAGAGAGAGAGGAGAGAGAGAGAGAGAGAGAGAGAGAGAGGAGAGAGAGAGAGAGAGAGAGAGAGAGAGAGGGGAGAATAAACTTCCATTTTGGTACCTTTGGAGAATTTCTTGTGGTATATCAAAAATGAAAATGAAAAAAAAAGGAGAATTTTATTGCGTATGAAACCGCTTACACACTCTTCTTCAAGGTAGTTTTGTTCGACTTCAGGGAAGATTCTAAACACGACACACTTCCAAACCGCTCTTTTTGCTTTTTAGGCAGGTGCATTACCGTTATA
This sequence comes from Stramonita haemastoma, assembly GCA_030674155.1. Taxonomy (NCBI): domain Eukaryota; kingdom Metazoa; phylum Mollusca; class Gastropoda; order Neogastropoda; family Muricidae; genus Stramonita; species Stramonita haemastoma. Next base: position 13,385,777 of record CM060329.1, read on the forward strand.
ACGGTAATCACTCACTCATCACTCAGTCCCATGTCCCAAAGGACGTAGGGGGGGACATGAGAGAAGACGCAACAGAGATCTTTTTCCATGCTTCACGATCCTGTGTGGCTGGTAGGAGGTATTGTAGGGGTTGGGCGGTCCAGTCTTTGATGTTGTCAACCCACGATTTCTTTTGGGGCCTCTTCTTCTCTTGCCCTCGGCTGTTGCAAGATGGTTTTTGCTAGGGTGTTGTGTCTTGTGGTGTGACCAAACCACATCAGCTTTCTCCTCTTTATGGTGGAGAGCAAAGGCTCTTGGGGGCCCACACGCTTTTTGATTTCTTCTTTCACATAGTTATTGGTCTTGTGTTCTTTGTATGATATTTTGAGGAGTCTTCTTTGGCATTTGTTCTCCGATGCTTGGATTCTCCTCTCTAACTCTGCTGTCAGAGTCCATGATTCACAGCCATATAGGAGGATAGATATCACGAGGGATTTGTAGAGGTGGTATTTGGTGCAGAAGCTGATGTTGTTGCTTCTGATGATCCTCTCGAGTCTGACTAGAGCAGATGTTGCTGTTGCAATGCGAGCTTTCACTTATTGTTTGATGTGCCATCTTTTGTTAGGATGGAGCCTAAGTATTTGAATTGGCTCACCTCTTCCAGTATTTCTCCATTCATCTTTATTTCCTGATGTCATTACTTGCGCTGTTGACCATGATCTTTGATTTCTCTGTACTGACCTCCATGCCGTATGCGCCCGCTCGATCTTTAAATTGTCTGTGAGGATTTGCAGTTCTTGTTTGCTGCTGCCCATGAGGTCAGTGTCATCTGCAAATCTGAGGTTGCAAAGTGTGGTGGTTTTGCAGTGTCTCTGTCATGATGTTTTCGAGGAAGAGGTTGAAGAGTACAGGTGAGAGAAGGCAGCCCTGGCGGACCCCAACCGTGGTCTTGAAGAACTCGTGCACGTGAGTGTTCATGAAAACTGCACTTCTTGCATTCTCGTACAGTGCCTTGATGACTTCAATTAGGCAGTTGTCAATGTTGAAGTGCCTGAGTACTTGCCAGAGGCCGTCATGTCATACCGTGTCAAAGGCCTTTTTGAAGTCTATGAAATTGTGGTACAAGTCTTTTTGGTGTTGGAGATGCTTCTCTATCAGAATTCTCAGATTGAAAATTTGTTCTATTGTGCTGCGTTTTGGTCTAAAGCCCGCTTGTTCTTCTGCCAGGAGTTTTTCCGCTTGGTTTTTCAGTCTGTTGAGGACTACCTGCAGCATGATCTTGCTAGGATGGCTTATGAGACTGATGGTTCTGTAGTTCTGGCATTGCTTGAGGTTTCCTTTCTTTGGCAGGGATATGACAAGAGACTGAGTCCATTCTTTTGGCCATTCTTTGGTGTCGTGGATCTTGTGACAAAGTCTGTGAATCGCCTTGCTGTTTCATTCCCTCCATTTTTTTATGAGTTCATTGGGATGTTATCGATTCCAGGGGACTTCCCCTTCTTCAATTGTTTAATAGCTGCATCTACTTCACACCTTAGTATTGGTGGGTCTTTATCTTGGTGTTCAGGGGGTTTGTCAGAAACTATGTTCGTATCTGGGCGTAGTGGGTAGTTATACAATCCCTCACAGTATTCTGTCCAGCGTTGGAGGATGGCATTGTTTTCCATTAAAAGATTTCCTTCTTTGTCTTCAATAGCAGAGGCTTTAGGCTGTGTGGTTTTAGTTAGTGCTTTCAGAGTGTCGTAAGCTGTTTTGCTGTTTCCCTTGGCCATTCCAGCTTCGATGTTGTTGCATTGTTATTCTATCCATCGCTTCTTTGGCTTCTCTCATCTTTTCCCTCACTTCTCTGTGGCTATCCATGTACTTGTTGGCTTCTTGACTTGTGAACTTTCGTTTCTTAAGTTCTCTTCTTTTGTCGCAGAGGTCAAGAATCTCATTTGTCACCCAGGGTTGTTTCTTTGTTCTGCTTCTTCCTAATGTTTCTTCTGCTGCTGTCTTTAGCACTTCTTTGATGTTGTTGGCTAGTGTGTCCACATCATTGTCGATGGCTGTGAGAGCGGCGAACTTTCTTCCAATGTTGGCTTGGAAGATCTCAACCACTGTTGGGTCTTTGAGTTTTTCCAGGTCAAATCTTATGCGTGGGCTTTTTGGCTGTTGTTTTGCTTTCAGTTTCAGCCTGATGGTGGTAAGTACAAGGTCGTGGTCACTGCCAATGTTAGCTCCTGGGAATGTTCTTGTGTTTGCCTTGTTTATGCTGGATTTGAATCTTTGGGGTGACAGAATATAGTCAATTTGATTATGAATCAGACCATTTGGTGAGTGCCAGGTTGATGTACTAGATGGCTTGTGAGGGTGGAGTGTGTTAGCCAGAGTTAGTTTGTGCTTCTTTGCGAATTCCAGCAGCCGCTGTCCTCTGTCATTTGTTTCTCCCAGTCCAAAGCGTCCTGTGGTTCCTGTCCAGGTGTCATAGGCATCAGGTCCCACCTTAGCATTCCAGTCGCCTTCCATAATAAGAATGTCTTTTTTTGGGCGTTTTGGAGATGACGTTTTCAAGTTCTTCATAGAATTCTTCTATCTGGTCATCATCGTAGTCAGATGTTGGAGCATACATTTGGATGATGGTGAGATTCTGGGGTTTTGCAGAAACTCTGATTGAGATGAGTCTGCTGGATACTGGTGTGCTGGATACGGTAATGCACCTGCCTAAAACCCCCCCCCAAAAGACCGGTTTCGAAGTATAGACCACAGAAGTCGGAATGCGGCAATTTCATGGTGGGCCAAAACGATCGCATAGGCTAGGCCAAATCTCACCGTTAGTGAACCTCGGGAATCTAGTCGAGGAACAGGAAAAAATCAGTAACTGAAAGAACAGCCAGACAAGCACAGAGAACGTCTTCAGGATGTTTGGTATACCGGTGCTCAATATCTACAGAAAAACAAAGCATTTAACAAAAGAGAGAAATATGGCAATGTTCAAGGTGCTCTGTAGGAGTCCCAGCTGCACCCTAAACTGTCACGTGCTGAAATCATCTGTCAGAGGTAAGTTATTCAGACATTTGTCTTCGGACATGGGGACGGGATAGCTCAGTGGTCAGAGCACACTTTCCCCAAGCTAAGGTTAAGCAGTACCCAGCGTGGTTACCATTTGGATGGGTGACCATTTGTGTGACTTGGCTTCAGTACAGTCCCCCATCCACCCAGCTGTAAATGTGTACCTGCCCTCTTCAGGGTCAGGGAAGGTAAAGCAGCGAGGGAGAGGAGATGGGCGCTGCCGTCAACATGCTGGCCCCTAGAGAAGCTGAGGTCTCTGATGCCTCGCTTTCCTACGACCACATAGGTTGTGGGACACCTTTAGCCTTTACCTTTTTACATCTTCTGACATAATTATCAGGATAGCCTTTTCCTCACTTCCCGTATCTGTTCATTTTCATTGTATCTTTTTTTTTCTTTTTCGTTCCTTGGTTAGAGCTCCGAGGTTCACCAATGGTGAAAATTTTGCGTACATGACCGTTCCGCTCCCCCTCCCTCCCCCTCATTTAGGTAACTGCATGCCGACTTCAGGGATGATGTCTAAACGCAACACCTGTGTACATGCATTAAAAAATTGTCATCCGTTCTTACCAGCACGAAATGACCTATTCTTCCCCAAATTGGAACAGACTTTTTAAAAACTTGTAACGCAAGATATTCTACGTGCATTCGCACACATGGGCCTCGGTTTATAGCCTCATTCGAAGGACTTTGACATTCACTTCGATTTTGTCGTTAGACTGGGGGAGAAAAAGGAAAGGGTAGGAATCATCGAACCTGGCACCTGAGGGCTATTTTCAATCTATAATGCCAGTCTAGATGGCCTTGCGGTGAATGGACATAAAACCAGTAAGAAGTATTAAGAGAAGGGAAAACCTGTCCAGCAATATACTACTACTACACCCACCACCAGAGCTACAGCGTGTTGATTAAGATAAGCTGAGGACATGGCTCTTTTATGGAGAAGACCACCTGGCAGTTCAGTTTACAGCTTGGACAAAAGGACTCGGGCATTGTCCTAGATGAATTCCTCAGTCACACGCCCACACACAAACACACTAGCGTAAAAAATGGTCTTCATGGAGAGAGAGAGAGAGAGAGAGAGAGAGAGAGAGAGAGAGAGAGAGAGAGAGAGAGAGAGAGAGAGAGAGAGAGAGAGAGAAGAGACAGAAGACAGAGACAGACAGACAGAGACAGACAGACAGAAGAGACAGAGAGACAGAGAAAGAGAGACAGACAGATAGATAGACAGAGAGACAGACAGAGAGAGAGACAGACACACACACATACACACAAAAACAGAGAGAAAAAACATCTTGCACACACACAAAACCCTTTCCGCTTTTGAGAAGAGTAGGCCTTTGTGGGCCGGTGGGAACTGATGACAACATTTACAAAACTGCATACACACGGGACCGGATGTAATCAAAACACATGGGTGCTCATATCATTCCATTATCCCGAAATAAAAGATTAAAAGAATAATGGAAGGGACAGACCACTAGAAACGAGTCAGAAATGAATTCTGCTTGCACAGCACTTTCGCTTTGGGATTAGGCCTACATACACAGTTTTTAGGGTGGCCAGCCAGCGGTGCCAAAGTGGGGTCCTTAAACCGGATATCTCCACTGGAACTATAATATAATTTCAACAACAAAAAAAGGATTTGGAGAGAGAGAGAACAATCTGTGCCCTGCCACTCATGACGAGTGTCAGAGATGATGGGCTTTCTGGCCCACCTGTGCGCTGCCCATTCCGTGCCTGGCCTCCTGACCTAGTGCTACACTGCCACTGAAATAGAAGGAAAGTCATTTTTCTTGTTCACTGGAATTCTTCTTCTTCGTTGTCCAACGCTCAGACAGTAACTATTGTTGTCTGTTAGAAAGGTAAAGGGTGAAGGTGTCCCATAATCTGTGTGGTCGTAGGGGAGCGAGGCATCAGAGACCTCAGCTTCTCTAGGGGCCAGCATATTGAGGGCGGCGCCCATCTCCTCTCCCTCGCTGCTTTACCTTCCCTGACCCTAAAGCCAAGGTCATCAAACGGTCACCCATCACTTGATAACCACGCTCGATGCTGCTTAACATTGGCTGGGTGAAAGCGAATGCTGTGACCACCGAGCCATCCTGTTCCTGTTGTCTGTTGCAGGAGCGAAAACGCGTTGCACTGCCCTTAAGCTCTAACAAGTCAAGCCCAGGCACCCGACTTCAGTGTGGGAGAGAAGAAGGATCAAGAAGGCAGAAAAAAAGACATAAAGCAGCCGACAGGAAGAAAAGGAAGGAAACAGAAACAATGAGAGGGACGAAAAAGAGGGAATTTCTAGAACAGAATTTCCAAAAGGTGGGAATGCTATTTATACTGGCAGCAGCCGCCCCCCCCCCCCCCTCACCGCATATCCACACGGGACTGGAATCGAAGAAAAGTCGTTTTCTTGTATGTTTGAGCTGAAATGGAGGGAAAAGTCATTTTTAGAGTACATTGGAACCGAAAAAGCAGGGAAAAGTCAATTTGGAGTACATTGGAACTGAAAAAGTAGGAAAAGTCATTTTGGAGTACATAGGAACTGACCGAGATGGAAAAAAGTAATTTTCTGGTCCCCAGCTTTCCAATAACAGTGGGGGCGGCTTTAGTACCTACTCCGACACCCTCCCTGTCTCTTTCAGGGGAAATGCCATCACACTGTTTACGGTGCAAACCTGAATAGCTGGGGAAGACCAGTTCATGGCTGTTCCTATTTTTGGACTTATGGCCACCCCCTTCCCCCCTCCCCTCCCGACCATGATCGCCATATCACAGGGCTGTTGGTCTGTGATATTGTTATGTTACATTTGTGATGACTGAAAAAGAATGGTGTTTGAGCCAAGAGGCAGACCGCCAACATCTTACATTGCAACATCACTGAGATCAGTGGTCTGGGAGGAGGCTACAGGAGATGGTAGAACTCAGCAGAGACAGAGAAAGATGGCGAACCCTGGTGGCCTTGTGTGGAGGTTCTACCGATGGCAACAGCGACAGAAACAGCTGAGTTGAATTGGGTTTTCACCTTTGCCGTATGGTGATAATGACAATGCATGGTCACTGTTCATGAGGGTATAATACTCCAGTTACTGATAAAAAAAATGAAAGCAAGGAAACATAGTATGGACACAAAAAGACACTGTTGCAATTATTGTAGGTACTCAAATTTGTAAACATATTTTATCATAGTTTATTTTACAGCGTTGTGTTACATTGTATCATGTATCAAATATATTCATAACAAACATTGCAGAGAACTTTAACCCCTGATGCTGGACACAAGGAAAGAACCTTCCTTTTTGTGGTGATTGAAAATGTCTTGCCTATGTCTGTACTGTTGTTTCCTTAATAGACTGTTTTTTGTTTGTTGGCGGTTTTTTTAAACACAATTTTGCCAGGAACAACTTCCATGTTTATCCCCGTGGTACTTTTACATTGATTTTTTTATCGTTTCTGACCTCGAGCTTCATGTTTCACCAATGGTGAGATGTTTACGTATGTGACCGTTGTTGGTAACTATTAAGGTAGCGGGCATTCCGACTTCGGGGGTAATGCTTAACATAACACCACTGAACATGCGTTTTTTGAAAAAAGCTTTTTGATCCATCCCTGATCACCATCGGCATGAATGACCTTCTCTTTCGGAAGGCAGAACAGGTTTTGAGTGTACGCAGATGTTTTGCGAGCATTAACACACAGGACGTTGTTTTATAGTCTCAACCGAAAGACATGGGGGGGGGGGGGGGGGGGGGGGGGGGGGGGTCAGTACTGATGTTAAATCCAGGGAAAAAATCCCCTTGAATGGACATCTCGGTGATGGCTTGGAAGTGGGCTGGATCCCAGAGTTTCAAATCATGAGTGCAACACTCTAACCACTGGACTACCCCCCCCACCCCCCACACCCCCTATGTGAAACACATGTCTGTTGCGGATACTATCTTCTCCATTTAGCATATTTTCTTGAAGTCTGGTACCTCTCCTAGACTAGCGGATGAGGGAGAAATGTGCCTTCAGTTGGTACTTGACCTTTTACTGTGCCAAGGAGAAACCTGTTTTTTTCATTTATTTATTTATTCATTTATTTATTATTTATTTATTTATTTATTTATTTATTTATCTGTGAATTTATTCTTTTATATCGAGGATAATGGAATAAGCACTCGATGTGCTTTTTATTTTACATCCTGTCCCCGTGTGGATGCAGCTGTGTAAATTTTGCCATCTGTTCCCACTGGCACACAATGGCCTACTCTTTCGAAAAGCAGAAGAGGTTTTAATGTGTGTGCAAGATGTTCTGCGTGCGTTTGCACACGAGCCTCAGTTTATAGTCTTATCCGAAGGACTTTTCGGGACAGTGGAGTCTGCACTGATGTTAACTCCAGGTGAAAAAATCCCCTCGAACGGGATTTGAAGCCGGGCCATCAGATTGCGAGCGCAATGTTCTAACCACTAGGCTATCCAGTCCCCATGTAAACTGGGATGCCCTTGTCAGGAGACAAACAGAGAAAAAAACTTCTGCCATACCATTCCTTGTAAAATGTGTTACAGATTCATGCATTCTTAGGGAAACAACTATGCATGTCCATTACATACCTGTCCATTACATACCAGTCCATTACATACCTGTCCATTACATACCTGTCCATTACATACCTGTCCATTACATACCAGTCCATTACATACCTGTCCATTACATACCTGTCCATTACCTGTCCATAACAGACTTGTCCATTACAGACCTGTCCATTTATACTTGTCCATTACATACCTGTCCTGTTGCATACCTGACCATTACCATTATATGTGTCCATTACAAACCTGACCATTAATACCAGTCCATTACACACCAGTCCATTACATACCAGTCCATTACATACCAGCCCATTACATGCCAGTGCATTACATACCAGTCCATTACATACCTGACCATTACATACCTGACCATTACATACCTGACCATTACATACCTGACCATTAATACCAGTCCATTACCTGTCCATTACATACCTGACCATTAATACCAGTCCATTACCTGTCCATTACATACCTGACCATTAATACCAGTCCATTACCTGTCCATTACATACCTGACCTACTGATCCAGTGACCAGCGGTCCTTTGGAATCAAAAGGGAGAAGAAAAGTCATTTTCTAGTCCCTAACTTCCTAACAGCAGTGGGGGCGGCTTTAGTACTAACCCTCTGTGACACTGTCCTCTCCTTCAGGCAAAATCCTATCAGGCTGTTTTGTAGGGCAGATTTGAATAATGGAGGAAGGCAGATTTGAATAATGGAGTAAGGCAGATTTGAATAATGGAGTAAGGGATATTTGAATAATGGAGTAAGGCAGATTTGAATAATGGAGTAAGGGATATTTGAATAATGGAGTAAGGCAGATTTGAATAATGGAGTAAGGACAGATTTGAATAATGGAGGAAGGCAGATTTGAATAATGGAGGAGGGCAGATTTGAATAATGGAGTAAGGCAGATTTGAATAATGGAGGCAGATTTGAATAATGGGAAGGCAGATTTGAATAATGGAGGAGGGCAGATTTGAATAATGGAATGATGGAGGAAGCAGATTTGAATAATGGAGGAAGGCAGATGTGAATACAAGCAGGCAGATTGAACAGGCAGAGATTTGAATAATGGAGGAAGGCAGAATGTAATAACGGAGGCAGGCAGATTTGAATAATGGAGGGAGGCAGATTTGAATAACGGAGGTCAATGTAGGAAAGGAGAAAGTCTGTATGTGGGAAAGGAGAAAGTCTGTATGTGGGAAAGGAGAAAGTCTGTATGTGGGAAAGGAGAAAGTCTGTATGTGGGAAAGGAGAAAGTCTGTATGTGGGAAAGGAGAAAGTCTGTATGTGGGAAAGGAGAATGTATGTGGGAAAAGAGAAAGTCTGTATGTGGGAAAGGAGAAAGTCTGTATGTGGGAAAGGAGAAAGTCTGTGTATGGGAAAAGAGAAAGTTTGTATGTGGGAAAAGAGAAAGTCTGTATGTGGGAAAAGAGAAAGTTTGTATGTGGTAAAAGAGAAATTTGTATGTGGGAAAGGAAAAAGTCTGTATGTGGAAAAGAGAAAGTCTGTATGTGGGAAAAGAGAAAGTCTGTATGTGGGAAAAGAGAAAGTTTGTATGTGGGAAAAGAGAAAGTCTGTATGTGGGAAAAGAGAAAGTCTGTATGTGGGAAAAGAGAAAGTCTGTATGTGGGAAAAGAGAAAGTCTGTATGTGGGAAAAGAGAAAGTCTGTCTGTGGGAAAAGAGAAAGTCTGTCTGTGGGAAAAGAGAAAGTCTGTATGTGGGAAAAGAGAAAGTCTGTCTGTCTGCCTGAATGATACAAAGAGAAAGTCTGTCTGAATGTGGGAATGTGGAACAGGAGAAACTCTCGTAAGCGTCATGATAAAAGAAGTTCCTTGTCAGGGATACTGAAGATAACTGGAGAGGGTGTAGAGAGGGAATGAAGATTGTTCAACAGCAAAAGCCACAAGGCCTTTGACTTTTGTGTATGGCCATCACTGCATTCAGTACAGGTAAGAAAGGCAGAGCCATTGCTGGATAAGACTGTGTGTGACAGACAGACAGGCAGACAGACAGATAGATAGACAAACAGAGAGAGACAGACAAACAGAGAGACAGACAAACAGAGAAACAGAGAGATTTCATAACTAATAAAAAAAAAAAAGCCCTAAACTTGACCTCGGCCTTGCCCACACACATCAGCACAGTCTGTTTCCAGGGCAGGTCAAAACACAAAAGATAGCATCAATCTGTTGATCACTTCACCGAAAGGTATAGTTTATTTCCTGTAACCTATTTCCTTTGACCTTTCCATCTTTTACACAGTTTCAATTACCTCACGTCAGGTTCTGTTTGCACGCCTTGAAAGAAAAGTGTGAGGGCGTGTATCCTTTTTTCCATTTACGTAGGCATCGCTTTACTGGACACCATGTATTGTAATTGTAGAAAATATCATAAAAGGGTGGGGGGTTGGGGGAGGAAACGACAGGGGTTAGAGCTAGTGTACCCATTACTAGATATCATCCGCGAATTATTTGAGAAGGGAAGTAGGGTCACACAAGTTTTGTTGTTTGTCATTTGAACCAAAGCACGATATTTGAACGTATAGCCTACGATGTTGGTAAAAAAAAAGAAAAAGAATGGAGTTTGTGGTTTCAGTAGCAAATTGCGAGTGACCGGGGAATAATGTGTGTTTTTTATATTTCTATTTATTCTTTTATTCGAGGATAATGGAATAAGCACTCATGTGCTTTTTTCACACCCAGTCCCCGTGTGTGTGTGTGTGTGTGTGTGTGTGTGTGTGTGTGTGTGTGTGTGTGTGTGTGTGTGTGTGTGTGTGTGTGTGTGTGTGTGTGTGTGTGTGTGTGTGTGTGTGTGTGGTGTGTGCGCAGTTTTTGTCAATTTTGTCATCCATTCCCACCGGCACACAATGATCTCTCTTCCGAAAAGCGGAACGGGGTTTAACGTGTGCGCAAGATGCTCTCTCTCTCTCTCTTCTCTCTTCTCTCTCTCTCTCTCTCTCTCTCTCTCTCCTCTCTCTCTCTCTCTCTCCTCTCTCTCTCTCTCTCTCTCTCTCTCTCTCTCTCTGTGTGTGTGTGTGTGTGTGTGTGTGTGTGTGTGTGTGTGTGTGTGTACGCACGCACCAGACTCGCGCACGCACACAGACGCGTGCGAGTGTACTGGCAAGCATGTATGTATAAGGGGAGAAGCGTGTGTCTAGGATAGGCAAGTCTTCAGAAAATACTCTTGCTTTCAGTGTGACACTTCCTGACCTGGTCTGAAGCCTGCATGAGATAATAATTATTATGCTGTTAGGATACACGCGACATTGCCCTTTTTACTGTTATCTGATGGCATTTTGTTCAGCTGAAGTGTGATCAAAGTAACACTGTGCGTGCCCGTAGAACTCTGTGGTCAAGACAAAACTCACTCGTGTTAACTGTCAGAACTCCCGCATACCATCCTGGCTTGAACTGGAAGTTTTCACTTCTCCACCTAGACTTCAAGTTTGGTCTGGATGCTAGACTTTCGGATTAATCCATTTCGTCCTGGTAGGTGCGAATGACAATATTAAAAAACAAACAAACAAACCCTTATGCACACAGGTGTCGTGTTTAGACATCATCCAAGGAGAGTTATAGAAAAGGGGAAATGTCAAACACAAAACTTGCAGAATGAGTCTCTTGCATCTCCATGTAGATGTGACAACCAGACAATCAACCAACCAGCCAACCAGCCAACATTCCCTCTTCGACATATTGTTTTCTGGCGTGTTGCACAACCTACCCGTTGCTCTACGCTTCTTCCATTCACGGGAAGATTGCCCAACATCCCTCCGACAGATCATGTGATAACAAGGAGCTAGCGACACGACAGGTACATAACCTGTGTGTGAGTTTCTTCACAGTGGTCACAGAGAGAGAGAGTGATAATCTGTCACTGTTATTGTCATCCTTTTGTATTCTTCTCTGACATATAACGATGGGAATGGGGAGGGGGGGGTCTTCTTCTCTTCTTAAACCCACCCCCACCATACTCCTCCCCCTAAACCTCCCCTCTCCCTACACCTAACCCCATAATACCCCTACCCCAACCTCTAAACCTCCTACTCCTACACCTAACCCCATAATACCCCTACCACCCCATACTCCTCCCCCCAACCCCCAGACCCCTCACTTCTCCTCCTTCCTACCCCCACTATACCCCCTAAACCTTCTCATTCCCTACACATACTCATCATCTTCTTCTTCTTTCTCATGACGGGATGGTCGTGGAGGAGACATGAGAGACGATTCTGCAGCCAGCGGTCACCATCCAGCCCTGTCCTCCGCCTTCCGAAGGAGTGTTGGACTGTCCAGGTGGGTCCACTCCTTGATGTTATCCATCCAGCTTTTGGTTTGTCTGCCTCGGTTTCTGCCACCTTCTAGCGTTCCTACCCCCATTATACTCCCCCTAAACCTCCTCCCTCCCTACACCTACCCTCATTATACTATAAAAGCCTAGTGGTCAGAACATTGCGCTGGCAATTTGACGACCCGGGTTCGAGTCCGGTCGAGGAAATTTTCTTCCTGGAGTTAACATCAGTGCTGACTCCACTCTCCCCAAAAGTCCTTCGGATGAGACTTTAAACCGAGGCCCCGTGTGCGAACGCACGCAGAACATCTTGCGCACACGTTAAATCCTGTTCCGCTTTTCGTAAGAGTAGGCCATCGTGTGCCGGTGGGAACAGATGACAATATTTACAAAACTGCATACACACGGGGACCGGATGAAAAAAAGCACATGATTGCTTATTCTGTTATCCTCGATATAAAAGTAAATAAATAAATAAATACTCCTCCTTTCAAACCTCCTCCCTACCCAGACCAACCCCATCATACTCCTACCACCACTCTCCTCCCCCTAAATCTCTTCCCTAAACCTACACCTACACCTATCCTGGTTGGAGCCGCCAAACCTCCTCCCTCCCCAGACCTTATCATACCTCTACCTACACCTACCCCATCATACTCCTTTTCCCTCCCTACACTTACCCCCATCACACCCCTCCCCCTAAACTCCTTCTTCCCTGCACCTGCTCCCTTCATACTCCTCCCCCAAAACCTCCTTCCTTCCCCCAGACCCCATCATACTTCTCCTTCCCTACACCTACCCCCATCATAGTCCCCCCTAAGCCTCCTCCTTCCCTACACTTACACCACCACATTTCCCTTCTCCCTTCCCCTCCCACCACCCTAAACCTCCTTCCCCATATCTACACCCACCATTCTCCTCCCCCTAAACCTTCCCCTTCCCAACACCTACCCCCATCATAATTTCCCCCTCCCTTCCTAAACTTACCCCTCACCGTACGCTTTCCCTAAATCTCCTTCTTCCTTACACCTACCCCCATCATACTCCTCCCCCTCCTTCCCCACACCTACCCCCATCATACGTCAATTTTTTCTCAGTAGCATTCCGGTTGGTATCTACCTTGATAGGTGTTAGCTGCTATGTGAATGTACTGTTACGTTATTCTAGTTACCTATACTACTTATGTTGTGCTAGTTATGTTATACAATTTATGTTACAATGATAACTCGTACACACAACACAACACACACACACACACACACACACACACACACACACACAACACACACACACACACACACACACACACACACGCGCGCGCGCGGCGTGCAGACACGCCATAATTTACTTACTGCGTGCCCTAGACAAACACAACACACACACACTTTATGATAAGAAGGACACAATTGCCAGAGAGACGAAAATGTAAATTTTGTAACAAAATAAGATGAATTTCATTACTCGATATGTTATTGATGAACTCAGACATTTGTTATCAAAGTAAAACAAGACAAAGACGTAAAACATAAGATAAGGTAGCGACAAACGCAGTTGATATATCAACAGATATCATTAATATTATATTTGAGAAGAAAAAAAGAAAAAGCAACAGTTATGACATCATTTTGGCAAAGATATAAAACTGATGTTTTTTTGTTGTGTCAAAAATCTGCAGACATAATGCAATAATTTGATCTGAATCTGAATCTTAAATCAACACACACACACACACACACACACACACACACACACACACACACACACTTGTGGAAGGACGTTAAACTGAAGAACTAACTAACGTCAATTTTTATTATTGCGATTATGACGATGATGTAATGCTGCTGCTATGGGCTTACTAGCATGTTTAACCAGGCTCAGAGATACAGACACCTGCAGTGTTGGTTATGTAGTTTGAGCAACACTCTCAAATTCGCATCCGTGAAGTGGAAGCTTGACTGTGTGGTCCCAGTCTTCCCATTGAGCCCACACGTCATTGGTATGATTTGGCCAGATTCAAATCCTCATAAGATTCAAACCCACGACCTTGCAGTCAGAAATCCAAGGTGCTAACCACTGTGTCATGGCAGCTGGTTACTTCCTCTAACTTTCCTCCACCCTCCATGGGAGGTTTTTTTTTGTGTGTGCATAATTTTGACAACTACTAGGAAAACTCCCTCTGAAATTCGAACCCACTACGCCAAGGACATACAGACCACAAGTCTGTCGTCTTATCCAACAGGCCACGGTGCCTGTCTCTCAGCTAACCCAAAAGGGAAATATATATCTGAATTCATGCTGAGAAGCATGTAGATATATACAATTCATATTGTGTTGTATTGTGTTTTATTATACCATAATTGTCCAAAAGTATTGTTTTTCCTCTGTTTATTTATATTTTTTATTTCATTTTATTTTGGTTGTGTTTCAGGCAATATTCATGCTTTCTTCGACTTCCGTAAATAAACGGGAAAAGCCGAGATCTATGAAGTCTGCATTAAACATTTTTTCTATTTGAGTGGTCGTCAGTTGTTCATTTGATGGGGCAAAATGTAAATAGTGTCTTATTTCCTTTATCCATGTTCCTGTTGTATGTGTATATTCTGATCGTTTGGCATTGTGGAACTTGTGTGTGTGTGTGTGTGTGTGTGTGTGTGTGTGTGTGTGTGTGTGTGTGTGTGTGTGTGTGTGAGTGTGCGTGTGTGTGTGGTGTGTGTGTGTGTGTGTGTGTGTGTGTGTGTGTGTGTGTGTGTGTGTGTGTGTGTGTTTATTCTTTTATACCGAGGATAATGGAATAAGCAATCAGGTGCTTTTTGTTTTTTACATCCAGTCCCTGTGTGTATGCAGTTTTGTCAATCTTGTCATCTGTTCCCACCGGCACACACTGGCCTACTCTTACGAAAAGCGAAACGGGATTTAACGTGTGCGCAAAAATATTCTGTGTGCGTTTGCACAAGTGGCTTGGTTTATAATCTCCTCCTTCTCCTCCTGTGTGTGTGTGTGTGTGTGTGTGTGTGTGTGTGTGTGTGTGTGTGTGTGTGTGTGTGTGTGTGTGTGTGTGTGTGTGTGTGTGTGTGTGAGAGAGAGAGAGAGAGAGAGAGAGAGAGAGAGAGAGAGAGAATGAATAATCTTGAATAATCTTTATTTTCAAGGGTTAACGTGTGCGTAAAGTGTGCTTTACATCTTTTTTTCTCCGCTTTCTCTCCTGTGTGTGTGTGTGTGTGTGGGGTGTGTGTGTGTGTGTGTGATGTGTGTGTGTGTGGAGAGAGTGAGAGAGAGAGAGAGAGAGAGAGAGAGAGAGAGAGAGAGAGAGAGAGAGAGAGAGAGAGAGAGAGAGAGAGAGAGAGAGAGAGAGAACAGATCGTTGTTGCTAGGCGTTCCCCAGTTTAACACATTGGGAAAGGGGGGAGGGGAGGCGGCACAAGTGAATTCCCTGCCCTTACTTCCACCTGCACCCCAGAGACTGGAAGCCACGACACCAGGACCACTGGAGCAAGATGGCGGCTGCTTCCTCCTGTTTATACACCACTTGAAGCCACGGCCGATTTCTCTGCGTCACACTCGGCCTGCTCACTGTGGGGAGAGCACATGGTCAGAGGAGCAGCGCCACCCATTAGTTTTCTTCTTTTTCTGTCTGAATGTGTATTCATTTTCCTACCAGAGTGGCTTTTGTCTACAGAATTTCACCAGGAACGACTCTTGTTGCGGAGGGTTCTTTTACGTGCGCCAAATGCGTGTTGTACACGGGACCTTGGTTTATCGTTTCATCCGTAAGACTAGCACCCAGACCACCACTCACGATCCAGTGAATGGGGGAACAGTTTGGGCCACAAAGAGGGATCGAACCACCCGGACTTTTGGCTTTCTAGGCAAGTGTGTTACCTGTGGACTATTCCTGAAGGAAGGTGGCAGGATGGTTAAGACGTTCGCCTGCCAACAAATAAACCGTCAGGTTCTGGGTTCGTACCAGCCTCGCCCTTTCTTCCCAGTTTGACGAAAAAATCGAGCTGAATGTCCAAGTCATTCGGATGAGACTATAAACCGAGGCCCCGTGTGCGAACGCACGCAGAACATCTTGCGCACACGTTAAAACCCCGTTCCGCCTTTCGG
>CM060329.1:13416777-13419277 GCA_030674155.1 Stramonita haemastoma
GATAGTGGGTAAAAATTGTGGCAGGCACTGCGCAAAATGAGAAGCAGGTATGGGATCAAAATCACGTGATTTTATGGTCATTCCGTTCAAGTTTGTCTTGATTTATTTCTCACTTGTTGGATGAAAGAAAACTAAACGAGTGCCAGTGAATTGGGTATGAGAAATTGAAGGCTGGGAAAGAGTTTGATCCAATCTGGAGAGAATGTTTTGACGTTGTCAGAAAAGAACGCAGAAAGTGTAGAAGGACATTTCTTGCTAGGAATTTCGTCTTTTCTATTCCGCTCTTTGTTTTCGTCTTGTTCCTGTTCTTCCTGTCACCTCCCCTTTGTGCACTTTCTGCAGTCTTGGTCCATTCTCTTGGCTTTCTTGCGGAAAGACTGAAGATAATTCTCTCCCACGCCTAAGTCAGATACGTTGATCCTGACCTATCAGGCATTTCACAGCTGCGCAACTCATTTACGCTCATAGGACAGACAATAGTCGCTGTCTGAGCGTTCGACGACGAAAAAGAATATGTCCGTATATATTTTATCGCAGGTATTGTTAAAGACAGTAAACTGATTTAATCCCCCGTCATTCATTGAAGTCAAATATTGCAGAGACAGTCGTCACAAAGTGTAGCGATGTGTGGACAGGTAGCGGGGTGTGCTGTCAGGGCTACCGACTGTCACCGCTTTGTGACAACACTGCAATGACAGTCTGTTTGATCCAACAGAAACGTAAATGCAAAATAATTCCTAAGGTTACTACTACTACTACTACTACTACTACTACTACTACTACTACTACTACTACTACTACTACTACTACTACTTCTTCTTCTTCTTACTACTACTACTACTACTACTACTACTACTACTACTACTACTACTACTACTACTACTACTACTACTACTACTTCTTCTTCTTCTTCTTACTACTACTACTACTACTACTACTACTACTACTACTACTACTACTACTACTACTACTACTACTACTACTACTACTTCTTTAACCAACGCCTAGACATCAACACTAGTCTGTCATATGAGCGACAATGCATTGCGATGCTGCTAAGTGCCTGACAAGTCAGGCCCAGTACATCCGACTTCGGGCGTGAGAGAGAATTGTTATCTTTTAAGGCTTTCTGGAAAAAAGGGCAGGAGAAGGGACCAAGAAAGCAGAAAATTGACAAGAAGGAGGTGACATGAAGAAAAAGAACAATGCAACACACTACTTCGCCGCCGCTGTAGCCAAGTGGTTAGGGCGTTGGACTCGTAATCTAAAGGTTGCGGGTTCGATCCCAGCTTTCGGCTATAGCGTTGTGCCCTTAGAAAAGGCACTTTATGGCTATTTTCTCACCCCACCCAGGTGTAAAAGGGGTACCAACCTTGTGTTGGGGATTAACTCTGCGATAGACTGGCGTCCTATCCAGGGGGGAGTCTATGACTCTCAGTCGCTTAACGCCACAGAAACCGGGATAAGCACCAGCCTGATGAGCCTTGGCTAATGTGTTCACATCATTGTCAATGGCTGTGAGTGCGGCGAACTTTCCTCCAATGTTGGCTTGGAAGATCTCAACCACTGTTGGGTCTTTGAGTTTTTCCAGGTCGAATCTTATGCGTGGGCTTTTTGGCTGTTGTTTTGCTTTCAGTTTCAGCCTGATGGTGGTAAGTACAAGGTCGTGGTCACTGCCAATGTCAGCTCCTGGGAATGTTCTTGTATTTGCCTTGTTTATGCTGGATTTGAATCTTTGGGGTGACAGAATGTAGTCAATTTGATTATGAATCAGACCATTTGGTGAGTGCCAGGTTGATGTTCTAGATGGCTTGTGAGGGTGTAGTGTGTTAGCCAGAGTTAGTTTGTGCTTCTTTGCGAATTCCAGCAGCCGCTGTCCTCTGTCATTTGTTTCTCCCAGTCCAAAGCGTCCTGTGGTTCCTGCCCAGGTGTCATAGGCATCAGGTCCCACCTTAGCATTCCAATCGCCTTCCACAATAAGGATGTCTTTTTTGGGCGTTTTGGAGATGACGTTTTCAAGTTCCTCATAGAATTCTTCTATCTGGTCATCATCGTAGTCAGATGTTGGAGCATACACTTGGATGATGGTGAGATTCTGGGGTTTTGCAGAGACTCTGATTGAGATGAGTCTGCTGGATATTGGTGTGCAGTTGATGATGCTTGACACAATCTCTTTCCTGACAATGAAGCCTACTCCGTGTTGGTGTAGTTTCTCATCTCCACTGTACCATATTTTGTGGCCGTCTTGCGTGGTTGTTTCTCCGAAGCCAGTCCATCTGACTTCCGCAAGCCCTAGGATGTCCCATTTATACCTCTGTAATTCATGTGTGAGTTCTTGTACTCTTCCTGTTTGGTACAGAGTTCTAACATTCCATGTACCGATGGTTACCCCTTTAGCTGGAAGCTTTAGGGTTAGTTCTGCTCCAGTGGCACACTTGTCACTCCCACCCTGGAGGCTTGCAGTGGGTAGCGCGGTCGTTGTTGATCCGGGCCTCGACCG
>CM060329.1:13431777-13444277 GCA_030674155.1 Stramonita haemastoma
AAAAAAGCACATGATTGTTTATTCTGTTATCCTCGATAAAAAAGAATAAATGAAAAAAAATCCTCGATATAAAAGAACAAATAAATAGGAAATATTTTGACATTTTTGTCAAGATGTTCTTTACGTATCATATCTTATTTTTTGAAGACATAGTCACTCATCACTTATTTTCCTATGACTTAGATGATTTTTTGTCGAAACAAAACAAAATGAAAACGTCTGATGAACGTAAAAAAACAACAACCCCCCCCCCCCCCAAAAAAAAAAAAAAAAAAAAAAACCCACAAAAAAATTTCCCAAAACAAAACATAAACAAAACAAAAGCTAATATTACACCAGAATGATGACAAAATTTGACTGCAGTCTATATCACACTGCTATATTTTGATTTTTAAAAGCCAATAAACAGTTTTTACATTTGATAAATAATTATCATCTAGTTGAAGATTTAAGAAATAACATAATTTTTGAAGAAGAAAAAATAATGACCCATGTCTCGGTTTTTCCTTGGAAGGGGGGGGGGGGGGGGGGGGGGAGGGAAGGGGCTGGGCTCTTAGATTTGCTCTTTCTCTTCAAGTATTTTTTTTTTATAGAAAAAAAACATAAAAACTGAAATACATAATTATTGTAAGAAGGAATGGACAAAAACACACCCTGTATGACAAAATAGCCGGTCGACAGAACCCTCCAATACAATTCAGACGTCATCAGTGACGTTAAAGTACTTCCTGTCAAGAGGGCGCTAGCGCCCACACCGCCATTATTGTCCAATTCCGGCGGAACTACATGGAATCACGGTGCATTATGGGACTCTATAACGGACCCGGATGTCTGAGAAAGTCGACCGCCTGTGGCCACATTTTATACCACGAGCTGTTGACGCCATCCGAATGATAGATTTTCCCTGGTATTTCGGGGCCTCTGTTTCCCTAAAAAGATCAGGATACGGGAGTATCTTACGAAATACACCCTACCGTCTTATCTTCTTGTTTGTTTGTCTTGCAGGGAGCAGACATGGCATGCATTCAGCATACACCATACACACTTGCAGCTTCGAGTCGGCAATAGTGTTGAAGGCTAATGCCATGTTTTGAAGCTATGTTCTGCGGATGTATTAATTCTGCGTTTCTCTGTCTGTCTGTCTGTCTGTTTGTCTGCCCGCCTGTCTGTCTTTTGTCTGTCTGTCTGTCTGTCTGCCTGCCTGTCTGTCTGTCTGTCTGTCTGTCTGTCTGTCTGTCTATCTCTCTGCATACACACGGGGACTGGATGAAAAAAGCACAAGAGTGCTTATTCCATTATCCTTCAACACTATTGCCGACTCGAAGCTGCAAGTGTGTATGGTGTATGCTGAATGCATGCCATGTCTGCTCCCTGCAAGACAAACACAGTTAATGTTGGTGAAATGTTTCTTGTTGTTGTTTTAATTGTTTGTTTGCTTTTCCCCTTTTCTTTCTTTCGTTGGCTTTTTTGTTTGCTAGGGATTTTCTGCTTTGTTTTTTGTTGGTTTTTTGTTTTGTTTTGGATTTGATTTTTGCTATTGTTTTGATTTTTTTCTTTTCTTTTCTTTAGATAGATGGCTTGATGGAAAAAAGCAGATCGCTGCTTACTCAATGTACCATCTGGAAATAAAAATTTGATTGATTGATTGATTGATTGATCCTCGATATAAAAGAATAAATCAAATCAAATCTCTCTGTGCCAGTATTAAGTATGTACGATCATGTACGTACGGCCATGTTTTAGAATTAACGATTTCATACCAATACCAATATTTTATTACCTCAACAAACAGAGTAATTCATGTGGGTTACAAGCCATACATAAGAACAATAAACAAGTAAACATATCACAGACCGGTTGTCTAGAGGTAACGCACCTGCCCTGGAAGCGAACAGTCCGGGTCAGAAGTGTGCAGTGGTTTGATCCCCGTTTGGGCCAGAAACTTTTCCCCCATCCATTAGACCATGAGTGGTGGTCTGGGTGCTAGTCTTTCGGCTGAGACGATAAACTGAGGTCCCATGTGTTACACAAAACTAGTTAGCGCACGTAAAAGAACCCACAGCAACAAGAGAGTTGTCCCTGGCAAAATTCTTGAGAAAAAGTCACTGTGAAAGGGAATAAAAGACAGTTGCAGACAGGAAAAGACAAAAAAATAATGAGGTGGCGCTGCTGTTGTGGCGACGCACTCTTCCCCGAGAGAGCAGTCCGAAATTAACGCAGAGAAATCTGCCGTTATGTAAAGTGGAGTAAATGTAAACGTAGATCTCTCTCTCTCTCTCTCTCTCTCTCTCTCTCTCTCTCTCTCTCTCTCTCTCTCTCTCTCTCTCTCTCTCTCTCTCTCTCTCTCTCTCTCTCTCTCTCTCTCTCTCTCTCTCTCCCTGTGTCTGTCTGTCTGTCTCTGTCTCTCTCTCTCTTTGTCTCTCTCTGTCTCTCTGTCTCTCTCTCTCTGTCTCTGTATCTCTGTCTCTGTCTGTCTGTCTGTCTCTCTCTCTCTTTGTCTCTCTCTGTCTCTCTGTCTCTCTCTCTGTCTCTGTCTCTCTGTGTCTGTCTGTCTGTCTCTCTCTTTGTCTCTCTCTGTCTTTGTCTCTCTCTGTCTCTCTGTCTCTCTCTCTGTCTCTGTCTGTCTGTCTGTCTTTCTATCTCTCTTTGCGTCTTTCTTTCTGTGTCTCTCTGTCTCTCTCTCTCTTTGTCTGTGTGTGTGTGTGTGTCTCTCTGTCTCTGTCTTTCTAACTCCGTCTCTCTGTCTCCATCTCCCTGTCTCTGTGTCTCTGTCTCTGTCTCTCTATGTCTCTCTATCTCTGTCTCTCTGTCTCTGTCTCTCTTTCTCTCAGGTAATTAAAGTGGATAAAAGAATGAAGTGACCGCTGAAGATGCTCTTTTCCCAGTGACTTACAATCCTACACATCTAGTACTGACGACCACAGCCAAGTGGTCAAAACCAGTCAACCTCAATCCCATGAATCCATCAAGTTGTGGGTTCCAATCTCAGCGGCGTCTGGTGAATTAAGGGTGGGGATTTTTACGATCATCCACGTCAATTTCATGTGCAGACCTGCCAGTGCCTTCATTCTCTTCCAGTATACACACATGCACAAGATTAAATATGCCCGTTTAAGATCGTATAATTCCTGCTGGTGTTCGGTAGGTTGCGTAAGCACAAATATACCCAACATCATATTCCCGAAGTCGGAATGCAGCTACCTTCATGATGGGCAAAAAGGGTCGTAGACGCAAAATCTCACCATTGGTGAACCTCGGAGCTCTAGCCAAGGAACAAAAAAAAAGAAGAACCCCCCCCTCCCCCCCCGAAACAAAACGTAACTTAACTGACCAATGGCTCACGGGAATACAATGGATAGAGGAATGACGTCACGGCTGAAGATCATATAAATAAAATGAAAAACAGAAAAGGAAATGATGGCTGAAGAATGTCATAAATATACACCTCTTCTCCTCACGCGTTTTGTCTGCAGTGCATGACCTCCAATCCTTTTTGTTATGGATTTGCTATCAATGCCAGACACGGCACTATCAAAACAGAAAAAAGAAAGAAAAAAAAGAAGGAAAGAAGAAAAACGGAAGAAGAACAAGAAAGAAATAAAGACGAGGAATTGCGAAGAAGAAGAGTTGCAAAAAAGAAGAAAAGAATTGCGAAAAAGAAGAATTCGAAAGGCGAAGAATTGCGAAGAAGAAGAATTACGAAGAAGAATTGCGAAAAGGAAGAAGAAGAAGAATTGCGAAGAAGAATTACGAAGAAGAATTGCGAAAAGGAAGAAGAAAAAGAATTGCGAAGAAGAATTGCGAAGAAGAAGAAAAAGGAGAAGAAGAAGAAGAAGAAGAAGAAGAAGAAGAAGAAGAAGAAGAAGAAGAAAAAAAACCCTTTTCTTGTAACAAGTACTCAGAAGTTTTTTATATTTGGTTTTGTGTTGAGGTCACTCAGGTTCAAAGTTGTGGTGGGATACCATCGGTAGATCGGTGGTCTAGAGGTAACGCACCTGTCTAGAAAGCGACAAGTCCAGATCTGCAGTGTGCGGCGCCCCGTTAGGGCCCAACACTTTCCCCCATCTATCAGACCGTGAGTGGTGGTCTGGGCGCTAGTCTTTCAAATGAGACGATAACCCGAGGTCCCGTTGTGTTTTTCAAAGTTATTTAGCGCACTAAAAGAACCTCCGGCAACAAGAGAGTTGTCCCTGGTAAAATTCTGTAGAAAAAAGCCACTCTGATAGGGAAACAAATGCAGTTGCAGACAGGAAAAGACAAATTAAAAATAATGGGTGGCACTGCTCTTGTGGCGACGCGCTCTCCCCGGGGAGAGCATCCCAATTTTTACACAGAGAAATCTGCTGTGATTTAAACTGGTGTAAAATAGTTAAGAATGGTAAAAAAAACAACAAAACCCCAAAACCCTGCTCTTATGTGCTCACCCCCCCCCCCCCCCCCGAAATAAACAAATCAAAACAAAACAAAGCAAACACCCCAGTTTTCCCCTGTTCTAATGTTAATCACACTGCCCCTTCAATTCATGAATTTTGGTTGACTGTGTACAAACCTTTTAGGAGCGCATAAAAAAGCAACTATCCAACATTCATTTTTTTCCTCAGGATACTTTTAGCTCACTTTATTATAAACATGATTTTCTTTTTATTCGTGAGTTTGAGCAGTACAAAACCATGACCTTTTAAAACTCTTTTGACAATATTTTTTTATTTTTTATTTTTTTCTCTCTCTTTAAACACAACCACTTTGGCACAATTAGAGAAGCATCGATTTTTGATGTGTTTACATGAACTAAAACATCACAATCGCCGTCTGGTTCCCCGGCACTTGATAATTGACATTAATTGTTTCCGCAATGCATGTTCAGCAAATTGGAATATGTTGTTTTCTGACCGAATTATTCCGAGTTTTAGAACGTGGGTGGGCTGTTTGTGAAATGAAAAACCAGTGCAACAAAAGAGGTTATTTTCAAACCACATCATCAACAATTTTAGAAGCGTTCATTATTTGTACAAAGAAAGCCCGTCAGAATAAAAATATTTCCAAATTGAATGAGAAAAACTGAGAAAAAAAGAAGAAAAAATTGAGAAAATTGCTTGAGAAGTTGGTACCTGCACTTGCTTTTCCTCTACTACTTTTTCCTCAGAATAAAAATAGTGTGTTATCTCCCAACCATTAATTTACAACGATTTAAAAAACATGGGTTCTTTGTACAATGAAAGTCTCGTGTTGTGTTTTATTGTATTCTATTGTGTTAAAAAACATTTTTTGCTTTGTATTATATTGTTTTTTTTTCTTGAATTGTATTGCATTGTATTGTTTTGCATTGTATTGTATTGTGTTGTATGGTATTGTATTTTACAGTATTTTGGTTTAGATTGTATTGTATTGTATTGCATCGTGTTGTTTTGCAATGTATGGTACTGTTTTGCGTTGTAGTGTATTGTGTTGTGTTGTATTATATAGTAGCCCATTGTACGGAACTTTCCTACACTAACACTACACTACACTACACTACACTACACTACATACTCTACACTACACTACACTACACTACACTACACAACTACACACACTACACTCGACACGACACGACACGACACGACACGACACGACACGACACGACACGACACGATACGACACGACACGATACGACACGACACGACACGATACGACACGACACGATACGACACGACACGATACGACACGACACGACACTGTACTGCACTGCACTGTACTGCCTGCACTGTACTGTACTGCCTGCACTGTACTGTACTGCCTGCACTGTACTGTACTGTATACTGTACTGTACTGTACTGTACTGTACTGTACTGTACTGTACTGTACTGTACTGTACTGTACCGTACCGTACCACACCACACCACGCACAGCACACCATACCATACAATACAATACCATACCATACCATACCATACCACCCCACTCCACCACACCACACCACACCACACACATCATACCACACCACACCACACTCTACCCTACCCTACCCTACCCTACCCTACCCTACCCTACCCTACCCTACCTACCCTACAATACCCTACCCTACCCTACCCTACCCTACCATACCATACCCTACCATACCATACCATACCATACCATACCATACCATACCATACCATACCATACCATACCATACCATACCATAGGAGTCGGCACTGATGGTAACTCCAGGGATAGTAATCCCCTTGATATATCCCTCTTCACCATGGAAAGAGGCAGAAAAGTCACAGAAAAGTTCACAGAAAGTGCTTTTAAACTCAGTAAGTCATCTGTATTTGTTTGAGAAATGAACAAAGAAATGAAGGAATGAATTAAATGAATGGATGGGTGAGTGAATGGATACATAAATACATGTATGATATACCGTTTTTGAAGAGGAGATCCGTATGTTTCAACAGCATCACCCACCACCACCACCACCACCACACACCACCACCACACCACCACCACCACCCCCACACCACCACCACCACCATTTGAAATAAAGATAATAATGATAATCACTATCATCAAATGAACGAACGAAGGAAAGTACAAAGACAGAAAGAAAGAAAGAAAGAAAGAAAAAGAAGAAGAAGAAAGAAGAAGAAGAAGAAGAAGAAGAAGAAGAAGAAAAGAAAAGAAGAAGAAGAAGAAAGAAGAAGAAGAAGAAAGAAGAGAATGAAGAAAGAAGAAGAAGAGAGAAGAAAAGAAGAAGAAGAAGAAGAAAGAAGAAGAAGAAGAAGAAGAAGAAGAAGAAGAAGAAGAAAGAAGAAAAGAAGAAAGAAGAAAGAAAGAAAGAAAGAAAAAGACAGACAGACAGACAGAAAAAGAAGAAGAAGAAGAAGAAGAAGAAAGAAGAAGAAGAAGAAGAAGAAGAAGAAGAAGAAAGAAGAAAGAAAGAAGAAGAAAGAAAGAAAGAGAAGAAGAAAGAAGAAGAAGAAAGAAAGAAAGAAAGAAAAAGAAAATAAAAGAAAGAAAGAAGACACAAGAAAGAAGAAGAAGAAGAAAAGTAATAGAATAGAAGAAGAAAAAAAAAAAGAAAAAAAAAAGAAAGAAAGAAGAAGGAAAGAGAAGAAGAGAAAAAGAATAGAGAAAGAAAGAACCAACAAGCAAAAGAAACTCGTAACTTCAGCATCTTTTTGAAGAAAAAGAGAAATAAGATAAGAACATAAATCATGGAATAAAACCAAGCCTCCCTATCCTCTGATGCATTTGTAATATAGACACACAGCCTCGTCAGGCTATTCATTACCAGTGTTCATTTTCTCCTGCCGATTATATGAACAGCATCCGGCTATCAAATACGCACAGACACGGCTGACACGAAACAAAGACGTCATTTGGTGTGCGTTAATCTGATATGATGAGAAAAATCCGATCTCGTATTCTGACAGCCGATGAGTCATTCAATCATTGATTGATTTATCGATGTTTAGCGCTCAGCCCACCCCCTGGGGGCTGATTTAGGGCTGGTGTCGCGCTCAGTGCGATAAATTGTCTTTTTGGTGTATCCGTGTCTTCCTTCGTATCTGTTACCTGTGCAGAATAAGCAGTTTATTTTAGAATCGATGGACGTTCCGGCAGAGTGGTTCAGACCGTTTGACTTCAATTCCATGGATCCATGAAGTCGTGGTTCGAATCTAGGCGGTGTTTGGTGAATTCAGGGTGGGGATTTATGACAAAATTTCCCAAGTTAACTCCAAATGCAGACCTGCCAGTGCCTTAATTTCTTTCGTGTATATACATACACATGCAGAAGATCAAAATATTCACGTGAAAAGTCCGTAGTATCATGTCAGCGTTCGGTTGTTCACGGAAACGAGAACACAACCATCATACAGCCCCGAAGTCAGAATGTGGCTATCTTCATGGTGGCAAAAGCGATCGCATGCATACAATCTCACCATTGGAGAACCTCGGAGCTCTAGCCGTGGAATGAAAAAAGGGGAACGTTTTTGAAGACATGAATCTGCAGCTGTCTTTCTGAGCGAACAATGGCGGTTTAGCAGTACCTGGTTAACTTGTACCTGTTCTTTTCCTTCCAACACACAGCACCACCACCACCACAAAAGCAATATTTCACGGTAACTTTTCCGTGATACTTTATAATCATTTTTCTTCTGTTTTTGTTTGTTTGTTTGTCCATTAGCTACAGGTCTGAGTTTTATCGATGACAGATTTTTTTTTTTACGTATGCGACCAGTTGTTGTTTTGCTCACCATTAAGGTAGCCGCATTCCGACTTCGGGGATGAATTCTTTTTAAATGAATTCTTGTTGTTTTTTTGCTCTCTAGTGTCGTTGTTTTTTTCCAATAGGAAAACAAACCAAACCTGTCGATCCACTTTACCAGTAGAAAAAAGCTCACCCACACGGTCGATGCTGAAAATGGTCCTGTGCTGGGGTTCTTACAGCATTCATGGGGTGAGATTGCCTACCTACCAAGACCCCGAATGCAAATGTATACAAAACATTTGACGCGCTTGTTACAAAGCCATCCATTTTTGATATGGCTGCTGGTAGGGATGATCAAAATGAAAAAACAACAACAACAGCCTGTCTGCCTGCTGCAGCTGTGGGGAGCAAGAACAAGGTCCAACCAGGTTGATCTTGCCCCAAAACACAGGCCTGAAAACAGTCCTGCAGTGCCCCGGCCACTTCTGAAGAGTTGGGGGAAAAGTCACGACAGTATCACATGTAAATGAGTACACATGCAAATGGGAATCACGCAAATGAGCTCGCATGTAAATAAACACCACACGAAAATCAGCATCCGTGCAAATGAAACATCACACGAAATCCATCCCTCATGCAAATAAACATCCCTAGCGAGTCAGCATCACATGCAAATCAACATGAATGAAATCAGCATCATTTGCGAGTCAGCATTACATGCAAATCAGCATCACATGCAAATCAGCATCATTTGCGAGTCAGCATTACATGCAAATCAGCATCACATGCAAATCAGCATCATTAGCGAGTCAGCATTACATGCAAATCAGCATCACATGCAAATCAGCATCATTTGCGAGTCAGCATTACATGCAAATCAGCATCACATGCAAATCAGCATCACATGCAAATCAGCACCACGTGCAAATCAACATACAATGTAAATCCACATCACATGCATATCAGCCAACTCTCTCATTGGTAGATAACAAAATTATTTGCAAGGGTGGTTTTTAAAATCGTTAGTGATAGCCCCCCCCCCCTCCATCCCCCCCTCCCCCTTTCAACCCGGCCTCAGTAGTTGGCTCGGCAATACGCCATACAATGTGACATCTGCTTTTTTTCTTGTTTTTTAGCTTCCCACGCTGGGCTCGGCTGGTGTGCGGGTGTCTCTTTCTTTCTCTTTCCTTCCCTCTGACTATCACGTTCTCCCTGTCAGCAGTATCTCTCTCTCTCTCTCTCTCTCTCTCTCTCTCTCTCTCTCTCTCTCTCTCTCTCTCTCTCTCTCTCTTCTCTCTCTCTCTCTCTCTCTCTCTCTCTCTCTCTCTCACTCCGCCCTGCAGGTGTTGGGTGTCTGTGGTAATTGGAAACCTTTCTCCACGTCGCTCTGTAATTCCTCACCCCCTGGCCAGACTTTGAATAAAAAAAAACCTCTGCTAAAAAGTATCTTTTATAAAAGCTTTTTATCAATTGATACTGTTTTATCTCTCTCTGTGTGTTTGTCTGTATGTCTGTTTGTCTCTGTCTCTGTCTCTCTCTGTCTCTGTCTCTCAGACATCAGTCACATGGCAAGTTCAGTTTGGTAAGTTTTATGTTGTAAATATAATTTCAGTAAAAACTACGTTGTTAGTTATCATTATACTCATTTCTCTATTTACTTGTCTTTTTTGTTCTTCTGTCTGTCTGTCTGTCTGTCTGTCTGTCTGTCTGTCGTCTGTCTGTCTGTCTGTCTGTCTGTCTGTCTGTCTATCTATCTATCTATCTATTTTCTGTCTGCCTGTCTGCCTGCCTTCCTGTCTGTCTGTCTGTCTGTCTGTCTGTCTGTCTATCTATCTATCCATCTGTCCGTCTTTTTGTCTGTCTGTCTGTCTGTCTGTCTGTCTGTCTGTCTGTCTGTCTATCTATCTATCTATCTATCTATCTTATCTATCTACTATCTATATTTGTCTGTCTGTCTGCCTGTCTGTCTGTCCCTCCATCCCTCCATCCCTCCCTCCCTCCATCCATCCATCCATCCATCCATCCATCTATCCATCTACCAACCTACCATACCAAACCTTGACTACCCTTGTCTATCCATTTTTCAGTCAGTTAATTAATTAATTAATTCATTCGTCCATTCATTCATTCATTTTCATCTTTACTTTTCATTTCTCTATTTATTCTCTGACAGGCACTGACAAAACGGAACCAACTCACTGACGAAGAGCATGTCAGCTGCTAACCTCTTCCACTCAACTTCCCACTGCCGCCATCTTCCTTCAACAAGCTGACCCCCCAGTGACCTTGACCTCTACAACATCCTGCAACAACTCTCTCCCTCTCCCCCTCACTCATTCACCCACTCACTCACTCATTGGGACCCAACACATCAAAGACCACCATGGCAACAACGAGTCCTCAACTGCTGATTCTCTTCTGTCTCTTCTCTTCCTCCTTTCACGGTTTCCTGCAATTTGCGCATGCGTATGGCAGTCCTGATGACATCCGGTCCCGAGTCTTGAAACTGAAGGAAGTACGGAGTTTACTGACCGGGTACATTGGAGGACTGATGGAGGGGCGGCGTCAGAGGGGGCTGGCAGTCAGGACCAGGAGTGATGGAGGCTGTGAGTATGGGTGTGGTGCCTACAGCCTCTCCAGCAAAACCACTGATGATGACGGTGATGATGATAATGAGGCAGATGGCGTTTTGGTCAAGACCGTGTCTGGGAGAGACTTCAATAACTGGCTTTTGTCGGACAGGGCGGGACATTCTGCTGCATTATCAGAGTCAGCTGTTCAACGTCTAAGGAGAGATAACATAGAAGCAAGAAAAGACCGTGACAGGAGTGTGGTGCCACTCTCAGACAAACTGGAACCAAGCTATGCTGGATATTTTGGGGCAGAGCTCTCCTCAGTGAGACATGGCCTGCTTCCTTTGGTACAAGAGAAATCTCTGAATCCAAACACACCCAATGATTCTTTTAGGGAAGACTTGGAAAATGTCTCTGGTGATTTGACCTCTTGGGAAGCTGGGGATCTTTTAGCGGAGACAGATGATAAGCAAACAGACGAAAGTGACGATGATGAGAACTTTCTGATGGCAAATTACGTGAAAGACAGTGTAGCAGACCAATTAAGAGAGTTTGATTTTGCTCTTAACAAAAATACTGACAACAAAGCTCAAAGTAGGGAAACTCTACGGAAAAATTCAAGATCACACTCTCAACATTTATCATTCGATTCTTTTCCAGTTCCAAAAACACTTGATCTTCAAAAGTCTAACAATCCAAGAACAGATGTGAAGGAGGATTTTTCAGGTCTCCCTTCTTTCTCAAACAATTCCGCTTTGCCGTGGAGGAGAGGAGAAACATCACACTCACAATACCCAAACTCTTCTCCCAGACACGAGGCAGGCG
The DNA here is from genome assembly GCA_030674155.1 of Stramonita haemastoma. NCBI lineage: Eukaryota > Metazoa > Mollusca > Gastropoda > Neogastropoda > Muricidae > Stramonita > Stramonita haemastoma. Next base: position 13,443,349 of record CM060329.1, read on the forward strand.
TGACAGCAGAGGCGGGCTCCCCCTCCCCCGGAGCGGCAGGAGCCGTGTTCAGCAAACGCCTCTCCGCACCCTTCAACCACCAGGTCTTTGTTCACGGGCAGGACGACCGGCAGCGCGTGCTGCTGCCGCAGATGCGGAAGTTCCCCTTCTCCAACATCGCGCGCCTCTCCACGGGCTGCACGGGCACCCTCGTCACGCCCCGCCACGTGCTCACCGCCGCTCACTGCGTGCACAACGGCTTCGGCTTCAAGGACAACCTGGAGAAGCTGAAGATCCAGATCCCGGACACCATGGGCTTCAAGAACTACTACGCGCAGAAGATCACCATCCCCACGGGCTGGCTGAGGGCGGGCAGGGCCAGGCCCTGGGGCTGGGGGGACCGGCAGAAGCGGGTGATGTACGACTACGCCGTGGTGCACCTCACGCTGGCCGTGGCGGGTCGGGACCGCTTCCTGCCCCTGGCCGTGCCGCGCCCCGAGGTGCTGCAGATGGACTTCCACTTCCTGGCCTTCCCTGAGGACGACCAGCGGCTGTGGAGGTCCGTGTGCCTGGCGTCACAGCACATGGCGCTGGAGGACGGCAACCTCATCATGACCCTGTGAGTCTCTGTCCTGGTTCTCTGGTCTTTTTTGACCCCCCAGTGATTGTCATGTTTTAAACCAGGTGTTACTTCTTTTGAGTGTTACTTCTTCTATTACTTCTTTTGACAAGATGATTTCACCTTTTCACCAGGTGATTTTCATCTTTTGATTAGGTGATTTCATGTTTTCACCAGGTGATTTCATGTTTTAACCAGGTGATTTCATGTTTTAACCAGGTGATGCCATGTTTTAACCAGGTGATGTCATGCTTTCACCAGGTGATTTCATGTTTTCACCAGGTGATTTCATGTTTTCACCAGGTGATTTCATGTTTTAACCAGGTAAGTT
>CM060329.1:13449277-13479066 GCA_030674155.1 Stramonita haemastoma
TGTCTCTGTCTGTCTGTCTGTCTCTCTTTCTCTCTCTCTCTTTGTCTCTGTCTGTCTGTCTGTCTGTCTGTCTGTCTGTCTGTCTGTCTGTCTGTCTGTCTGTCTGTCTGTCTGTCTGTCTGTCTGTCTTCTTCTCCTCTCTCTCTCTCTCTCTCTTCTCTGTGTGTGGGGGCCCCACCCCCCGCGCGCTATTCTTTTATTCTCTTATTTTGAAGATAATGGAATAACACTCATGTGCTTTAATTTCTTAAAAAATTATTTTAAATATCCGGTCCACGTGTGTATACAGTTTTGTGAATGTTGTCATCCGTTTCCACCAGCACACAATGGCCTTCGCCTCCGAAAAGCGGAATAGGTTTTAACATGTGCGCAAAAATATTCTGTTTGTGTTCGCACACGGGACTTCGCTTTATAGTCTCATCCGACAGACTTTTGGCGGGAGTGGAGTCGACATTGATAACTCCAGAGGAAAAATACTCTCGAGCGGGCGTTTCGATTGTGACTAGAACCCAACCGTAAGATCACGAGCTCAACGCTCTAACCTCTAGGCTCTCGTGCTCCCTGTGTACAAAATATTTAGCACACATAGGTGTAAAATATCCTGCGGCAACAAGAGACTTATCCCTGACAAAATGTTTAAAGGCAGGTTTTGGTGGTGTTGCACTTGTGACGATATGCTTTTAAAATATTTTTTTTAAAGGAGAGAAGCCCTAACTTATCGTCGAAAAATCTCCCATAGCTAAAAGTGGTACACAATATAATGCAATATTGCATACAATACAACTATATACAACACAATACAATACAGTGCGGCACAATGCAATATATTAAAAAAACAACAACAAAGCAACGCAATGCCAAGCCATACAACACAGCACAGCACAGCGCATTACAGCACAGCACAGCACAGCACAGGACAGCACAGCACAGCACAGTTCAGCACTGCACAACACCAGAACACAGTACAGCACAGCACAGCACAGCACAGCACAGCACAGCACAGCACAGCACAGCACAGCACAGCACAGCACAGCGCATTACAGCTTGATACAGTGCGTACCATCCTTTCTATCTTTCATTATAATTAATCATTAAGAGCAGTCACAGAGAAAAGTTAGGTACAGTACTCCATTTGACATTATCGTTATCTGTGACTGCGAGCTTCGTTATAGAAAGACGGATTAACAAAAATGGAATCTTTTGAGAGAGAGAGAGAGAGAGAGAGAGAGAGAGAGAGAAGAGAGAGAGAGAGAGAGTGAGAGAGAGAGAGAGAGAGAGAGAGAGAGAGAGAGAGAGAGAGAGAGAGAGAGAGAGAGAGAGAGAGAGAGAATGATAACAATGATGATGATGATGATGATGAGATGATGATGATGATGATGATGATAACAAACAATAACAACAACAAAACAACAAACAACAACAACAACAACAACAACAACAACAACAACAACAAACATAAAAATAATAATAAAATAAAATAAGAATAATAATATAGATAATGATGATGATGATGATGATGATGATGATGATGATGATGATGAGACGACGATGATAATAATAAACACCGGCCGCCATGACGCGGTGTTAGCACCTTGAATTTCGGACTGGAAGGTCGCGGGTTCGATTCCCATAAAATCTAGGGATTTTTCGGACTCCGGCCGGCTCCTACCCAGAGTGAGTTTGCTGTGGGCTCAATGGGGAGACTGGGACCACACAGTCAAGCTTCATCCACTTTATGGATGGAGTTTGAGAGTGTTACCCTGCAGGTGTCTGTATCTCTTCGAGCCTGGTTGACACCGGGATACACTATGATAGTAAGTGTAGAGTACAACCCTGTCAAGTAGTCTCAAAGCAGATGCACTTCCACAGCAGCATCATTACATCATCCTCATCATCATTGATCATCATGCAATGATCAAACACTGCCTCTGATTCGGTGGCCCCCGTTGCTCTGGTTTCATGGTGACCTCAGAATCGGTTTACCCAGACACCTCTGTGCCTGTGGTGAGTTTGTGTCAAAGCCTTTGGGGTCGGAGGTCTGCGGGGGGGGGGGGGGGGGGGGGGGGGGGGGGGGGGAGGGGGGGAGGTCGTTGGAGGGACGTTGTGGTTGTCGCCACCTCGGGTGGGTGACTCACTCAGTCTGGCTCCGCGACTGAGCTAATACTGTCGTTAGTAGGGCGCTTAGTAGGTGGTGTCCTGTGTATGTTAGCTCAGAACAGGCACCACTGAACACCACCAAAGTGACCCACATCAGTGCAGGGCCCCTCTGGCTGGTGGCCCCACGGCGGCCTAATATTATTGGGCTCCCTATGGACTACTGACCCTGAGTATGAGACACAACGAATCTGGGTATGGCTGTGGTGGGGAGATTGAAATGAGCGGCGTGGGAACAGCAGGACGGGGACGTTACAGAAGATGAGGCAGCAAAAAAAAAAAGAAAAAGAAAAAAAAAGAAAAAGAAAAAAAAAGAAAGATGATGATAATGATGATGGTGATAGTGAGGATGATGATGATGATAATGATGATAATATTGATAATAAAAACAACAATAACAATAGTGATGATGATGATAAGAACAATGATGATGATGACGATGCTGATTATAATAATAACAACAACAACACAGTGTATTCAATACGCATAATCTAATGGGTACAAAACCCTGGGTGGTTACAATATCAGAAATGTTAAAAAAAGAGAGAGACAAAATCAAATAAAATGTGTCACACACATACACACACACATACACACACTTACACACACACACACACACACGCGCGCGCGCGCGCGCGCGTACATACACGCACATACACACACGCACGCACACACACACACACACGCACGCACACACACACACACATACACAGACACACACGGCCCACCCACTAACCCACCCACCCACCCACAAATACACACGCACGCTTCCCTCCCTCCTCCAACACACACAACCCTTCTGTGCTCCACGCATAGTTTTGCAAGAAAACGAGTAACAAGAAAAGATGGTGGATAAACAAAGAAGAAAATAAAAGAAAAACAAAAGTAAAATTAATGAGAACAACGGAAGGGGAAAACTAGAAAAGGCAGAGAGATCACAAAGGCAACAACGAAAAAGATGTGAGGGTTAGAAAAAAGAAAGGAAGGTAGAGAAAGGGGAAAAGAATAGAGAGAAAAACAGTTTAATAAAACACGATAGAAAGGAGATTGAAAAGTAAAAACAAAACAAAAAGAAAAGAAAAAGGAGTAGAAATAACAACAAAAACAAAACAAAAATGACTGGAAAGAAAAGAAAGTAAGAAAGAAAAAGACAGACAAAAATGATAAAATCCGAGAGAACGGTAAGACGGTGGGAAGAACCTACACCACACACACACACACACACACACACACACACACACACACACACACACACACACACACACACACACACACACACACACACACACACACACACACACACACACACACAGATATATATATGTATATATATATATACAAGATATATGTATGTCTATGATATGTATATATATAAATAATTATATATAATTATATATATAGTACTCTATATACAGTATACTATATATGTATATATAGTACAATATATAGAGTACTATATATATAATTATATATAATTATTTATATATATACATATTATATACATACATATATCCTGAAAAGCTCAGCACTGGACTTGTAAACTAAACAAGAAAAGAAACCAAACAGCAATACTTTATGCTTTTTTCGTATGTATGTGAAAATGTACAGCTTTCTCTGAATAAAGTGTTGTTGAAACAAACCAAAATGAAACTCAACACACACCCTCTCTCTCCAACTTTAATGTATCAACAGACGTTAACCTGTCACCTGTCCCCATCACCGCTGTTTACGGTAGGAGCTCCACATGATGCCACCAGGGTTTGCCATCTGTCTCTGCTGGGGTCTACCATCTCATGTAGCCCTCCTCCCAGACCACTGATCTCAGTGATGTTGGCAATGTAGGATGTTGGTGGTCTGCCTCTTTTCCTTCTGCCCTCAACCTTACCTTGGAGAACTACTGTTGTCATCAAACGTGTCTGTACGTTTCTGTTTGCATGACCAACGTATCTCAGTCTGCGCTTATCAGTTTCAGCCAACATGTGTCTTTGTCCTGGGTGTTCATCAAGGATATTTTCATTTGTTCTTCTGTCTGACCATTTTATTCGCTGAACAGAGTTTGGAAACAAGACTGTGAATCATGCTATTGTCCCCCCCAAAGAAAAACAAAACAAGAACCTTCCCCCCCCCCCCCAGCTGACTATCAAAAGGCCCTTGTGAGAATATGGAATCAATAAACCAACAGAGATATGGTGATCATAACCTTTATTTGGGGAGAGAGAGAGAGAGAGAGAGAGAGAGAGAGAGAGAGAGAGAGAGAGAGAGAGAGAGAGAGAGAGAGAGGAGAGAGAGAGAGAGAGAGAGAGAGAGAGAGAGAGAGAGAGTATCAATATTTCTGTCGATGTCCAATAAAAACAACAACAAACAAACCGATACAACATTCTCAGTTACAACTGCAGTCCGACAAATGTCATGGAACTTGAAAACATGGTCACGTATGCCCCAAACTGATCCTGTGTATCCAGTGACAGTTGTCTCCTTTTCAGTTTGTCTCTACACAAACTAGCAAAATATCCCGTTGACTTGTTACAAAATATCCCCCTTTCTCGGAACAAGAAATCTCTTTTGCTGGCAACAAAATATCCCGTTTCCGTGTAAAAGTATTTCCCGTTTGCTTGTAACAAATATCCCGCTCATGTTGGAAAATATCATGTTCACTTGGTGTAAAATATCGCGTTTATCATGTCCACTTAAAACAAAATAGCACGCTCGCTTTTGGACAGAGTAGCACGTTCACTTAAAACAAAATATCATATTCGCTTTTTAACAAAAATGGTACATTAGCTTGAAACAGAGGATTATGTTTTCTTTTTTTTTTAATAAAAAGTCACGCTGCCTTGTGACAAAATAGCTCATTGGCTGAAAAAGAACCCGTTTTCCTGTAACAAAATATCGCGTTGGCTGGTGACAAGATAGATAAAAATCCGTTTGTATCCTTGATTCTTAGATGTACGAGTTTAGCACATCAGGGCAGCTTGTGCGCGCGCGCGCCGACACCACACACACACCACACACACACACACACACACACACACACACACACACACACACACACACACACACACACATACACACACATACACACACATACAGAGAGAGAGAGAGAGAGAGAGAGAGAGAGAGAGAGAGAGAGAGAGAGAGAGAGGAGAGAGAGAGAGAGAGAGAGACAGACGACAGACAGACAGACAGACAGACAGACAGACAGACAGACAGACAGACAGACAGACAGACAGACAGACAGAGACAGACAGACAGACAGACAGACACTTATTTTTTATTGTATTACTTTATTTCGAGGATGATCAAATAAGCACTCATGTGTCTTTTTACGTTAAGTGTGTATGCAGTCTTGTCAATTTTGTCATCCGTTCCCACCGGCACACAATGGCCTACTCTTCTTAAAAGCGGAACGGGTTTTAACATGTGTACAAGATGTTTTGCGTGTGTTTGAACACGGGATCTTGGTTTATATAGTCTCATCCGAAGGACTAGAGAGAGAGAGAGAGAGAGAGAGAGGAAGAGAGGAGAGAGAGAGAGAGAGAGAGAGAGAGAGAGAGAGAGAGGAGAGAGAGAGAGAGAGAGAGAGAGAGAGAGAGGCCATTATATAATATTCTATTAGAAAACAATTCGCTTAATCGGGGAGAAAGACAAAGCATAATGATAACTAACTACCTTTCCTCACCCCGTTTCTCCTTAACACCGCCATCTGTTGCATACCCATGTGTAGACACCATTCCATGAAGCCAATTTATCTGAGGTCTGGTTATTTATCAACAGCACATGTTACAGGTTGAACATAATTATGTGAGAGTAAAAACAACAACAGCAACAACAACAACAAGGTAAATACTTTTTCAAAACAATCACCGAATGAAAAGAAGAAAAAAGAAAGAAAACTCGAAAGTTTTATTTCGCTCCTTCACTAGAACTCCTGGGTTCACCAATGGTGAGTTTTTTGCGTATGCAGCGGTTGTTACCCACCATTAAGGTCGCTGTATTCCAACTTCGAGGAGTACACTGGGTATGACAAAAGAATTCGTACATCTGCCTCTTTGTTGTCTGTGAATTAATGATCTGTCCGCAAACCTGACCCTATTGTAGACGTCTTCTGAAGTATCCTTTTCGTCCGCTGTTGACCACTGTCTCAACTTAAAAAAGGGGGACGGGATAGCTCAATGGTTTGAACAATCGCTTTCCCCAGCTAAGGTTAAGCAGCATCGAACGTGGTTACCAAGTGGATGGGTGACCATTTGCACACCTTGGCTTCAGTACATTTCCTAGTTCACCCAGCTGTAAATGGGTACCTGCCCTCTTTAAGGTCAGGGAAGGTAAAGCAACGAGGGAGAGGAGATGGGCGCCGCCCTCAATATGCTGGCCCCTTGAGAAGCTGAGGTCTCTAATGCCTCGCTTCCCTACGACCACATAGATTTATGACCTTTACCATTTTTTTTAACCACCTAAAAAAAGAAGAAATTTTATTAACATTTTCCATCATTGTTTGAGAAAGGAAAAGATCTATCTTTCGTTTAAAGGAATCACTGCTATTTTCATTTTTAGTACATTTCGGTGGAGAGTTCCAGACAGACAATCTGGAATACACAAGCCTTGTTTTGTAAAGAGCTGAGGAAGGAAGGAGGGAGGCAAGCAGGATGGTTCAGACATTCACCTGCCTAGCAAGTAAACCGTGAGGTTCTAGGTTTGATTCTCAGCCTTGCTCTCTCTTCACAGTTTGAAAAAAAAAAATCGAATTGAATATTTTGGAGGATATGTATCATGGTTACCACGACAGAATTCATTCAAAATATTTAAAGCCAGACTACTGCACATGTTCAACAAAGACATTCCACATGTGTTCAGTGTTTGATCTTCAGAACAACCACTGCTTTCATCACACAAGAGGAGAGAGAGAGAGAGGAGAGAGAGAGAGAGAGAGAGAGAGAGAGAGGAGAGAGAGAGAGAGAGAGAGGAGAGAGAGGAGAGGAGAGAGAGAGGAGAGAGAGATTTATTCTTTTATATCGAGGATAACAGAATAAGCAACATGTGCTTTTTTTCATCCGGTCCCCGTGTGTATGCAGTTTTTGTAAATATTGTCATCTGTTCCACCGGCATACGATGGCCTATTCTTACGAAAAGCGGAACAGGATTTAACGTGTGTGCAAGATGTTCTGCGTGCGTTCGCACACGGGGCCTCGGTTTAAAGTCTCATCGAAGGACTTTTGGGGAGAGTGGAGTCAGCACTGATGTTAACTCCAGGAAGAAAAGAGAGAGAGAGAGAGAGAGAGAGAGAGGAGAGAGAGAGAGAGAGAGAGAGAGAGAGAGAGAGAGAGAGAGAGAGAGAGAGAGAGAGAGAGAGAGACAGACAGACAGACAGACAGACAGACAGACAGACAGACAGACAGACAGACAGACAGACAGACAGACAGACAGACACAAGCAGAGCTATACAGACACATGCACATAGACATACAAGAAACATACAAAGGCAGAGACAGACAAAGAAAGAGAGAGAGAGACTGGTTTGGGTACAGTAAAAGAGAAACACACACAGAACTTGCCTTTGTTGTCTGTCTGTCTGTCTGTCTGTCTGTCTTTATGTATGTACGTAGGTACGTACGTACGTATCAGTTGTATGTATGTATGTATGTATGTATGTATGTATGTATGTATGTATGTATGTATGTATGTATGTATGTATGTATGTATGTATGTATGTATGTATTTGTATGTATTTATGTATGTATGTATGTAGATTTGATTTGAGAGATTTGATTTGATTGATTTGATTGTTTATTCTTTTATATTGAGGATAATGGAATAAGTACTCTTGTGCTTTTTTTCCATCCAGTCCCGTGTGTATGCAGTTTTGTAAATGTCATCTGTTCCCACCGGCACACGATGGCCTACTCTTACGAAAAGCGGAACAGGATTTAACGTGTGGGCAAAGTGTTCTGTGTGCGTTCGCACACGGGGCCTCGGTTTAAAGTCTCATCCGAAGGACTTTTGGAGAGAGAGAGAGAGAGAGAGAGAGAGAGAGAGAGAGAGAGAGAGAGAGAGAGAGAGAGAGAGAGAGAGAGAGAGAGAGAGAGAGAGAGAGCACGAGTCAGCCAGCCAGCCAGCCAGCCAGCCAGCCAGCCAGCAGCCAGCCAGCCAGACAGACAGACAGACAGACAGACAGACAAACTAAGAAGACAACCTGATGCAGTATAGCGCGTGGGCAAGAAAATGATATGGCGATATGAGGCTTCGTCCACGGGCAGAAAAACGTATAAGAGTCCACCCTCAATCCTTTGTACCCCACCCCCATCCCACCCCCACCTCCACTCTCCACCCCTACCTTCCTCCTTCCCCCCTCCCCCTCCATTTTTTTCTCTCCCCCACTGGCCCCCTCTTGAACGAAAGCTTTGGCTGTTCCCACTCCACACGTCAGTTCATCGTCCACTGTAAGACTTCCTCCAAAACACTTCACTGAACAGAAGTTGGCATCCATGTGTTTGTGGTTTGGGTGCTTGGTTGCTGTTGCAGGGCTGGTACAAGGATTTGGACGCTTTGCTCTCGACTCTGTTTCTGTCTGTCTGTCGCCTTCGTGTCGTTGTCTGTCTCTCCCACCCTACCCGTGTGTGTGTGTTGTGTGTGTGTGTGTGTGTGTGTGTGTGTGTGTGTGTGTTGTGTGGGGTGTGGTGTGTGTGTGTGTGTGTGGGGTGTGTGTGTGTGTGTGTGTGAAGGGACATATATATATATATATATATATATATATATATATATATATATATATATATATATATATCTGTGGTGTGTGTGTGTGTTGTTGTTGTTGTTGTTGTTGTTGTTGTTATTTTAGTTCTTTTCGTTTATTTTTTTTTAATTGCTGTTTTCACTTTTAGAATTGCTTTATGATTGTTTTGACCGTTGTTATTGATATTTTTCTTCGTCTGCTCATTTATTTGGGGGGGGGGGGGGGGGGGGGGGGGAGTTTGGTTGTTTTTGTTTCCCTCTTGTTTCTCTCTTGTTTTTGGTTTTGAAAAATTTTCTCTTTGATTTTTTTAAAGATTGCTTTCTGATGGTCTTATTGTTTTTGGTGGGTTTGGGGTTTTTTTGGGTTTTTTTTTGGTTTTTTTTTTTTAGAGGAGGAGTAGGAGGCAGAGGATTGTAATGGGTAGCAAGGGAATCTATTTTGCTGATCTCTTCTTCTCTTGCTACTTTTGTATTTTTTACCCCTTTAAGTCACAGCAGATTTCTCTGAGTGAAATTCGGGCTGCTCTCCCGGGAAAGCGCTTCGCCACAGTGCAGCGTTACCCATTATTGTTTTCTTTTCCTGTCTGCAACTGTTGGTTTTCCTATCAGAGTGGCTTTTTTCTACAGAAACTTGCCAGGGACAATTCTCTTATTGCCGTGGGTTCTTTTACGTACTTTAAATAACTTTGTGCAGCACACAAGATGTCGCTTTATCGTCTCATCCGAAAGACTAGCACCCAGACCACCACATACGATGTAATGGATGGGGGGAAGTTTTGGGCCCAAACCGGGTTCAAACCACTGCACACTTCCGACCCGGACTTTTCGCTTTCTAGTCAGGCGCGTGACCTGTAGAGCACCGATAAATCCACATCTGTTTTCTCTTGATGCTTTCTCTCTCTGCTTGTTTTTCTGTTTCGTAGCTGTTTTGTTATTGTTGTTATTACGTGTTATTGCTGCTGTTTTGTTTATTTTTCCTTTACTATGTTCTTATTGCTTTCTGTAAGTCTGACCCATATGCCACTTTAAAAATGTTATAGTTATTGATTTTTTTCAATATCACGTTTTAGGTCGTCTGTTCAATCCCTAACCCTATCGAGACTAAATGAAGAGTTATGTGTTGCAATATTTATAAAATAGAAATTTAACATAACTGATTAAAAAAAATCAGAACTTAAAATAATTTAAAATTCATGAAATCAAAACTTTAAAAATCTATATCTTGAACCAAAAATGAGCAAAAACCCTAAACACTGAACAATGTTGATTTAAAAAAAAATTCTACAAAGTTTCATAATGTGTAGTGATTTTGTTTGTCAGTATGTCATGATGTGTGGGACATATTCCCCAAGTGTCACGTTTTACGCTACGTTTTGACGCTCTTTTTTTCCTGAAGTCCTCACTGCAAGTCGTCTCATTCAATCTTTTCTCATTTGCAATGGCTAAATACTCCTGTTCTTAGCACTTTGAATATCCCTGATTGATTAAACGTGCTTTGAGGTTAAAGTGTTGTCTGGTTACACTACACGACACACTTCATCTTTTTGAGACAATGATTATGTTTTTTTTGGTTTTGAAAGGATCAACGTTTTCAAGTCGTTCGGATGAGACTATAAACCATGGTCCCGTGTGCAAACGCACGCAGATCATCTTGCGCACACGTTAAATTCTGTTCCGCTTTTCGGAAGAGTAGGCCATGTGTGCCGTTAAGAATAGATGACAAAATTGACAAAACTGCACACACACGGGGACTGAATGAAAAAAGCACATGAGTGCTTATTCCATTATCCTCGATATAAAAGAATAAAATAAAGATAAATAAAATAAAAACACACACACACACACACCATACCCCCCCCCCCCCCACACACTCCCCCCCCCACACACTCCCCCCCCACACACACACTGACCAAACTCCCATCACTGTCTGTTTCTCAGGTGTGACGCGGCAGTGGGGAACTCCGGAGCCGCGGTGTTCATCCAGGATCCGAACCACGGGGGCCTGAAGGTGGTGGGGGTGCTGTCCAACACGATGCAGGTGGGCCACCACCGCTCCTTCCTGCGCTACAGCATCATCACGGCCCTCACCTGGCCCAAGCTCAACCACATCTGCCGCGAGCTGGACGAGCTGGGGCAGGAGTACAGCGTCTGTCCGCCCCCTCCACGCTCCGCCCCCCTCCCCGCGCATACAGAAGAACCTCAAGGCCATCCCCTTCTTCGGTAAGCGAGCTCCTCAGAAACGGGGCAGGTCCTCTTCCCATCAAGACCACTACCACTATCACTATCACTACTTCCACCCTCCTTCTCTACTCAACACCTCAGCCCGTCTGGTGTGTCTGGGGTCTGGAAGAGAGTTCCCGCAGACTGGGGTCAGTCCAGAGCGGCCCCTGGAGGAGAGTGTTCAAAAGACGGCGCAGATCTGCGGCTGGAAGCCTATCCTGGGTGAGGCAGGGAGTTCCAGACTTGTGGAGCAGGTTTGGGGGGAGGGAGAGAGGAAGGCAGGGTGGGTGGTGGCAGGAAGAGGGGACCTGAGGTACGGGAGTGAAGACACCGCCCGTCTTCCCGCAGTGCCAGGGGGTGTATGAAGAGGGAGAGCGAGGATGCTCTGCTAGCAGTTTTCACCTTCCATCTTTCTCCCTCTCTTCTTCATTTGAAACTTGCAAAAAAATTCTATCCACTTCCAAGCGTAAATTTTCAACGTCTGCACACTGTTTGAAATGGCATAACTGACGAACACCTCTGTGAACATATCCTCCTAGTGTCTGGAGTGTTGCTACACCATTCAAACAATCTGATCTCAGACAGATCAACTCTCTGAAATCTGTATTTTTAAAAAAGTGGATTATTTGAATTTGCAAACACGTTTTCAGTGTTTTGAAGTTACAAGGTGTAAAGAAAAAAATCTGTATCATGGTAGTAATTGATGAGGAGAGAAAGACAAACTGGTTTTGTTGGATTTATTCGTCCGTGTTAGATGTTATCTGATAGTCTCATCCTTCGTGCAGAAAAGGGGAAAATATAATTTTAAGATAAATACCCTCGCAAATCTGCCTTATCAATAAAAATAGACAGAAAATAATGATGGTGATGATAATAATAATAATAAAGATGGGGATGCTATTTGCAAAGAATTGGCTGATGCAGTAAAGTAGTAGTAGTAGCAGTAGCAGTAGTAGTAGTAGTAGTGTGTAGTAGTAGTAGTAGTAGTAGTAGTAGTTAGTAGTAGTAGTAGTAGTAGTAGTAGTAGTATAGTGGTAGTAGTAGTAGCAGTAGAAGTAGCAGTAGTAGTAGTAGCAGCAGCAGCAGCTGCAGCTAGCAGCAGCAGCAACAGTAGTTGTAGTAGTAGTAGTGTAGTAGTAGTAGTGTAGTAGTAGTAGTAGTAGTAGTAGTAGTAGTAGTGAGTAGTGTAGTAGTAGCAGTAGTAGTAGCAGCAGCAGCAGACTCCTTCTGTCTCAGGAGACAATGGCTGCCCCTTCTGTGGCCACATCAGTCCTGTCTGAAGCAACACCTGACTGCAGTGAACCCATACCCAACACTGACTGCAGTGACCCAACACCTGACTGCATGACCCAACACCTGACTGCAGTGACCCAACACCTGACTGCAGTGACCCAACACCTGACTGCAGTGACCCAACACCTGACTGCAGTGACCCAACACCTGACTGCAGTGACCCAACACCTGACTGCACTGACCCAACACCTGACTGCAGTGACCCAACACCTGACTGCAGTGACCCAACACCTGACTGCATGACCCAACACCTGACTGCAGTGACCCAACACCTGACTGCAGTGACCCAACACCTGACTGCAGTGACCAACACCTGACTGCACTGACCCAACACCTGACTGCAGTGACCCAACACCTGACTGCAGTGACCCAACACCTGACTGCAGTGACCCAACACCTGACTGCAGTGACCCAACACCTGCGCACTGATGCAGTGACCCAACAGACCACACCGTGCATGGCGCTCTCTGCCACCGTTGTTGCTGCAGGCCCAAGATGGACACGGGGTTGATGGTGGCATGGCTTTGCTCACTTACCAGTTAATTAATCTATCATTGGTGGTTCAAGGTTTAGAAAATACTGCTGTCGAAGATGCTGACAAAAAACATCCGTTTCGCATCTTCATCCCTCAAACCCTCCCACTCACCTACCTCCCCTACCACCCCCGCCTTCCCCCTCCCCCCTTGCATTCATAGAATCAAGGTAGAACTGTCTCAGTCACCTTGCAGTAAAATGATATTACACTGATGAGAAGAAGGAAGACGGTGCATCCCGAAACACTTCTTCCATCACGAGCTAAAATAGTGCAGTCTGAAAAAACGAAACCCAAAGCTTGTGACGCACACTTCAAATCACAGTAGTTCAGTTTTACCGTCAGTCAGTGGCGTATTAGCCGCCGCTGTAGTCTAGTGGTTAGGGCGTTGAACTCGTAATCTAAAGGTTTCGGGTTCGATCCCAGCTTTCGACTATGGCGTTGTGCCCTTAGAAAAGGCACTTTATGGCTATTTTCCCACCCCACCCAGGTGTAAAAGGTGGTACCAACCTTGTGTTGGGGGTTAACCCTGCGATAGACTGGCGTCCTATCCAGGGGGGAGTCTATGACTCTCAGTCGCTTAACGCCACAGAAACCGGGATAAACACCGGCCTGATGAGCCTTAGGCTCGGGACAGACTTTAACTTTAACAGTGGCGTATTGGCAGATGCTGGGCAGCGCAGGGAGCCTGCAAATCACAGAGTTGGCCAGCATGGCGGAAACTGTAGTCACAACTGGTGCACCAAACTATTTGCAGTTGAAGAATTGAATAGTCTCACCTTGTTCTGAGGTTGAGCGTGAAGCTCAGAGATCTTCCGGGATGATGCAGCCTGGATCAGATTAATTATCCAAAACTTTAGGTGTCACTGTCACTGACGAAGTCACAGACACTGCATCACTTGTCACCGTACCCTGAACACTTCCATGTGACACACTGTCTTGTCCACTTGTACTTAGATAACTAGTGTTCGAGTCCAAGAGCGACATGCTAGGAATGGAGGTAACATTGTCACCAGGTGGCTGAGATAGGGTATCCGAAAAATTATCCATAGTGAATCTCACGGCAAGTATTACAAAAAGCGGGGTGTAGACCTCTTGGGAAAGGCTGTATGCCCTGGACATCAGGTTGAGGGAAAGCTACTGCCCAGTCAGGAGTTCCAGAAAACACAGGTCTGGCCGCACAGTTCTGGAACGGATTTTAATCTCAGTTGGACCAACAAGTGGAGGGTTTTCCCAGATTAGTTATACACGGCTCGAAGAAAAGGAGAGTATTACAGATACCCAAAAGCGGAAGGTATTGCACGATAGAGTGCAGAAGTGTCTCCTTTTTGACAGGAATGAAGTTTTATCAAAGTAGGTAAGTACAACATAAGCAGTGCAGTTTTATATTTACTGAGATTTTTTCTGCATTTCATTTACTGTTGGCTCATTGTGTTCAAAAACTGATGTATGTGGAAAGAATTGCTACTTGAGCGGCGTACTGAACTGTTGTATTTATGTCATTATTTCAGTGCTTTTATTTCTTGATTGCGCGGTACAAAATTCACATTTTATTTTCTTGTTCAGCAGCAGTTATCGTGTACACACGAACTCTTCATCTATTTTCTTCTTCGTCAAACGCTCAAACAATCATTTCGGAGGCCCTGACAAATACTGTTGTGCGTTGAAGGCCCTCCAGGGGTCCAAAAAGCTTGTCCCTCATCGGCAGGTCAGTAGGCCAGATATCGGCCCTCACTCAGGTTTGGGTGTGTTGCACAGGTCTGGAGGAAGTGCTCCACTGTCATGAAAGTGGTGGTGGGGGGGTCTTTTTGTTCTTGTTCATTAAAATGATGTTCATATACTCCAGTCACTGTTGTTCGTATTGAATAAAAAAAAAAAGTCATCTACAAAGAAACTGTGTGCTGTTTGTGAAAGCTTGGCTAATGAAAGAAAAAGAACATGGACATTGCATGGACTTTCTCTCTCTCTTCTCTCTTTTTTCTCCCCCTCCCCCCTCTCTCCCCTCCCCCCTCTCCTCCCCCTCCCTCTCTCCCCCTCCCCCCTCTCTCTCCCCCTCCCCCTCTCCCTCCCTCTCTCCCCTTTCTGTCTATTTGTGTGTGTGTGTGTGTGTGTGTGTGTGTGTGTGTGTGTGTGTGTGTGTGTGTGTGTGTGTGTGTGTGTGTGTGTGTGTGTGTGTGTCTGTCTGTCTGTCTGTCTGTTGTCTGTCTGTCTGTCTGTCTGTCTGTCTGTGTCTGTCTCTCTCTCTCTCTCTCTCTCTCTCTCTCTCTCTCTCTCTCTCTCTCTCTCTCTCTCTCTCTCTCTCTCTCTCTCTCTCTCTCTCTCTCTCTCTCTCTTCCCCTCCCTTCTCTTCAAGCTCTCTTGCAATATAATACACGCTGTAATCGCTCCACCAATCAGACAACCTAATCCCCTTTAATCAGACTGTTCATAATCCCGCCTACCACCGAGGCCACATTAGGACTGTACCTTCGTCAGTGGTTGAAGCTCAGATTAAAACAGATTAAACACACCAGCCTATGATCCAGTCTGCAGTAATGCCATGAAGCATGAGAAGTGAAGTTTTTCATTTCATTTTTTTTGTCCACTGAAACATCTTAGGTGCGTGATTTTCATCATGCGCATGTCTGTGGTTTTCTCAGATATGAAAACAGGGTGGATGTTACTGTCATGAAACTGCCCTGAGTAACTATAACAGTCATCAGAAGCTAAATTTCCTGAACGTTTTATGTAAGTGCAGATTATTTCAGTACAACTTTATTCTGGCAATTCTAATTTAAATCTTTTAGGTAAGTTTTCGTTTTCTTTTCTTCATGCGTTGCATGTATGAATACACAGGCAGCAGCAGCAAGTGTAAAGAGGAGACGGCACAGAACGCGCCCCTGTATGACGCCGTGAGGCCCTAAAATCAAACCTGGTAGCCATCATGTCCTGGTGTGGGTGGGTATATCAAGTTGCTGTAGATCCACTTCACAAGATTTTTCTACTTTTTGTCAGAGCAGATCGTATCGTGACCTCAGGATCTTCCGAAGTAACGGACAGTAAACTATCAAAGGCTTGGGTGAAGTCCACTAAGTTACTGCCAGGACATAGCCGTTCGAGGGGATTTTTCCCCTGGAGTTAACCTCAGTGCTGACTCCACTCTTCCAAAAGTCTTTCGGATGAGACTGAAAACCGAGGCCCCGTGTGCAAACGCACGCAGAACATCTTGCGAACACGTTAAAATCCTGTTCCGCTTTTCGTAAGAGTAGGCCATTGTGTGCCGCTGGGAACATATGACAAGATTTTCAAAACTGCATACACGAGGGGACAGGATGTAAACAAACACGTGAGTGCTTATTCCAATATCCTCGATATAAAAGAATAAATAATAAAATAACTAAAATAAATAAACCACAAGAACAACAAAAGAAAGAAAGGCTGAAGCTGTTCTTCCTATTTTCAAAAACTCTGTTTTGCCAAGTTCCAGTGTTCTGTAGACAGAGAACGAAGACTTCAGACCTGGAATTGGTAGTGGGTTGGTTAGTCACTTGAAACACACACACACACACACACACACACACACACACACACACACACACACACACACACACAACACACACAACACACACACACACACACCACACCACACACAACACAAACAAACAACACACATAACAACAACTACACAACATGCACACACAAACATACACACACATACAACACAAACATACACACGCATAAACACACATACAAAACTACAAACGCACACACATACACACATACGCACAAACACACACATAAACACACAAACACGCACGTACACACATAAACATACACACACATATACACACACATAAACGTGCATACACTTAAACACATACATACTTAAACACACACATAAACATACGCATAAACACACACACACAACCACAAACACACATAAACACACACATACACGCACGCTCTCACGTACATACGCACGCACGCACGCACACACACACACACATGCGCGCACGCACGCGCGCGCGCACACACACACATAAACGTCTAATATCACTAGAAGTGAGCAGACATAAACTTGAAGACAAAAACAACATAAACACACGCATAGACATAGACACAGGCACACACACAGGCACACACACACACACACACACACACACACACACACACACACACACACACACACACACACACACACACACACACACACACACACACACACACACACACACACACACACACACACACACACACACACACACACACACACACACACACACACACACAAACACACATACATTCCCCTACTCGTAATCTCTGACGTTAAAAAGAAGAAAGAAAAAGAAAAAAATGTCCCAAACCAAGACCGTCAGAGGCGGGGGTGGAGGTGGGTGGGTGGGTAGGGAGTCTTCCACCTCTCATGTGAAGAAAAAGAGGGGAAAGAAAAAGGGAAAAAAAAGAAAGAAAGAAAAAAAGAAGCTTAGTCCATATACAAGAACAACAGCTGTGTGTGTGTGTGTGTGGTGTGTGTGTGTGTGTGTGTGTGTGTGTGTGTGTGTGTGTGTGTGTGGTGTGTGTGTGTGTGCGTGCGTGCGTGCGTGGTGTGTGTGTGTGTGCGTGTGTGGTGGTGGTGTGTGTGTGTGTGTGTGTGTGTGTGTGTGTGTGTGTGTGTGTTCTTTCTCTCTCTTTCTCTCTTTCTTAATAAAATATTTATTCTTTTATATTGAGGATGATGGAAAAAGCATTCATGTGCTTTTTTTATTTTTTACATCCAGTCCCCTTGAGTATGCAGTTTTGTAAATCTTGTCATCTGTTCCCACCGGCACACAATGGCCTACTCTTACGAAAAGTGGAACAGGATTTAACGTGTGTGCAAGATGTTCTGCGTGCGTTCGCATACGGGGCCTCGGTTTAAAGTCTCATCCGAAAGACTTTTGGGGAGAATGGAGTCAGCACAGATGTTAACTCCAGGGGAAAAACCCCCTCGAACCTTAATCGAACTCTGGTCGTCAAATTGCGAGCACAAAGATCTG
Source organism: Stramonita haemastoma (assembly GCA_030674155.1). Classification (NCBI taxonomy): domain Eukaryota; kingdom Metazoa; phylum Mollusca; class Gastropoda; order Neogastropoda; family Muricidae; genus Stramonita; species Stramonita haemastoma. Next base: position 13,467,221 of record CM060329.1, read on the forward strand.
ACCACTAGGCTATCCTGTGTGTGTGTGTGTGTGTGTGTGTGTGTGTGTGTGTGTGTGTGTGTGTGTGTGTGTGTGTGTGTGTGTGTGTGTGTGTGTGTGTGTGTGTCGTGTGTGTGTGTGTGTGTTTGTGTGTGTATATGTGTATGTGTGTGTGTGTGTGTGCGGTGTGTGTGTGTGTGTGTGAGTGAGTGAGTGTGTGTGTATGTGTGTATGTGTGTGTATATGTGTTTATGTGTGTCTCTGTGTGTGTCTGTGTGTGTCTGTGTGTTTCTGTGTCTGTGTGTCTGTGTGTGTCTGTGTGTGTCCGTGTGCTTGTGTGTATATGAATGCATGCACGCGTACGTGCTTGTATGTGCACTCCTTTGCATTTGCGTCTCCAGTGTGGGCTGGTCAGACAGAAGGCAGTAGAAAAAAACCGTCATGACGAAAGCGAAAGTGACAGAGGGTAGAATGCTAAGGAAAAAGACATACGCAAAGTGATAAAAATGAAATTTCTGGCACAGATTTATCAGAAGATGGCAATGGTATTCATGCTATCGCCCCACGGGGAAACTCTAAGTTTGACCGCATGGAAGTCTCGGATGGAAGACTCGAAACAAAAGTCGTGTCTTGATCTATGCCAGTAATGAAGAGTTGATAGACAGGATGAAGCATGATGACAGAAATCTGAAAGTGAAGAAAATGAAGTAAATGTTTCCTGTTTTCAACAGGCAGTCCATGGCCGGAATGAAGTAAAGGAGAGACGTGATCGCATTCCAAAAACGAAAAGTGGGCAGCATTGCTTTGAATTATTTGTAGCTTTTAGAAAAAAAAAAACTATTTTGAATACGAGAAGCTCTTTTTAAGCAGGTACACGTGAAAAAGGCAATAGAAACAGTCAAACCTGGAAATACTGAAAACAGACACGGAAGTTTTGAAGATATGTTGAAACAAAAAATTCCTTAAGTAAATGAGCTTGCGTAAAACAAAATATCAGTTTTGACAGGTATGAGAGACACACTATTCAAATCACAAGTGAGGATCAAAAATGCTTCAATTTTGAAATCGTTCACATCAACAGAGATCCTGGGAAAGTGATTTTGAACATGTTCCGGGGAATAAAAAGAATCATGTCAGTTTTGTCAGTTTTGATTTGCGAAGAAGAAGAAGAAGAAACAACAACAGCAACAACAACAATAAGAACAAGAAGAACAAGAAGAACCAGAACAAGAAGAACCAGAACAAGAACAAGGAGAACAACAAGAACAAGAAGTTCAAGAACAAGAAGAAGAAGAAGAAGAAGAAGAAGAAGAAGAGAGAAGAAGAAGAAGAAGAAGAAGAAGAAGAAGAAGAAGAAGAAGAAGAAGAAGAAGAAGAAGAACAACAACAACAACAACAACAACAACAACAACAAGAACAAGAGCAAGAAAGTGCAGCCTGTAATCCCCAGCTGGCGTGGAGAGATGTGGCCGATAAGGCAGCTAGCTGTACAGGCTTCAGCCTTTTGGAAATAGACCTCACGGGTCTGGCATGGCGCTGATCTTTTGGCTCCTGGGCAGATTACAGAAACTCACAGGTTTCGGGCTTCGTCCTCTCATGTCAAACAGAGAAAAGAAAGGAACAAAATATTGAACATAGCTATGCGTGCTCTTTCACTGTCTTTAACTGTCTCTGTGTGTAGCTGTGACGTGGTCTGTACTGGTTTGGTTTGGCTCTTGGTGAGTCCCAGCAGAATTGCCAGGTTTAGGGAACCGTAGTGTTCACACTCGCCAATGCATATGACTGTGTAAGTCCGATAGGGAGGAGCACACTCATTTTATGTTTTTGTTTTTGTTTAAATGTACGAGATGTAAAGACCCTGGTGAAGAATAAAATCATTGCAGAAAAAGATCAATGTAATCTGCGTGCATTTAGGTTACATCTTCTGTTGTCATCCCAGATGAAACTACAGTAAGGAATTATTATATATATATATATATATATATATTATATATATAATTATACAGCAACATGATGCACCACAGCAAAGTGCAGGGTCCCCGCCACATGCTTGTACACAAACAAAATACTGACAAACACCAGCGCGCGCGCGCGTGCGCGCATGCACACCCAACCCCCTCTAGAAAAAGGTGTTGTTTTGCGCAAAGATGCGACCGAAAGAGCCGTTTTCAGCCCCGTGTAACCCCCCACTTTTGCACGGTAAAAGATCCCACGGTACCAAGACAATATCGCACTGTAGGCATACACTCTCTCTTACCACCTTGGATATGCGTGGCGCCGGATTTGTGGCGACACCACAGCCTCCAAGAGCTAAGAAAGCTAGTTTGTCGGAAGGAAAGCTGATAAGAGTACGCACAAAAAAAAGCAGTGTGCGGAAGAATAATGACAACATACAACAATATATGCACCACAGTAAGGTGCAGGGTCCCCGCCACATGCGCGCACACAAACAAACACGCTGACAAATACCAGCGCGCGCGCATGTGCGCGCATGCGTACCCAGCTCCCCTGCAAAAAAGATGAGGTTTGGGGCAAAGACGGGACCCAAAGAGCCGTTTTCAGGCCCGTCCTACCCCGACTTTTGCACGGTTACAGACCCCAAGGCACCAAGACAACATGACACTGTATGCATACACCTTCTCCTACAAACTTCTATGTGTGTGGCGCCGGACTTGTGGGGACACCGCAGCCCCCAAGAGCTGAGAAAGCTGGTTTGTCGCAAGGAAGTCTGCTACAGTGTACACAACAAAAACCAAGCAGTGCGCACAATAATAATGACAATATACAGCAATATGATGCACCACAGCAAAAGTGAAGGGTTCCTGCCACATGCGCGCACACACGCAAACACACTGACAAATACCAGCACGCGCGCGTGCACGCACGCATACCCAACCCCCTGCAAAAAAGGTGAGGTTTGGGGCAAAGACGGGACCCAAAGAGCCGTTTTCAGGCCCGTCCTACCCCGACTTTTGCACGGTTACAGACCCCAAGGCACCAAGACAACATGGCACTGTATGCATACACCCTCTGCTACCTACTTCCATGTGTGTGGCGCCGGACTTGTGGCGACGTCGCAACCCCCAAGAGCTGAGAAAGCTAGTTTGTCGCAAGGAAGTCTGCTACAGTGTAGGCAACAAAAACAAAGCAGTGCGCACAATAATAACGACAATATCGAGGGTTGCCTACCAGAAGTGGCTATCAGCCACTTTTTCACTTTTGGTATGTGGAGAGTCTTTATAGCATATACTTTACTGTTAAAATAAGCCATGTGGCTGTGATTGATTTTTAAGTAGTTAATTACAAAAAACATTCCGGTTCATCAAAGTTCTCACTCATCAAACCCTGCCTGAAATGCCCAGAACACGATAACCGTTTCTCGCAGTGCAGTGCAAGATTACTACCCGTATTGATTCCGTTTACCGCCAGAACTGGACATATAAGGAAGGCCGCTACTGGCAATGCAAATTCCTCTACTTCTGATTTCAACTTTCCTATCATTTTCCATGTTTATTTCTCGGCTAGAGCTCCCAGGTTCACCAATGGTGAGATTTACTGCATTCAACCTTTTGTCTACCAGGAAGGTAGCCGCATTCCGACTTCAGGGATGATGTCTAAACACAACACCAGTGTGCATGCATTAAAAAAAAATGTTTTCATCCGTTCCAACCGGCACGAAAGGGCCTACTCTTTCGAAAGGCAGAACAGGTTTTTAACGTGTGTACAAGATGTTGAGCGTGTGTTCCCACCTCGGTTGTCTCATCTGAAGGACTTTTGGGGGAATGGAGTCAGTACTGATGTTGACTCCAGTGAAGAAAAATCCCCTTGAACAAGTACCTCGGTGGTGTTTCGAACACAGGCCGTCAGCTCGCGAGTTTAACGTTCTAACCACTATTTCAGAACATTGAAACAAAATTTGCTCTCAGATAACACAGAGATCAAGAAGCAGTATTTATGAACCCCCAAAGCATGCACAAGTCTATCACTTCACATTTCCGATTTTTCCAACTCTGAGAAAGAATTTCTCTCTCTCTCTCTCTCTCTCTCTCTCTCTCTCTCTCTCTCTCTCTCTCTCTCTCTCTCTCTCTCTCTCTCTCTCTCTCTCTTCTCTCTCTCTCTCTCTCTCAATGGGGGGACACTTCCGGCAGCTGAAATGTAAACAGCTGTTGACTGAAGCTCCGGAATTAAATGTCAATGTTACGTTCCTGTGCCTCTGCCTGAATCAGTGAAGTGACTGGAGGACATCATGCCAGAGGTGGCTTCAAGTATCAGGGCCCTGTGTGGCTGCTTTGTGGCTACCTTCACTGCATTCATGTTCCAACGTGCAGTGTTAAAAAAACCATTGTACATTTGACATTGAAGTTGGGTAGGCTGCATGACGGTGTAAATGTAAATTTCCTCCTCACCTATTTGTACCTAGGTGTTTTTCTGCATGGGTGTGGGGGTGTGGAGCTGAACCCTGGACCTGGACCCAGTGGGAGGAAGAACAGTCTTCGCCAAACTCAGCTGAACTCTGGTGCTGGTTCCATTTCATCGTCTCCTAAGAAGACAACTGAGGAGCCGACACTGAAAGACGTTGTGGTAAACCTGCAGGAGATGACCTCCATTTGAAAGAACTGAAGGAAGAGGTGAGGCAAGTCAAAGAGACATGTTCCGGAATTTTGAAGGAAATGGCGTCCTTGAAAGAGGATGTTAAGGAACTTAAACAGGAAAACAAAAGACTGAAAGAAGAAAACGAGAAACTGTGTGAAAAAGTGGGAAGGCTGGAACAAAAGACTGACGACTTGGAGGGACATTCCAAACGAAATAACATCATTTTCTATGGCATACCAAGACCGGACAACGAAACTCGTGACGACAGTGAAGGGCTGATAAAAGACTTACTGACTGACAAACTGGGACTGAGTAGAGACATGGCGTTTGACAGGATTCACGGGCTTAACAGGAACCCTAACTCACCTATCATGGGGAGATGTGTATTCCATGGGGTTAAAGAGATGATTCTAAAGGCTAAACGCAAACTCCGTGGAAGCAATGTCTTCATTGGAGAAGACTTTACCCCACGTGTCCGAGATGTTAGGAGGAAACTTGTTCCTCATTTAAAGGATGCCAGGAAAGCTGGCAAACGTGCGTTTATGATCTTTGATCATTTGATCATTGATGGTGAAAAGATGTATCTGGACGAAAGTCCAGATCAGAGTATGACTTAGCAATGTGGCTGACCTCTTCAGAACTAAGCCCATGCTGCACTACCAGCCTCCTGTCTTGTATAAAATTTCTGCCTGTTAGTTAAAGGGAACAAATTTAAAACAGTCACCGCCTATATTAAATTTTGCCCCCCCTCCTTCACGTGCAAACTGCACTGAATTTTGTCCTGGCTTGTCACACAGGCTGCAGTGCTGACACGGTAACTGTGTCAACGTTGCCAACTGGTTAAGGTTCACGTAATATATATATATATATATATATATATATATATATATATATATATATATATATATATATATATATATATATATATATACCGTGTGAATCAGCTTCTGTTTTCTGATTTTCAAATTCAAATGCACTATTTTAAATAGAAATTGATTTATGTACCATAAAGTTTTTGATAATGTCAGCGCTTATGTTAAAGTTCATTTAACTTTTTTTATATAAAAAGTTGTGATATTAGACGGAACACTTTGTGTGTGTGTGTGTGTGTGTGTGTGTGTGTGTGTGTGTGTGTGTGTGTGTGTGTGTGTGTGTGGAGAGAGAGAGGGGTAGAGAGAGAGAGAGAGAGAGAGAGAGAGAGAGAGAGAGAGAGAGAGAGAGAGAGAGAGAGAGAGAGAGAGAGAGAGAGAGAACATAATGAAATTTGTGTTGGACTTGCTTTCGGCATTGAAATGCTAATGAATTGGTGTCAAAAATAAAAAAATGATAAAATAGAAATTTAAAAAGCCTGCATATATCAGGATGTTGTTTCCAGAAACTGTTTGGGAACTTTTTTTGAAAATTTACCGCTGAATAATTATGTTTTTGCTGTTTTGCTATTTTCCTTACAAGGATGCAGTGTATTATAAACCATTATCTCTTCGATTCATAAGCAAGGGTCTAGGGAAGACTTGTTTTGGATCAAGAAGAAACATTCCAATGTATTCCAATGAGTAAAACATTGCTGAAGTAATGTTATTGTCTTGTGTTTAAAATACATTTGGAGATCAGATTTATGAGTCTTTAAATGTTTATGTATTGAGAATTGCAGTTTCCGATAAGTAGACAGTAAATAATGTCCCAGACATCATATATAAAGACATTGATTGTTTGAGTTCTACAGGTACGTCATGCGTTGCTTATAGATTCTCTGAGGATTATGTGCTATACAAGTAGGGCAAATATACGACAGTTATGTACATAAATCTGAGTTTGTGTATTGTAACTTGGTAAATCGAAATGTGCTAGTGATGGATGATCATGGTCGTTTTATGTATATCAGACGCAGATCAAAGTGTAATGATTATATTTTGCTATCTGCTGATTTGCATAAGATTCATAGACTACACAACTAAAATGAACATAATCCAAACAGCGAAGATTTTCTTTTTTCGGGTAACTTAACCCATTTGCTGTCAAAAGTCTTGTGCTTGTGTTGATATTTAGTGGACATTTCATGTTTACAGGTTAAGAGTTCAAACACCTGGCCACTGTTTGGCTTTGAAACTGGTGTATTGTACCCCCTTCAGTAAGGGGCCATGGCCTATACTGAATAAACCATTTCGAGTTCGAGTTTCGAGTTCGAGTTCTCTCTCCCAATTTTATGTTTGTTTATCAAATCTGTCATGCAAATATTTGTACGTTCATAATTTTCCTTCCCGAGACTTTAAACCGAGGCCCCGTGTGCGAACGCACGCAGAACATCTTGCGCACACGTTAAAGAGAGAGAGAGAGAGAGAGAGAGAGAGAGAGAGAGAGAGAGAGAGAGAGAGAGAGAGAGAGAGAGAGAGAGAGAGAGAGAGAGAGAGAGAGAGGAGAGAGAGAGGAGAGTTGCACCTCAAGTTACCGGGTTAGGGTTTGTTTCATTGGTCAGATAGAGCTCTGGGGATCATCATGGTGAGGTTTGGGAATGCCATAGTTTCTGTCCGCCATTAAGGTAGCCGAATTCTGACTTCGGGGTGATGTCTACACATAGCGGCACTTCTGTGCATACGGTTTTCTTTTTATTTTGTCATCTATTCCAACCAACATGCAACGGCCTACTCTTCCGAAAGCGGAACGGGTTTTGGACGTGTGAGCAAGGTGTTTTGCGCGCGTTCGCACACGGAACCTCTGTTTATAGTCCTATCGGCAGGATTTTTAGGGGAGTGGAGTTGGTATTGATGTAAACTCCTGGGGGAAATCTCCTCGAATGGGCGCCTGGGTGTGACTCAAACACAGGCCATCAGATCACGATCACAAAGCTCTAACCACTCGTTGTTGTTGTGATCAAATTAATGTCCCAGCAGAGATTTCAGATTTAGGGACTGTTCTAACCACGAGACCATCCCACCCCCTTAAGTGACCATCAGATTATTAACTGAAAGGTCTGACCACTAGGCTATCCCACCCCCTTAACTTACCATCAGATTATTAACTGAAAGGTCTCACCACTAGACCATCCCACCCCCTTAAGTTACCATCAGATTATTAACTGAAAGGTCTCACCACTAGACCATCCCACCCCCTTAAGTTACCATCATTATATTAACTGAAAGGTCTCACCACTAGACCACCCACCCCTTAAGTGACCATCAGATTATTAACTGCAAAGGTCTTAGACCACATTAGGCTATCCCACCCCCTTAAGTGACCATCAGATTATTAACTGAAAGGTCTCACCACTAGGCTATCCCACCCCCTTAACTTACCATCAGATTATTAACTGAAAGGTCTGACCACTGAGACACTCTGGTGTCCATCTGAAGGAATGTGAAATGTCTATATAATGTTCAAATTCAAAATACTTTATTATCTCCAAAGATATATGGTATAGCCATGCCTCAAACCTCTTTTCAGTGCTGTGACAATGTTGCCTTGAGGTGGCAGTTGAACAGTATCACCTTACAGATGACATGTCAGCCTTCGCTGTAAACTTCACACCTAACGACTGTGAACGTGTGTTTTTGAATAATGCATCTTTTTGTTTTTTATTTCGCACTCTTTGTAGTTGTTTATTTCAATGCTGCAAAGCGTCAAAAACTTCTGCTTTAATTGGCTCGACCTGCGTCATAGGTTGGCTTTTTTTCTGGAAGAAAACAAGCAACACAGGTTAGATAGATAGATAAGATAGATAGATAGATAGAGAGAGAGAGAGAGAGAGAGAGAGAGAGAGAGAGAGGAGAGAGAGAGAGAGAGAGAGAGAGAGAGAGAGAGGGGAGAAGAGAGAGCGATTGAGATGAAGAAAAGGAGAGAATAAGAGAGAGAGAGGAGAGAGAGAAGAGAGAGAGAAGAGAGAAGAGGGGAGAGAAGAGAGAGAGAGAGAGAGAATTCCAAAGAAAAACAAAAAACAGCTTAGAAAAGTAATAAAAACAAAAGCAAAAGAAAACTGACGTTAAAAAAGATGTAAATCAACAGGAAAAATATAGAGTTACAAAGGAAAAAGTGTGACTATTATCATCATATAAAAAAGAAAAAAATGACGGGGAGGGGAAAAGCCCAAACAGATAAGGCTTATACAAGACAAGATGAAATAAAACATTAATAAAACAAAACCTTTAACAAGACAAGTGAACACAATGAGATACATCATTAGGCGCGGAGAAGTCCAAGCGCTCTCTCTCTCTCTCTCTCTCTCTCTCTCTCTCTCTCTCCTCTCTCTCCTCTCTCTCTCTCTCTCTCTCTCTCTCTCTCTCTCTCTCTTTCTCTCTCTCTCTCTCTCTTATTTTCAATCCAAGCTCTCTCTCTCTCTCTCTCTCTCTCTCTCTCTCTCTCGGGGGCGGTCACGAGAAGTGAAGCGGACAGGGCGTACATTTTCTGTGAGCAGCAGTAAAACTAGAAATTCATTCAAAAATGCCAGTTACTGGACTTCCAGCGGCTGTGGAGAGGACCTTAGGCGCCCTGCTGACCGACAATGCAGTTTCCAGCTGGAAAGTGGCAGGAGAAGGGGACAGCGTGGTTTTTGTCTTGCGACTGAAACCAGTGGACACAACAGTGTCAACCAACATGGCGGATCCAACAGTGAATCGCAGCACACAAGCACAGTATTACAGGAAAAAATCGTTTTCTCAAAGACGACGAGATGTTGAGCGTTCTCGAAAGCATAAAGAGAAGCAGGCAAGTGTTGTGTGTGAAAGTGACTGTGTCTTCAGTGCCTCGAGTCTGCCTGACAGTGGAGTAGAACAGGGGAATACAGCATGTGTAGATACACATGGAATAGATCTACCAACAACACACACACACGGACATCAACACAAAAACATCAGTTAAGTTGCCATCATCGGTTGATTTAGAACCTCCCTGTATGTCTGATTGTAGTGACTGTGCTGATATGTGTGTTTTGCAGCCTGAGGTGAACGATGATAATATTGTTGGTGCATTCGACGCAAGAAATGTCAAACAGTACGTGGCTACTCTAACTGATAGATCGGTACAGAGAAGGCTAAGAGACAGACAAAGAAATACACACTTTAGAAAATCCGTGCTACATCATTCAGACGGTGAAGATATTGTGACATGTGAGTCAGACGACATTGTGATCCAGTGCGCATGCCAACCAGACACTGAGCCAGTATGTGTGTACTGGTTTGTCAAACAGCAAGAGAAAAACATGCTAAAAGAGGAACGTGTCAAACTCGCCAGTTTGCGGAATGGGAAGCGTATCCAGAACACACTACACACGGAGACCCTATCGTGTGCTTCAAGGGACTTAGCGACACTTAGAGAACTATTACAGCAGTCACTTGGCTAGGCCTAGCCTAGACCTAAGGGTGTGTGTGTGACAAAGACTGGAGGAAAGAAAGGCTTGGAATGCCGTAACATATCTGGACAGTAAAGAGTTTGTGTCTCGATGTACATTACTAATCAATGCTGTGGTTTCCATGGCTTGGAGTAGCGTCGTGTGTCAGCTTATAGCAATTATCGTTATCGTTATTTGGCAACCCCCTTCATGTATGGGCCAATGGCCTTTTTTCATGAATAAACCTTTCGAGTTCGAGTTCGAGTTCGAGTTCTCTCCTCTCTCTCTCTCTCTCTCTCTCTCTCTCTCTCTCTCTCTCTCTCTCTCTCTCTCTCTCTCTCTCTCTCTCCTCTCTCTCTCTTCTCTCTCTCTCTCTCTCTCTCTCTCTCTATCTCTCATTGAAACTTTGTGGTTGTCTTTTTAGTATCAATATTGATATTGGCATTCTCTTTGTGTCTGTCAGTTTAGAATATTCGTATTCGTATTCTCTGTGTTTCTATATTTCTGTCTGTCTGTCTGTCTCTCCCTCTCTCTCTATCTGTCTCTGTCTGTCTGTCTGTCTGTCTGACTGACTGACTGTCTCTCTTTGAAAGAAAGAAAGAAAGAAAGAAAGAAAGAAAGACAGAAAGACAGACAGAAAGAAAGATAGAAAGAAAGAAAGGAAAAAAGAAAGAAAGACAGACAGAAAGAAATGAAGGAAGAAAGAAAAGGTTCTGAACAAAAGTGAGTGTTTCATACCAATCCTTGTAACGCTAAGTGTTGCCCTAAGTCCTGTTTAACATCCCTCCGTCATGACTGACCCCTCTCCCGTCACTGCCTGAGGCAAGGTCAACGGCCACAGCTGATCACTCTCGGGCAGTGTGTCTTGGCCACCTCCACCTGACACAGCCCACCTTTCTGCAGACTGCATGCTGGGTATGTGTGTGTCATCCATGCCATCTGACATAGCTGACCTCTACATCTCCCAAAAATGAATATTCCCGAAGTTGGAATGCAATTACCTTAATGGTGGGTAAAAATAAAACCGGTGGCATACACACAATATGACCATTGGTGACCCTCAAAGCTCTAGCCAAAGAAGTGGAAAATCAGGTTCAAAACAAAACAAAACAAAAACGCAGACTTTGTAGCATGTTAGCTCGTGCATAAGATGTATGCACCACACACAGGATCTGGGTGTACAGTCTGATCTGGGGAGAGGGGCGATGTGAAGAGACATGGAGTGATCCTTTACTTTATACTTTATCATCCTCTTTTTGCAATCTTGGGCGTTAAGGGGAGAAAAGAGCTTTCTGCCTGCGGCAAGTTTGAAGGCCTGGGTGGGTGGGATGTTGTGCGTCTTCAGTGTTTCTTTTACACCCTCGATCCAGGTCTTCCTCGGTCTTCCCCTTGCCTTGTACCCGGACATCCTTGTGTTGTACGCTTTACTGGTAAGCTGATGAGGTGCCCCCAAGAGCCTTTGCTCTCCACCATAAAGAGGAGAAAGCTGATGTGGTTTAGTCACACCACAAGACGCAACACCTTAGCAAAAACCATCTTGCAAGGAACAGTCGAGGGCAAGAGAAGAAGAGGCCGCCAAAAGAAATCATGGGTTGACAACATCAAAGACTGGACCGCCCAACCCCTGCAACACCTCCTACTAGCCACACAGGATCGTGAAGCATGGAAAAAGATCTCTGTTGCGTCTTCTCTCATGTCCCCCCTACGTCCTTTGGAACATGACACTGACTGAGTGAGTGAGTGATGAGGTGCCATGCATGTCAGGTGTCCAAACCATCTGATTCTTCTGGCTGCAGGATGTATAAAGAATTGTATTGTGCCAACCAGTTCTCAGATCTTGTGTTCTGATATGGTCACCTCTGGTTTTATTGACAGGCTCTCCTAAACATTGCCATCATCGCAGTAATGATTTTTTTTTCCACACTTTTGGTAAGGGTCCACGTCTTGCTCTGGTAGT
>CM060329.1:13479166-13484166 GCA_030674155.1 Stramonita haemastoma
ATGGTGATGATGATGATGATTGTTGTTATTACTGTTGTTGATGGTATCATTTTTTTAATATTTTTTTTTACTATTAGTAGCAGCAATTGTTGATCTTGCGACGTGCCCATACCACTTCAGTTTGCGTTTTTTGACTGTGACTGTGGTCAGGAGATCTTAAAAGGGCCCGATGGCTTGACCGATTCTGATTCTCACTTCCTCGTTAGTAATGTGGTCTTTGTAAGAGATGCCAAGGAGTCGCACGTCGCAAGATCAACAGGGCTTGCCAAGACGATTCTGCAAGGAACCGTGCAAGGCGGGAGAAGAAGAGGCAGGCAGAAAAAGAGATGGGAGGACAACATCCGAGAGTGGACAGGCCTCAGGCTGAGTGACACCCTGAGAAAGGTCGAGGACAGAGGGAAATGGAGAGAGCTGGTTGCGAGGTCTTCCGTGGCGCCTCTACGGTCTAAACAGACTATGGGATAGAAGAAGAAGAAAAAGCAGCAGCAATTGTAGCAGCGGCAGCAGCAGCAGTAGTAGTGTTATCATCATCATCATCACCATCAGTATTATGATCAGTAGTATCATCACCATTATTATCATCATTATTATTACCATTTACATAATGGTATTTTTGTCAAATGCCGGAGCCTGTTTCTTGAATGTAATTTTGGTAACAACAATTGTTTACACTTTAAGTATATAATATTATCTGCACACACGGTGTTAGCAGCTTTCTTCCTCATTCTGTCAAAGGGGGCGGGATAGCCTGGTGGTCAGAGTGATGCGCTGTGATCTGCTAACCTGGGTTTGAATCTCGTTCAAGAGGGTTTTTCCTCTGGAGTTAAGTCAGTGCCTAAAGTCCTTTGCATGAGACTATAAGCCGAGGTCCTGTGTGTCAACACACACAGACCATCTTGCACACATGTTAAAACCCGTTCCGCTTTCCAGAAGATTAGGCCAGTGTGTGCCGATGGGAACGGATGATAAAATTTACAAAACTGCATACACATGGGGATTGGATGTAAAAAAAAAAAAAAAGCACATGAATGCTTATCCATTATCCTCAAAATAAATGTTTGTTTTTTTAAAAGACAAATCTGTGTAAAGGTTTTCTCACTAGTCTTCTACCTCCGTGGGGAATCAGCCCCTTCATGCTCTGCAAGATTGTATTGTATTTAAGTCACAGCAAATCTCTCTGTATCAAACTGGGGCTGCTCTCCCCGGAAAGAATGTGGCACATCGCCACAAGAGCAGCGCCACCCATAATTTTTTCCTTTTTCTCCAGAATTTTGCCTGGGACAAGTCTTGATGCAGTGGGTTCTTTTACTTGCACTAAATGTACATTGCACTTGAGACCTTGGTTTATTGTTTCAACCGAAACACTAGCACCCAGACTACCCTCATTGTCTAGTAGATTGGGGGAAAGTTTTGGGCACAAATGGGGGATTAAACCTAGACCTGGATCGAAAACAGACTTTTGTTTTCTAGGCAGGTGGGTAACCTCTAGACTATCTTGTATATTCCAGAAACCACTGAAAACTTTGTTACTGTAGAGAGTATGTGTAAAGAGTATGCGCATGTACCTCTGGCTTACATGACTGTGTGCATTGCTGGCATGTGAGCATGTGTGATTGTGTGCCCGCATGCACTGTATTATTTGTTTATTTTATTTATGCATGGTACATGTCATTGTTGATCACTGCTTCCTCCGTCCATTTCTCTTCTCATTCAGTCTTTCTTTCTTTCTAAGCATTAAAACCATGCCAAAGAGTACAGAAACTTGTTATTCCTTTACAGATAGTACCTCCATTCTTTCAACAAAAATATAAACCTCAATACAATACTCCATACAATACTCCATACAGTGCATTATCTTTTTCAATCATAAAAGAATAAAAACAACAAACACAAAACTTGAATATAATTTTGATCACTGATTGATTTAATACACAATCTAAAAAAAAAAGATTAAAATGAAAAAAAAATTCTAATATCATAGAACGAAACAAATCAACATAAAAATATAAATCTCTACATCAAAACAAAGAAAAGCAAGTTCAATACCAATAAAGTAAAAAAAAGAAAAAGAAAAAAAAAGTGAATACAAACTGAGAACATGAAATTTCCATTCTTATGAATTTTGTGGTCATCACATAATCTTTGTGCATCCCTCCCATGGTGACTCTGTTTATCAAACATTAAAAACAACAGAACTCTTTAAAAAAAACAATCCTTGTATAACTCTTGAACTGTTGACTGTTTGTCATCATCTTTTTCTTTTTGTTCCTTGGCTAGAGCTCCGAGGTTCATCAACGGTGAGATTTTGTGTATGTACTTAACCACCATGAAGATTGCCACATTCCAACTTCAGGGCTGTAAGCTGGGTATGTTCATGTTTTCATAACCCATCAACACTGGGAAGAATTACAGGATTTTTAACATGGATATTTGATCTTCTGCATGTGTATTGATACAAAAAGAATTAAAGAACTTGCAGGTCTGCGCTTGAAGTTGATCTGGGAGATTGTACTAATTCCTACCCTTAATTCACCAGATGCCACCAAGATTTGAACCCACGACATCATGGACCCATGGGATTGATTTGTATTCACTGTTTAGTTTTTTAACCTCTGGACTGTGACATCCATCAGACTGTTGATTAGACATTTCAGGTAAGAACAGGACATGTTTATTATCATCATCCTTGCACACTACTCCTACATACAGCGACTCTGTGTTCTAGATACTCCAGGTAAGGACAGGATACCACTCCAGGCCTCCTGTGCTGCTTCAGAGGTCAGCTTCATCTTGGAACAGTACCTACCTACCCCCCTGTGGAAGAAGCAGGACAAAACAAAAATATATAAAGTTAGCACAGATAACACCTTTATAGCTCATGATTTTATACATACATTTGAAATTATTTACAGGGGGCTGGAGGGGGGAGGGGGCAGGGGTGGTGATGGGGGGGGGGGGGCAGGGGTGGTGATGGGGGGAGGGGGAGGGTGGGCATGGGGGGGGAGGGGTGGTGATGGGGGGGGGGCAGGGGTGGTGATGGGGGGGGGGCAGGGGTGGTGATGGGGGGGGGGGCAGGGGTGGTGATGGGGGGGGGCAGGGGGTGGTGAGGGGTGGTGGGGAGGCAGGGGTGGTGAGGGGGGGGCAGGGGTGGTGTTGGGGGGGGGGCAGGGGTGGTGATGGGGGGGCATGGGGTGGTGAAGGGGGTGTAGTCTTGTATTTTGAGTATTGAGCTTGTGATTGAACAGCCTAAGAGATTGAACAGCCTAAGATTGAAGAGCCACTATTGAGATGTCTGTTTAAGGGGATTTTTTCCCCTGGAGTTAACATCAGTACTGACTCCACTTCCCTTATAGTTCTATGGCTGAAACTAACCTGAGGCCCCATGTGCAAACTCATACATGGACAACATCTTATGCATGCGGATGTTAAAAATGTGTTCTACCTTTCTGGAGAGTGGGCCATTTCATGCTGGTATCAATGAATGACAAATTTCTTTTTCAAATGCATGCACACTGGTGTCATGTCTAGACACCATCCCTGAAGTCAGAATGTGGCTACCTTCATAATGGGCAAATGGTCGCATATGCAAAATCTCACTATTGGTGAACCTTGGAGGTCTGGCTGAGGATCAAAAACAAAAAAGTTACAGCTCTGCTGACTTCAGGTGAAGTTGCGATGATTTTCCCACTGCTGTCTTGACTGCCTAACGCCGCCAACAACGACAGCAACAACATAGCATCACAAATCAAAGGAAGAATCAACACAAAACAAAGCTTGATAAAACACACACAAAAGGGAAAATCTGTACCACACCAATCAGTAGTAGTAGTAGGCCTCCGTCAGTCGGTGTCGACTATGGAATGTTGTCGACTATGGAATGTTGGTGTGGCTGATCTGTCCGATGCGGGAGTGGCAGTCTCTGTTGCATCTGATGCAGATGTGGCTTGTTGAGGTGGCTGGAGCACATGCCTTCCACTTGGCTCTCTTTTCGTTTGCTGCGGTGTGGATCTTTTCTTCACCACACTTCAGCTGTTTGTGGAGAACACTGCGCCATTTGCTGCGGTCAGCCGCTACCTCCTCCCAGTTCTCTGTGTTGATGTCCAGGGCTTTCATGTCACGCTTGCAGACGTCTTTGTAGCGCAGTTGGGGGCGGCCAATGCTTCTCTTGCGGAGGCAGTTCACCATAGAAGAGATCTTTAGGAATGCGTCCATCTTCCATCCTTTGCACGTGACCGAGCCATCTGAGTCTGCGTTGTCTGAGGAGTGTGTACATGGTGGGAAGACCTGCAACCTCGAGGACCTGAGCGTTGGTAACTTTGTCACTCCAGTGGATGCCGAGGATGGACGGAGAGAGCGCAGGTGGAAGCTGTTCAGTTTGCGCTCCTGTTTGGAGTATGTTGTCCATGTTTCACTGCCATATAGGAGAGTGCTGACGATGCAGGCATTGTACACTGCCATCTTGGTGGAAATTGTCAGCTTTGGGTTCACCCAGACACGGGTAGTGAGGTGTCCTAAGGTCGTAGCAGCCTTGCCGATGCGCTTGTTGATCTCAGCATCAAGGGATAGGTTGTCACTGATGGTGGATCCCAGGTATGTGAACTGGTGTACGACATCGAGCTGGTAGTCATATATGATAACATAAAGAACATGATCAGCACAGCAACAAGAACCCAACAGCTTTTCTTGTGCTTTAGTACATCATGAACATTTA
The DNA here is from genome assembly GCA_030674155.1 of Stramonita haemastoma. Taxonomy (NCBI): domain Eukaryota; kingdom Metazoa; phylum Mollusca; class Gastropoda; order Neogastropoda; family Muricidae; genus Stramonita; species Stramonita haemastoma. The sequence continues at coordinate 13,483,878 of CM060329.1, forward strand.
CATGGTGGCTTATGATCCCTGTAACAACTTAAGAAGACAACAGGGAAATCATGACTGAATAGCAGCATTACATTCACAGATCATGAAATAAGTGACAATTTTCCCTTAAAAAAGAAAAAACGTCTATTGAATAAATAAGCACATATTTGAAAAAAAGGCTGGTATGCTGTTCTATCCATCCACAAATGGGAAAAATGTTTAAAAGTAAAAGAAACAAAAGGAGGAAAGATAAGTCAGCATACCAACATACAACAAGTCAGGCATATCAACATACACAAGTCAGGCATAT
>CM060329.1:13489166-13521666 GCA_030674155.1 Stramonita haemastoma
CATGCACACACACACATGCATGCACGCATGCACACACGCACGCACGCACGCACACACCCCAACACACACAAAACACACTCACACACACACACACACACACACGCACACTCTCACATAAACCATCCACCCACTCATATACACACACGCACACACACACACACTTACACCCAAAAAGTTGCCAGCATTTTCCACGATGCCGTGAAGAGCGTAGAACTGACAGAGGGCAGTGAGGATGGCGGTCAGAGGGGCACTGGCGGTTCTGCGCAGTTCCCCACCTGGCTGATGAAGCTTTCCAGCACGTACACCTGGCTGTGCACCTGCACACACACACACACACACACACACACACACACACACACACACACACACACACACACACAGACATACACACACACACACACAGACATACACACACACACACACACACACACACACACACACACACACACACCACACACACACACCATAGACACACACATAGACACACACACACACACACACACACACACACACACACATACACACACACACACATAAAAAACACAGACACACACACACACACACATGGTCCTGAGGTAACACACCTGGCTAGAAAGTGAAACTTTTAGGGCGAAAGTGTGTATGTGTGAGTGGGTGGATGGTTTATGTGAGAGCTGGTTCAATGCCCAGTTGAGCTTGAACTTTTCCTTTGCCCCCATCCACTGGGCCTTGAGAGGTGACAGTCTTTCAGATGACATGATAAACAGAGGTTCTATGTGCAACACACATTCCACATATGTAACAGAACTCATGGCCAAAAAAAAAAGTAAACAAACAAAAAAAAGGCAAAGAAAAAGTATAAAAAAGAGAGAACATTTTTTTTTTTTAAAGCAAAAAAGCAAAACAAAAAAAACCCCTCATGGCAATGAATGAACTGTCCTTGACAACATTTTACAGAAAAAAGTCTGATAAAGAGACAAACATACATAGATAAAGGAATTATTTTTTATATAAAGAGAAAAATAGGCAGTGCTGCTCTTGTGGTGACATTCTCATTCTCTCTCTCTCTCTCTCTCTCTCTCTCTCTCTCTCTCTCTCTCTCTCTCTCTCTCTCTCTCTCTCTCTTATCTAAGCCACTCGAAAAACATGTTAAACACCACCTCTTATCCCATTTTACTAATTATAACTTGTTTCATGCAAATCAAAGTGGATTCAGAAAAGATCATTCATGCCATACTTTACTCACAAATCTTATAGAACAGTGGCATGAAAACATCAATAATGATATGATTACTGGAACTATATTTGTTGATTTTGCTAAGGCTTTCGATACTATTGATCATGCTCTCTTACTAAGAAAATTACACATGTATGGTTTACACCCAGAATCAGTTGAACTTATATCCTCTTTCATTAAAGATAGAAGACAAGTAGTTTACCAGGACCGTCTCACATCCTCTTTTAAGCCGATTGTTTATGGTGTTCCACAGGGATCTGTCCTAGGTCCCATTCTCTTTTCAGTTTATATAAATGACTTGCCTTTAAGTGTATCCAATACGTGTGAATTGTTTGCTGATGACACCACAATTCATAATAAAGCTAAAGATGCCAGTGTTGTATGCTCTGAATTACAAAAAGATATTGATAACCTTATTAAATGGTCTGAAATTAATCACATGGCTCTCCATCCTGAAAAGTCGAAATTCATGCTAGTTACAACAAGGCAAAAAAGACAAAATATAAAATCTCAACTACCAGATATTAAAGTCTATCACAAAAGTTTAGAAGAAGTGGATTCTCATAAATTGCTTGGTTTAAATATTGATAATCATCTGTCTTGGTCAAGGCATGCTTCAATTCTGTCTAAGAAGCTAGCCCAAAAAATTTTTCAGTTAAATAGAATAAAACATTTGCTAGATCAACATACCCGGAAGTTATTTTTTCATGCTTACATACAACCAGATATAGATTATGCCTCTACCTGTTGGGACTTAGCTAGTAAAAATTGCCTTAAGCGACTAGAGAGTTTATATAGACGTTCATTAAAAATTGTACTCCTTAAATCAACATCTTTGCAAGATACAGATTATAAAGAACTTAACATTTTTCCTTTCAACTTACGATGTCGCTTTAACAAAGGTGTTTTTATGTACAAAATTATAAATAATCTTGCTCCTGAATATCTTTCTAAAAGATTTTCGATAAGGAATATTCGGGGCAAGAGTACTATTTGTATACCCCGTCCAAGAACTGATCTCTTTAAGTCATCCCTCATCTATTCAGGTAGCAAAGAATGGGGTGAAATTCCAGATAAAATAAAACAGAAATCTAGTCTATCTTCATTCAAAAAAGCTTATCATAAATATTTATTTGAAATGTTCTGAATGAAATATGATCTTGTCTTTGTAAAGACCAAAACATATACTTACTTATTCTGTTCATTACCGGTTGTATTTTCCATTGTCTGCCCTTTACTGTGCTTTGATATTGTGTTGTGTGTGTGTGTGTGTGTGTTGTGTGTGTGTGTGTGTGTGTGTGTGTGTGTGTGTGTGTGTGTGTGTGACTGTGTGTGTGTGTGTGTGTGTGTGTGTGTGTGTGTGTGTGTGTGTGTGTGTGTGTGTGTGTGTGTGACATTTTGATTTTTTGTATTCCCACTTTTTTGCTATTATATCATTGATATTGAAGGGTTGATGTACAATGTATACTGTATAATGTGTGTAGAATTATTGTATTGCATAGATAAGGTATTGGATGTTTTCTTTATTCAATTGTATATTTATGTAATTGTGTGTGTGTGTGTGTGTGTGTGTGTGTGTGTGTGTGTGTGTGTGTGTGTGTGTGTGTGTGCGCGTGCGCGCGCGTGTGTGTGTGTGCATTGACATTTCAATTATTTAGAACTTTTTTTTTCTGTTCTTTTTTCATTCCTTAATGTTATTAAATGGTGTATAGGCTACGTGTTGTTCTGTCAGAGTAAAATGATTTGGATTTATGATTAGAATGTCGTTTTAGATGGTATGTTAAATTCTATAGGCTGTCATATAAATTGTATAATTTTATGAGTGTGATTTAATTGTGTGTGTGGAGGGGGGTGTTGAGAGAGAGAGAGGGAGAGAGGGAGGTGAGAGAGGGGGAGGGTGGGGAGAGGGGAGAGGAGAGAGAGAGAGAGTAGAGAGAAGAGAGAGAGAGAGAGAGAGAGAGAGAGAGAGAGAGAGAGAGAGAGAGGAGAGAGAAGAGAGAGAGAGAGAGAGAGAGAGAGAGAGAGAGAGAGAGAGAGAGAGAGAGAGAGAGGGGGGGGGGAAATCTGATTGTTTTGAGCTTAGTTTCTCGCTAAGTGTCATTGAAATAGAGTACGGATGTGTTGTGTCTTGTTACCGTAGAATAATTTGAATTTGTAATCTAGAGTGTCATGTTGGATAAGACTATTAGTAAGGGTTGTGACTTGAAATAGCGTATATTGAGATTTTGCTTGTGCCTGTATTGTGAGTGTAGTTGGATAGTTGGTTATATAAATAACTAAGTAATTAAGCTTATCATTTGCTTTGCTATATCTATATGTTATATAATTCTTTATGATTGTTTGCCAGTGGGTTTGTTGTTTTTGGTTTGTTTGTGGGTGGGTGGTTTTTTTTGTTTGTTTGTTTTTTGTTTTTGTTTTTTGATGAGGACCTGGTGTAAAGAAGCCTCTGGCTTATCCATATTTCCTCAATAAAACATTCGAGTTCGAGTTCGAGTTCGAGTTCTCTCTCTCTCTCTCTCTCTCTCTCTCTCTCTTAGGAGATGGAATAGCCTAGCGGTCAGAAAATTGCGCTGGCAATTTGACGACCCGGGTTCTATTCCAGTTGAGGAGATTTTTCTCCTGGAGTTAACATCAGTGCTGACTCCACTCTCCCCAAAAGTCCTTCAGATGAGACAGTAAACCGAGGCCGTAGGCCATCATGTGCCGGTGGGAACAGATGACATTCACAAAACTGGGACAGCATGTAAAAAAGCACAAGAGTGCTTATCCCATTATCCTCGATATAAAAGAATAAATCAAATTAAATCTCTCTCTCTCTCTCTCTCTCTCTCTCTCTCTCTCTCTCTCTCTCTCTTCTCTCTCTGTGGGGTGAGAGCAGTTTGAATGTCATGGAGAGAAATCTGATGTGACTGAAAGTGCTCTCCACTATCATATAACACATCAGTGGAGCTTATACAATGACTGTGTGTGTTGTGCATGTGTGTGTGTGTGTGTGTGTGTGTGTGTGTGTGTGTGTGTGTGTGTGTGTGTGTGTGTGTGTGTGTGTGTGTGCATGCGTGCGTGCGTGCATGTGTGTTGTGTGTGTGTGTGTGTGTGTGTGTGTGTGTGTGTGTGTGTGTGTGTGTGTGTGTGTGGTGTGTGTGTGTGTGTGTAGTAGTAGTAGTAGTCTTCAATTTTACGTCCTTCCACATAAAGTGATACTGGACGGGGTAGGGGGAGGGAATTTAAAAAATAGAAATAAAACAAAAATAATAAAAATAAAAATAAATAGATGAATAAAAAAAAGATGATGATGATGATTATAATAATAAATAAAATAAAATAAAAATAAGATAAAGATAAATAGATAGATAAAATAAATAATGAAATTAATAAATTTTAAAAGAAAACAATAAAACAAAAACCCAAACCCCCTTAACATAAAATCTAATGATAATAATAACAGTTGAAATATTGGTAAAAAGAAGAAGGAAAGAGAGAGACAAAGACAGAGAATAGTTGGGGGATGGAATGACTAAAGATAAATAACGATTCAAGAAAAATATGCACCAAAAAAAAATGTTAGCATGTGCGTGTGTGTGTGTGTGTGTGTGTGTGTGTGCGTGCGTGCGTGCGTGCGTGCGCGCGCGGCGTGCGTGCGTGCGTGTGTGTGTGTGTTGGTGCAGGTATGTAGTTGTGACTGACGATATCCTCATTACATTAAGTGGAACTGTATGCTAAACACTAAATTAACAGGAGAGAATAAAATTCATAACAGAACAGCATTGATATAAACTACAACAAATGCCCTATAGGACTTAACAATAAACCTTTAGCAATAGCAAACACTAACTTGATATTCTCCAAAACTTGTTCAAGGGAAGTTTCATGAAAACTGGGTAAATAAGGTTTTAAAGTCTTGCATTCAAATACAATATGGGTATTTGAAATATGATTGTTACCACATAAGCATTTAACATCCTTGCTAAATTTTGTGATAAAAGTATTTAATCGGATTCTATAAAATAATGCCTCAAGCTGTCTTTCTTTGATCACACTTCTATAAGTCTTTAACTGATGTATGCTTTCACAAACACTTTTTTTCTGGTTAGAACCCATTTTACAATCTGTTCTTTGCTGTATTATTTCAGTGAATATATTTGAGGATGTTTGTTTTAACATGTGGTATCCTTCTTGGATAGACAAAGGAATATGTAGCTCAATGTTTTCACTTTTATTACTTGCACCTCTTTTTGCAGCCCAATCAACCCATTCATTTGAGTACAATCCTATGTGTGAAGGTACCCAAAGAAAGGTGACAAATATACCTCTTAAACTTAAAAGGTGTACAATGTGTTTTACATCTAATATAAAATTCGAATGATTCTTGAAATCTGCAGATTTTATAGCATATAAAACTGATTTAGAATCGACACAAAGTAAAATGTGGTGAAAACAATATGGATGATATAGTATGTATGTTAAAGCCATTATAATTGCAACCAGTTCGGCTGTAAATATTGACCGATTTACACCAATATAATATGATTTTTCTACTTTGAGTGCTGGTATAACAAAAGCTGAACCAGCTTGATGGTTCTCTAAAAGTGATCCATCAGTGTACACTTTAAGATAACTGCAGTAGTTGTTATGAATATGAGATCTAACAGTAGCTGCCAAAACATTTGGATTCTCGTCCTTCTTCATGTCTGTGTAATCAATATAAAAAATTGCTGGATTCATTTCCCAAGAGGGGTAAGCTGGAACTACTTTTTGAGAGTCTAAATTCATTTTATTAATTTCAGATTGCTCGTAAAGGTCAGCAACGTAAGTACCAATAGTTTTCAAAGAGCGTATTTGCTGTGCTCGTTTTGGAAAAACTATATCAGATTTTATTTTTACGTCTTCTGACGCAAAGTTTTTGGGAGTTGAACTTCTCAGTACGTATTTGGCGCATGCAAGTTTTCGGTATTCATCTAAGGGCAACATTCCGACTTCTTTATATGTGTCAATTGCTGATGCATGAAAAGGTACACCAAGAGTAAGCCTGTATGCTTTACAATCTATACTTTGAAGCTTCCTCAATAAATATTTTGGAGCATTAAAAAAGACTTCATGTCCATACGATAATTTTGATCTTATTATTGATGTTGATAAGTGTTTAAGAATTGATAGATCTTGCCCCCAATACTGCTTACTAATAATTTTCAGGAGATTTAAGCTTTTTCTTGCTTTAGTGAATATTATATTCAATATGGGCATTCCATGTTAACTTTGAGGTAAGAAGTACACCTAAAAATTTTACTATTTGTTTATAATGAATTGTCTCATTTTCAATCTTTAACACTGGTAATTCGTTTGGATCACTACCATTGTTAAATAACACCATGTGTGTTTTTTCCGTAGAAAGAGTGAGGCCGTTTTCTATTATATATTGATTCAGATTATCTAGTTGTTTTTGGTATATTTTTCTGTTATAATTTAAAGCCCTTTTCGACGTGCTTCGTTTCATAGTAACCGTCATCCAAATACAAATATCATCTGCGTATTGCACTAAAGTTACATCCTTTGATATATGTTTTGGAAGATCATGTAACAATATGTTAAATAAAACTGGAGCTAATACAGAGCCTTGGGGCAAGCCCATTTGAAGATACTTTGAATTAGAATATGTATTTTCCACCCTCACTTGAATTGATCTTTTACTAAGAAAACTCTTGATGTAATGATAAAAATGACCAGAAAATCCTATTGACTTTAACTTACTCATAACTTTTGCATGCCAGACTTGATCGTATGCCTTTCTAAGATAAAAAAAATGTGGCTAGAACATTTTTCCTTCGAGCAAATTGATTTTTCACACACGTTGTAAGCTTGACTAAATTGTCCATTGCAGATCTTCCTCTCTGAAAGCCTGCCTGATTGATTGGTATAATGTTACTTTTTTCACAGTAATATAACAATCTTCTCAATACAATTCTCTCCATTAACTTACCAGTGTGAGAGGTTAATGAAATAGGCCTATAACTTGATATTTCTGTCTTGGGCTTTCCTTTTTTATGAATTGGTACAATTGATTCTTTCCATTGTATGGGTATGACACCCTCAACCCAACATTTATTAAAAAGTTTATGTAATAAAAGAATGAAATTTTCAGGCAAGTGTTTTATCATATTATTTGAAATAGCATCAGCTCCAACAGATGTTTTCTTATTAGGAAGAGAAAGGATTGCATCTTTTACTTCCTGGACTGTTATTGGAGCATTAAAATAGAGGGTGTTGTTAGGCAGGGGATCTTTGTATATAGCTTTACTTTCTTCATGTGTTCTATATTCACTGTACTTAGCTGATAAACCCTCCAAACGCATTGTTTTTGAAAACATCTCAGCAAAGGCTTCAGCCTTTTCCACATCAGAAGGGAATTGTTTGTTTTCAAGACTGATAGGACAGGATGGAAGATTTACACCTTTCTTCATTTCATTTAGTTTAATCCATACTTTTGAAACATCTTTATGACATGAGATTTCATTCATACAAAAGGAAGACCAGTACTGTCTTTTAGCCTGTGCTATAACCATGTTACAATAATTTTTTGCCTTCTTCTGTTCAGCGTGATTTTTTGCTGATTTATCTTTTAGAAACAAGGTATGTGCTAAACGTTTATCATTGACTGCTGATTCGCAATCTTTGGTCCACCAAACATTTGCAGAATGTTTATTTGACCTTGCTGGAGAACATTTGGGGATAGATAGATTAGCAGCTTGTAAAATAGAATTAGCTATGTCAGAAAACATACTATCCACATCATAAATACTAATAGTTTCTGTATTACTTAAAGTCAGAAAACTTTCAAATTTTTCCCAATCAGCCTGCTTATAATTGTATTTTTGGATTTTATCTTCTTTAATATTACACTGACATGTTTTATTAAAAGTTATGATGATAGGCAAGTGATCACTACCCAGAGTGTCGTTATGAGTTAACCAATCACACTCAGGAACAAGTGCAGGTGATACGAAAGATAGATCTAAAGCTGAAGCTCTATGGCTTGAAACATCTGGTATTCTTGTAACACTGCCATCATTTAATAAACACAAACATGAATCTACGATGTTTTCTACAAATCTGTTGCTAGAAACAGATATACAGTTTTTATCCCCAAATGGTGCATGAGCATTGAAATCCCCCCCAACTAGCCATTTTTCATTATCTTGTAGAGTATGAATCCACTCTGTATTAAGATCGTTGGGTCCTTTAGGCAAATATACAGACACGATATTAAGAATCAGGTGGTCACTGAACTTTACTCGTGCTGCACATGAATATAAATCTGGAACATTGTCAGGCATTGGTGGAGATCTAACACTATAGCTAATCCCTTCTTTAAAATAAATAGCTGCACTGATCTTTTTTATACCTTCTACCTTCTGATGAACAGGAGGGTAATAATAACCTGGCAGTTTAGGCAGTTTGTTTTTATTAACATTGAGGGATTGTAAAATGAGAGTTTGATATTCATTCTTTGCAAGGTGTTGAATCAAATAATCTAGATTTGTGGAAATAGATCTAGCATTCCACTGCATTACTTTAACTACCTTGGGATATAGACCAATAGAGGACATGATGTCGGGGAAAGAGTAAGGAATGAGAAAGAGAGAGAGGGGGTAAAAAAATAAAATAAAAAAGTATGGAAAATAGAAGTTGTCTCCCCCCCAAAAAAAAACACCCTTTTATTATATATGTATAACTAACCCAAGAATGACAAAGCAAACAATTAAACAAACAAGACCCCCTTCACTTCTTAAAAGACCAACAAGAAACTGACAGAAACAACCCCCCCAAAAATAAAAACAATAATTAGATGAAATAAATAACTAAATGAATGAATAAATAAATAAATAAATAAATAAATAAATAAATAAATAGATTAAAGGGAATACAGGAAATATAGAAAAAAAAAACCCAAAAAACCCCACCATAATTAATGTGCATATACAGCTGCTGCAGATGTGAGTAAATACTATGGTCTCTTATAGATATCACTGCAGGTGCGGAACAAGTGTGTGTGTGTGTGTGTGTGTGTGTGTGTGTGTGTGTGTGTGTGTGTGTGTGTGTGTGTGTGTGTGTGTGTGTGTGTGTGTGTGTGTTGTGTGTGTGTGTGTGTTGTGTGTGTGTGTGTGTGTGTGTGTGTGTGTGTGCGTTGTATGTGTGCGTGTGTTGTGCGTGCATGGGTGCGTGCGTGTGTGTGTAGTGTGTACGTGTGTGTGTTGTGTGTGTTGTGTTGTGTTGTGTTTGTGTGTGTGTGTGTGTGTGTGTGGTGTGTGTGCGCGTGCGTACATGTGTGCGTGTGTGCGTCTGTGTTGTGTATATGTGTTGTGTTGTGTTGTGTGTGTGGTGTTGTCATGTGCATATGTGTGTGTGTGTGTTGTGTGTGTGTGCTTGTACATGTGCATGTATGTGTTGTGCATGTGCATGTGTGTATGTGCATGGGTGCATGAGTACATGCGTGCATGTGTATGTGCATGTGTGCATGTGTGTACTTGTGTGTTTGTGCATGCACATTACATGCCTTCTTGTAAGAGGAGGAACCATTTTCCACTGAACAGAATGTTAACCTGTGTCACCCAAAACAAAGCAATAAAAATCATTCAGGATAAATACCTGTCACCATCATCATTGTCAATGGCAGGAACTCCACAGAATAAATAAACAACAACCCTCCTCATCCCCAACACAGCAAAACACAAAACTGCAGCAAAACAAAATATACAAAACATACAATGACATCTATAAGGGGGTTTGGGATTGGGATTGGGGGGGGGGGGGGGGGATAGCTTGGTGATTACAGTGTTGTGCACTGTGCTTGTGATCTGCTGACCTGGGTTCAAATCCCATTCAAGGACAATTTTCCTGCTGGACTTAACATTATTGCTGACTCAACACCCCACAAAAGTCCTTCAGATAAGACTTTCAACTGAGGTCCCATGTGTTAATGCATGCGGAACATTTTGTGCACATGTTAAAACCTGTTCCACTTTTAGGGAGCCATTGAGTGATGGTGGGAGTGGATGACAAAATTACAAAACTGCATACACACAGCGACTGGATGTAAAAAAATGCACATGAGTGTTATTCCATTATCCTCAAAACGAAAGAAAAAGAAGAAAAAAAACTAATACAAAATGAATACAGTGTACATACATGAGGCTGACCATGTTGTTGTTCCATTATCATGAAAATAATAAGGTACAAAATTTAACAAATATAAAATGACAAGGTAAAAAATATAACAAATATAAAATACCTATAATAGTGTAGATACTGAGCAGCGCGGATGAGGCTGACCATGTGGTTGTTCCATTATCGTCACAACAACAAGGTAAAAAATATAACAAATATAAAAAGAAGATACCTGAGCAGCGTGGATGAGGCTGACCATGTGGTTGTTCCAATATCGTCACAACAATAAGGTAAAATATATAACAAATATAAAAGAGTACACACCTGAGCAGCGCGGATGAGGCTGACCATGTTGTTGTTCCAGGCCACGTGTTGCTCTGTCCCCTCCTCCAGAGCCACCTGCAGCTGTCGGGCTGTGCCGGTCACCACACTGTAAAAACACACCACATTGAACACACATACCACACATGAACACATCATTAACACATCACATATTGACACACATCACATATCACATTGACACTCACACATTCACATCACACATTGACACACATCACACAATTATACATCACATCACAATCACACACACTGCAACACCACATATGGACGCATCACATTGCTGTCACCACACAACAATGTCATATATGGACACATCACATTGCTGTCACCACACTACAATGTCATATATGGACACATCACATTTGCTGTCACCACACATACGTCAAATATGGACCATCACATTGCTGTCACCACACTACAACATATATGGACACATCACATTGCTGTCACCACACAACGTCATATATGGACACATCACATTGCTGTCACCACATACAATGTCATATGGGACACATCACATTGCTGTCACCACACAAGTCATATATGGACAACACATTGCTTCACCACACTACAATGTCGTATATGGACACATCACATTGCTGTCACCACACAACACCACATATGGACACATCACATTGCTGTCACCACACAACACCACATATGGACGCATCACATTGCTGTCACCACACAACACCACATATGGACACATCACATTGCTGTCACCCACAACACCACATATGGACACATCACATTGCTGTCACCACACTACAATGTCACATATGGAGACATCACATCACTCATCACATTAGTGGCATTACTGTCACCACATATCAACACCCTATATTGACAACACATATTAATTTTAACCAATTTTTTTTAAAAACGCAACTCTTGTTCTTACTGCTTATACACTCTACCTAATGTTTCTTTTCCTGTTTTTTTTGTTTTTTTCAAAAAAGCAGGCAGGCAGAGGCACATAACTACAATGTGTGTGTGTGTGTGTGTGTGTGTGTGTGTGTGTGTGTGTGTGTGTGTGTGTGTGTGTGTGTGTGTGTTTATTTTATATTTTATTCTTTTATATCGAGGATAATGGAATAAGCACTCATGTGCTTTTTTCCATCCAGTCCCGATGTGTATGCAGTTTTTGTTAATATTGTCATCTGTTCCCACCGGCACACAATGGCCTACTCTTACTAAAAGCGGAACAGGATTTAACGTGTGCGAAAGATGTTCTGCATGCGTTCGCACACAGTTAGTTAAAGTTAAAGTCTGTCCCGAGCCTAAGGCTCATCAGGCTGGTGCCCCGGTTTCTGTGGCGTTAAGCGACTGAGAGTCATAGACTCCCCCCTGGATAGGACGCCAGTCTATCGCAGGGTTAACCCCCAACACAAGGTTGGTACCCCTTTTACACCTGGGTGGGGTGAGAAAATAGCCATAAAGTGCCTTTTCAAGGGCACAACGCCATAGCCGAAAGCTGGGATCAAACCCGCAACCTTTAGATTACAAGTCCAACGCCCTAACCACTAGACTACAGCGGAGGCTGTTCGCACACCGGGCCTTGGTTTACAGTCTCATCCGAAAGACTTTTGGGGAGAGTGAGCAGAGAGTTAACTGATGTTAACTCCCAGGGGAAAAATCCCCTTGAACGGGAATCGAACCCGGGTCGTCAAATTGCGAGTGCAATGTTTTGATGACTAGGCTGTGTGTGTTGTTTGTTGTGTTGTGTGTGTGTGGTTCATGTGTGTGTGTGTATGGTGTGTGTGTTGTGTGTGTGTGTGGTGGGTGTGTGTGTGTGTGTGTGTGTGTGTGTGTGTGTGTGTGTTGTGTGTGTGTGTGTGTGTGTGTGTGTGTGTGTGTGTGTGTGTGTGTGTTGTGTGTGTGTGTGTGTGTGTGTGTGTTGTGTGTGTGTGTGTGTGTGTGTGTTGTGTGTGTGTGTGTGTGTGTGTGTGTGTGTGGTGTGTGTGTGTGTGGTGTGTGTTTTGTGTGTGTGTGTGTGTGTGTGTGTGTGTGTGTGTGTGTGTGTGTGTGTGTGTGTGTGGTGTGTGTGTGTGCTATGTGTGTGTGTGTGTGTGTGTGTGTGTGTGTCTATGTATGGTGTGTGTGTGTGAGTCTATGCATGGGTGTGTGTGTGTGTGTGTGTGTGTGTGTGTGTGTGTGTGTGTGTGTGTGTGTGTGTGTGTGTGTGTGTGTGTGTGTGAGAGAGAGAGAGAGAGAGAGAGAGAGAGAGAGAGAGAGAGTCTATGTATGGTGTTTGTGTTGTGTGTGTGTGTGTGTGTGTGTGTGTGTGTGTGTGTGTGTGTGTGTGTTGTGTGTGTGTGTGTATGTGTGTGTGTGTGTGTGTGTGTGTGTGTGTGTGTGATACACTATCATCATATAGATAAATGAAAGGAACAAGAAGAGCAACTGTAAACATCTTAAAATCTTGCCTCTCGTGTTTTTATCATTGACCTGAATGCTGCACTGTAAAAGCATCACCATTAGGAAATGACATACCTTTATGTTACCAGGGTATTTCAGTTGTTGTATGGAAGTCACTCAGAATGTACACCTTGTCTCACTCCTACCTGAGAATCCCTGTGACACTGTTGGTACACACTAGGACAGAAGTCTTGAGTGTACGACGCTTTCCAAGTAACTTGCCATACAGACACTTTTAATCTGGACTTCAGAGACTTTTTCCTCTTCAAAGGACAGCGAAAAAGCCACTCTCACAAAAACAAAACAAATCTACACACACACAGACAAGAAAAAAAAAGGGAAGTTGAACAGTGGGGATGTGCTCTTCCAAAGGACACAACAGTATGATTTTCACACACAGAAATCTACCATAACAAAAACAATCACATGACATGTTCTGCTTTTTATAAGAGTAGGCCATTGTGTGCCGGTGGGAACAGATGACAAGATTTATAAAACTGCATACACACGGGGACTGGATGTAAAAAAGCACATGAGTGCTTATTCCAGAATCCTCGATATACAAGAATAAGGAAAAAGAAAGGAAAGAAAAAGAAAAAAGAATGATATGACAGTGCTGACTACACTCCACTCTCCCAAAAGTCCTTCGGATGGGACTATAAACCAAGGCCCTATGTGCAAACGCACGCAGAACATCTTTTGCACACATTAAATCCTGTTCCACTTTTTGTAAGAGTAGGCCACTGTGTGGGAACAGATGACAAAATATACAAAACTGCATACACACGGGGACTGGATGTAAAAAAGTACATGAGAGCTTATTCCATTACCCTCCATATAAAAGAATAAATAAATAAATAGTAGTAGTAGGCACCCATCAGTCTCGGAAGACTATGGAGTTGCGCTCTAGTCTTTAGAGCGCAAAGCCTGGGCAAGTATGTATGGAGGGCAAGCTGTTACCCATGCAGCAGACCCCCCCTCTCCATGGCACTGGAATGATCCATTGGAAAGGCAATGACCGATATGAATGAATCCAGTACCGTTGCAGGAGCCACCAGAACGTTGCCATATACCTACAGCCCTGAGCCGCTCTGGGACTCCAACTCCCCAATTTTTCCTCAGGGATGGTGTCTAAACACGACACCTGTGTGCATGCTGGTTTGTTATAATTTTGTCATCCGCTCCTACCGGCACATGATGGCCTACTCTTCCGAAAGGTGGAACAGGGTTTTAACGTGTGCACAAGATGTTCTGCGTGCATACGCACACGGGGCCTCGGTTTCGAGTCTCATCCGAACGACTTTGACATTCAGTTTGAATAGGAATAGGAAGGATGGTGGCAGGATGGTTAAGACGTTCGCCTGCCAATATGTAAACTGTAAGTTTCTGGGTTCGTACCCAGTCTCGCCCTTTCTTCCCAGTTTGATGAAATAAATAAATAAATAAGTATGAAGGGACACTTCCATGCACAGCCAGTGTTACCTGAAGGCCATGCGCTGGAAGAGGTGCAGCAAGGTGTCCAGGTTGAGGCAGTCAGCCACACTCTTCATCAGGCCGTGTGGTCCCTCCTCTGCTGACTGCTGACGCAGATACTGCACTGAGGCAGAGGTTGGTTCTCCCACCACCGCTTTGGCCACCTGCTTCATCAGGTACCTGAACACACATTTGATGTGACTGATGTGGGTTTTTCCACGGCGTGGTGACGGTCCTGGGCGACCCTTAGGGTTGACCAGGACGTCGATACAAACAAGGTCAGTCAAAATGGTTTTATACCCCGTTTTAAACTGTACATAGTTGCACACTTTTAATACATGTTTTAAAATGTGACGAGGTAACAGCCCCGATATGGCCTGTGCGGTCGGTGGGGCTCTAAGCAACATCATTGGATTGGAACACACAGGTGTTCTCAACTTCATTGAGGTTGGAGGAGTATTTTGGTTGATGTGTTTAACTTCACTGTCACCATCATCATGATTAGCATTCTGACAAAGTCAGAAAAGTAATATGACAACAACAACCAACACAAAAAAGCACTGGCACAGACTCATGCAAATACAGACACACTCACAAGAAAGTTTTTGATTTACCTGTTCTAGGTGGGGTCTTTTAACCGTCTTAGCCTCGTTACGGCTGCAGCCGGCTGTAACAGCACCTGCTGCTAGATTCCAATGCGGCCATAGCCGGCCGTTGGTCCTGACCACGTGGGCAGTACTTTTCCATCACACACACATATCTTGTGGTTCTCACACAATGTGTCTGAAATTTGGTAGGGCGATGCAGGGAAGGTTTCAGAGGGTGCCAGTGATAAATTTAGACCACTAGCACGTGTGTACTTGGGAGGGAAGGAAGAAAGCATAGCTGGTGATAGAAACGCCTTTCGCTCGTAGTGCGTGGCGAAAAAAAATGGCGTCTTCGTTGGTAGCAGACGATTCATCATCAACTAACTAAACAATAAAATGAACGCGTTTGCATTGGAAGTAGAAAAATTTCAATGATAAATGTTGAGTGAGTCAGAAATAAAAAGCTGACGGGGGAGAAGAGAAAGGAAATAACGCAGTTAGAGAGAAGAATGACCCTGAGAATAGAGCACTACACGGCACATTCCTGCAAGCGCGGTGACCTGTGCTACCCAAACACGCGTGGAGAAATTTGACCTGGGGGGAGGGGGGGGGGGGGGGGGGATCCGCAGCATAAAGGCTAGAAAATGTGAGGCCTTTTGACTATTTTCTAGTTATTACCACACTTTTTATTTGAAACTCAACGGACAGATTTGCCGATGACAAAAATAGCAAGAAGGAAAAGAAAATAGGTCTCCAGTCTGCCAAGGTGCCACAGGTGACAGCAAATAGGTACACCCCGACACATCCATATTTTGTGCTTTCTGTGATGTGATGTGTCCCTGTGCCATCACTATGACTACTTTAAAGGCTATCACGATTAAAAGTTTGTAGAATTACAGAAGTTCTGTGTTGTTTCATATTTGTCACACCTGTGTGGTGACACTGGTGACAATGTGAGACTGATGTACAATAATACACTTCTGGGCACTTAACAAACATGTGGTAAGACATAGACATCTGAAATGCAATATACAGGTGAGATATTGATTGAATTGCCTTGTTTTCAAAAGACAAAAAAAACAGTTAAACAAAAAGTATGTCTCATCAAGACATATAAAATAACAGGAGTTATGAGGACATTGTGTGACACATCCTTGAAGTACAATTGCACACAAACATTAATAAACATGTTAGCTAGGCATCAGTTCTTTATTCAACACTTACATGTATGAATTTTGGTCTATTCCATACATATTTTACTGGTTTACTTTATACAACATACTTTTACCTGTGATTGGTGACAAATAAGGTGACAATGACACAACATTTTGTGACCAGACATGTAAACAGACATGTAAACTTGCCTTAAAATGCAAGTACAAAGATGTATCTAGCTTGTGACAAAATTTCAGCTTGATAGCTTGTCATCACACAGACAGTTGTCTCAGGAGTAGACTATGTCAGTTTGGGGTAGAAAACTTTCAAAGAATTCAAAATCTACAGGCAGTTTAGCTCTGTAGAATTCAACAACAAGAGGGTTAAACCAGAATTTGCATTTAACAAATCATTAAAAACAAATAATGCTGGATAAACAGATAAAATATTTATATCACTCAGTAAATCATGAATGTTTTTTATCGATGGGTGCTGCAATCTCTTTCCCTGTCTTCACAGAGCATCCTCTCCATTAAAATTAAAGATTAATCTCAACAGCTTACAATGTTCAGATTCATTCACAGCAAACCCCATCCTTTCTTGAGGCCTTAAAGCTCGCCCTGTTTACAATGTACGCAGATCACTGGCTGAATCAATCTGTGGATCAAAACCCACCTAGCTGATCCTGTCACAATGAAACATAAGAAACCAATTACAAAAACAATACCAACAAAAAAGCATCCATGAATCAATTTGGGCTAAAAACAGCCATCCCTCTGCTGACTTTAAAGAACATTTGTTCAAAGGAAGAGATTTTTTAAATGTTGCTCATGTCATCTGATTAACACTTCTCTTGTCTTCTATCTTTGTCTCTCTAGACTGACTGACAGTCGGTCAGTCTGCCGCTTGTCGGTCTGTTTGAGCATAGGGATCTATGTTACCTGGCCCGTCTGCTGATACAGCACTGAGTTCTCTCCCTCCACCGTCACCAAGGGGAGGGAACTGCTGCACAAGAGGCCAATGCCGCCTGAGAGGAGGTAGCCGTGGCCCCCACAGGCCTGGCGGCAGATCTCCAGCAGTCGCACCGTCACCTCCGAGGTGTGGGCCTTCAGCGCTGAACTCTGGCAGTGAAGCTGAAACACCAGGGGCAGTCCATGCATAACAGGGCTCAGTGCGCTCTTGTCATGAACAGGTTTCAGTCTGGCTTTCATGTCATGAACATTTTTCAGCTGGCTTTCATGTCATGAACTGGTTTCAGCTGGCTTTCATGTCATGAACAGTTTTCAGGCTGGCTTCATGTCATGAACTGTTTCAGGCTGGCTTTCATGTCATGAACAGTTTTCAGCTGGCTTTCATGTCATGAACAGTTTTTCAGGCTGGCTTTCATGTCATGAACTGGTTTCAGGCTGGCTTTCATGTCATGAACAGTTTTCAGGCTGGCTTTCATGTCATGAACGGTTTTTCAGGCTGGCTTTCATGTCATGAATGGTTCAGTCTGGCTTTCATGACATGAACTGGTTTCACTCTGGCCCTCGTGTCATGAACAGATTTTGCTGTACTGGCAGGCACTGCTGCATTTCCTCTGCAAGTACGCCACATCTGGCTTTGCTGCCAGTGTTTCTGACTCTTGGTCCCAGTCATCCGCTGGTCAAGAAGCACTTTCCTCATGCCCTGATTTTCTTGTTTCTGCTTCTCCACCAATACCTTAGTTTCATGCTGAAGACCATAAACTGTTGAAGTAAGGATGCATAAACAGAAGCAAGAAATGCAAACTGAGATGAAAGAAAGTAATTCTAAATGACCTGATCCAAGACTGAGTCACAGAGTGCTAAAATTTGAAACAGTACAATTATAATATAGGATGCTAAAATACTTGTGACACAAAATGCCATAAACTGGCACAGAACAATATCTGATGCTGAAAGACATGTGTCACAAAGTGCAAAAACCTGATGCAGTACAATATATGAAGCTCAAAAGACATGTATAAAAAGGATTTTTCCTTATATCCAACTGATTCATTCCAGACTGATTCATCTTTAACTGCCTACCCACAAAATTAATGTAAAAAAAAAAGAAGAAAAAAAACGGCAACAAAAGTTTGCGCTCAGACTAGGGCAGCCTTTTTCCCTGTTGTGCATTCATTCACTGTCATTATCATCATCCTTAACATCAGCTTTTTCTGTAAGTTCTGAACCATCTGTTTGTCTGGGACAGTTTTTCTGTAATGCATGAAGGACTCATCACCATCACTCTCTTTTCTTTCTCTTTTTAATTCCTGTTTTCATGTATATTAGCTGGAAGTAAAGGTTTGTGGATCGTGTCAAAGTGAACAGACATTAAACAAGTGAGAAGGAAAACAAAGTAAAAATTTCTCCACACACATAAAAAAAAGATGAAGCAGGACTTACCTCCCCTAGGCGTGAGGTGTTGCCGGCTGTGATCTCCGCAGACACCTGATTGTAGAATCGCTGCAGACAGCGGTGTGCCATGAGGAAAGCGTAGGAGGAGGCCAGGGCAGGTAACACCTTGTACTGCTGGGACTGGTAGTTCAACACCTGCTCTTCTCTACTTCTGAAACACGGACAGTACAGGTACAAATTTGTACTGCTGGGACTGATAGTTCAACACCTGCTCTTCTCTACATCTGAAACAGGACAGTACAGGTACAAATTTGTACTGCTGGGACTGATAGTTCAACACCTGCTCTTCTCTACATCTGAAATAGACAGTACAGGTACAAATTTGTACTGCTGGGACTGATAGTTCAACACCTGCTCTTCTCTACATCTGAAATAGACAGTACAGGTACAAATTTGTACTGCTGGGACTGATAGTTCCACACCTGCTCTTCTCTACATCTGAAATAGACAGTACAGGTACAAATTTGTACTGCTGGGACTGATAGTTCAACACCTGCTCTTCTCTACTTCTGGAACACAGACAGCACAGGTAGGACTCTGAACTGTAGGGACTGAGTGTTAGCTGTATTTTCTTAGGGAAAAAAGAAATGAAATGCTTGTTAATTTACTCAGACATGATGTGAAAAAAAAATGTATCTCTGCAAATCCCAGCTTCCTAAGAATAATCAGACATTTTTTTTTTTTAATTGTATCTAAATATGTTGTTATCACAAATGATTTACTTCAACCTGTACCCAACCAACAGCGCTATCTCTTCTTCTTCTTCAATAAAAAAATAAAGGAATAATAATAAACAAAGAAGAAGTAAAGGAAGAAAAGAATGGGTGAAGTGGGTGAAAGATTGTACTGAACTGTGAAGTTACAGATAATGATAAAAGTAACAATAAAATTAAGGGTAATAACAATAACGATGATGATGAAGATGAAGATGATTGCTACTATCATTATTTTCTTGGTTATTACTATCATTAAAATGATAACTTTCACATACCACAGTACTTCATAAATATAGGCTCAAGCCACACATGTTAACGGCAGACTGGAAAATAGACTTCACTATGTCATTGACAGTAACTTCATCATGTGGACACAGTCTGATGAACAGCATTAGATCTATGTCAATTAAACTTTTACACCGCCACAGGTGATTTTCATCTACACTACCAATCACTGCACTGGTGACTTCCATTGACAGCACAGGTCATGGTTTGGGGTGTTTTTTTTGGTTTTGTTTGTTTGTTTGTTTGTTCTTCTTTCTTTTTAGCACAGGCCATGTTAAAAGGGACAGTTTTTCATACAGGACCAAGGTTTCACACCTCAGTTGACTTTCCCTCATGATAGCAGACTCATCATCCTTCACCCCTGACCCAGTTTTCAGTGAAAAAAACTGACCATGTTATTCTGACACAGACTGAATGCCAGGAAATTAGCAACAGTGTTGAAAAATGCCTGGCGCTGAAGAGAATTCTTCAGCCAGAAATTTGGTGGCAAAAGAGGTAATTATTTGGTGGCAAAAGAGTTAATTATCTGATGGCAAAAGAGTTTGTTATTTGAGCAAAAAAATGCAAAATGATGTATTAATTATTATTTGGCAAGCGGCAAATGAGTTTGTTATTTGGCAGCAAAAGAGTTAATTATTTAGCGGCAAAAGATGGCGGCAAAAGAGTTTGTTATTTGGCAGCAAAAGAGTTAATTATTTAGCGGCAAAAGATGGTGGCAAAAGAGTTTGTTATTTGGCAGCAAAAGAGTTCATTGTTTTGCAGCAAAAATGTTGATTATAATCCTATTTTTCCATTGAGTAAAGTGTGATGATTAATTGCTACAATCCAATACATGACATGTCACTGACCCTGGCTGCAAGGAGCACTGTCGACGCACGGCGCTGTACCTGACGACAGTGGTGACGCCATCGCTGAGGGCCTCAAAGGCCCAGTGCGTGATCTTCACCCGCACCAGAACCATGGTGGCATAGTTGGCTTTGTCCACACCTTTCGACATGAAGCGGCCGTCTCTGGTCACCTGAAAACAGTGGTCACTGATAAATAAAGGCATACAAAGACAAACCACCATGTTGGTGTAAATGGCTTTGTTCGTCACCTGAAGAATATAAATACAGAATAAAATTGGCAAATTCAAAGAAAACTGTATCACAACAAGTACACTGCCAACTGATGCTGCCAACTACAATTATGTGTAATTTGCTTCAGTCTGCTTAAAGCAACATTACAAAGCAGGATTCTATCCTTTCCCGTGGATTGTTATCTTCTATTTGTCATTCTCTCGCTTGACTTTACCTTCATATTTTCTCTTTCCAGTCAGACTGCTTACCTCTGCATTTTTCATGAGCATGTTTTCTCTGGGGATGCGAACATTCTTCAGGATGAGGAAGCCATTGTCGATACTGTTCAGCGCCATCTTAGGACCAATATCACCCAGTGTGACACCTTGAAACAACACAACCCATGTTGCAAATATGTATGTAAAAATCTAATACATAAGTTTTTCCCAAAACTGCCATACTTGCTGATCTTACGAAACATTATTTTTTTGATTCAGTAAAGGAAATTTGCTACTTTCTCTTTCTTCTTTTTCAGTTTTTTTTTTCTTTTTTTCTTTTATTCTGTCCTACCCCTGCAATGAGAACAACAAAAACGACCCAACAGAAAACCTGAACACATCAGACAAAAAGTTTCTAAACCACAAACAGGAAAGGTCTTTACCATCTTATGTTCATATCAAATAAAAATCACACCAAGTTTGCAGCTTGTTGAAAAGTGTCTGTCTGCTTTGTGTGGTGGATTTGGAATCCATAAACTTGCCATCTTGAATAAAAGCAAACTTGCATTTGCATATCTTTTGCCTTGGACGCAAGGTGTACATACAATATGGTGACTATACAAGCAACATGCATAACGCTGGGTGTTTTTTTTTAAGAGGAGGCCTTTCCATTTGCTCTTCTGTACCTACTGTTCACAGGTATGCTAATGGGCAGGTGACAGAAGAATCAGTGACTTGATCTTAGTGTTGTTTTGCTGGGGGTTATTGTACTGCCCCAATGCTCAGCAATCTTTATCTAGATGTTCACCGGCATCCAGACTGCATGCTAGGTGTGTTCTGGTCCAAGAGGGGGGGGGGGTTACCCTGTGCACAAAAAAGATAACTATGAATACATTCCCTTCACATCTCTTTCCGTTTTTTTTTTAAACCAGACACACATTACCTTTCTCGTCTATTGTTTATTAAAAAAAAAACCACACACACACAGACAAAATCCCAACAGCAAAAAACAAAAAAGCAACAACAAAAAGACAAAACCAAACCAAAAAACAGCACCAGCAACGGAGTGGAACAAAACAACAACAAAGAGACAAACAAAACAACAAACAAACAAGAGACAAAACAAAACAACAAACAGATAAACAAAACAACACAGACAAAACAAAGCAACAACAAACAACAAAACAAAACAACAACAAACAACAAAACAACAACAGACAAAACAAAACAGACAAAACAAAACAACAGACAAAACAAAACAAACAAACAAAACAACAGACAAAACAAACAACAAACCAAAACAACAGACAAAACAAAACAACAACAGACAAAACAACAACAGACCAAAACAAAACCAACAACAAACAGACAAAACAAAACAACACCAAACAGACAAAACAAACAGACAAAACAAAACCAGACAAAACCCAGCACCAGGCAGGGGAGTGTGATCCTCCAGACTCCGCAGTGGCACCAGGAAGGGATGCAATCCACAGTTGTCTCCCTTCACCACCAGCTGCGCCAGCACAATGGCCATGTTGCTGGACTTGCCCACTGCAAAAACACAGCAGTCTCACCTACCACACTTTTTACACTTTTTTGCTTCTTTTTTTGCTTTGCCAACATCTGCTTCACTCCAGGAAAGGGAAAAAAGAAGACATGAAATGAAAACGATAGGAAAGGAAAAGAGAGTAAGGGGGTTTTGACTCCTGCACTATAAACAAGGTCCATACTAGGCAAGTGCTTTTCTGTGCTCTACCTTGCAGCAAACAGGAGAAACTGCTCATCAATTAAGGCAAAGTAGAACTGAGGGGACATTTCCAGCCAGGTAAAAGCTACATTTGACATTTTTGGTCTAGTAGAATGATAAAGAAAACCGCTTACTTTTCCCTTTTTATTTTAACTGAATGAAAAATTGTACTCTGCTTATATTCTGCTAAGTGACTGTCAAAAAGAGGGATTACTTGTGTTCCTATACTGCATAAAATGTCAACATACAGACCACATTCAATTCAGACTAAAATATTCTATAAAGAGAAGAGCAAAACAAAAAAAACAACAACAAAAATGAAACATGATGTTTTTCTGGCAACTTTCATATTTGTGCATTAAAAAACAAAACACAAAAAACACACACACACAAAAACCCATAACAAAACCCCATGAAGACTAGTTATATTCAACAACTATGACTGAAGAACAATCAGTGGGAGTAAAATCATTCATGAGTTCAGTGAAAGTAACTTACTGCTGTAAAACAAAATAATCCATTTGTTTATATCTATTAAGAAAAAAAAAAAGGAAGAAAAAAAAAGAAAAGAAAGAAAGAAAAGAAAAAAGACAGGATCAGTCAGCCCATTGCTAGACTTTTCTGACGTTATAAGAATATGATCCTATTGCTGGTTACAGACTGAACAAAGTCATGGCTGATTGTTTTGGCTTGCACACATGTCTTGTGTATAGAAGCAGCATGAAATCTCATCCCTATTCAACATTCAAAAGAAACAGTGGCTAATAAGACATGGCTGATCAAACTGCAAACACAGTTTAAAAATTCAAAATCAATCTAAATCACTGGTTTCAATTCATACATTATAAATTAGCCCATTTCTCTAAACAAATGCAATAATTAGAACTAAATTAACGGATGTAAAAATACATATTCTCAATTTCTGCAGATTTATTAAAAAAAAAAAAATTATGTAGATTTCATCAGTTAACAAAAAAAAAAAAAAAAAGATTGTGCATATGCGACCCTTTTTGCAAACCATGAAGGTATCCGCATTCCAGCTTCAGGGATAAAACAAAGACACACAAAAGACAGAAAGACAGACAGGCAGGAAGCAGACAGAGAGAGGACCAGCAGCTCACGTCCTCCAGGCCACCACTTCATGGCGGTGACCGTGGGGCTGTTCAGGATGAACTCGTCCCTCTCGGGGTCAAAGGTGGCCGTCGTCTCCAGCTCCATGATGTTGGTGCCTGTCACACACACACACGCTCCGTAACAAGGTGACAGCTCCACCACACCAGGAGTCACACTGCCCCAGAGCTCCATTTTTAACTGTTAAATTTAACATGTTACAAATCTGTACTAAAAAAAAAGAGAACAAACAAAACCCCAACTATTTTATAGAAAAAAGATTAAAAATCAAACAATGTAATGAAATGCTACCACAAACTGAAATGCTATTCTCCACAAAGTGACCAAATGAGACAATGACATGTTTTACATTGTGACAGACAGATGGTCAGGAGGCCAAGCTGGCTGTTTTTAAAGCAAGAGGAAACAAAATTCCGCCTGGATACCTCAGTACAAGATAGAAGAAATCTTATAGCTTTATAATATCAAATATTAAATATTAAAATCGACAACCTGACTCCCTATCTGCCTAAAATCCATCCGGAAAAGTGGGTCAGGTGCTATACAACTCATTTGGTCATGGAGTGTCACAAATGAGATTTCTTTTACTGAGGGTTTTTTTTTTATTGGGGAAGGGAAGGGAAGGGGGATCTCTTTTGTTTTGTTTAGGGGTTCTTTTTGTTATTTGTTTCATTAAATTTTCAAAATGATGAGGAAGTTGTGACCAGTTATCTTTTTTTTTCTCCACTACTATTTTTCTAATTTAAGTGTAATAAATGCATCAAAATTAATTCATATTCTATGATATTCTCTGTAAAAGTAAAATATGTTTTGTCAATTTGTTTAACAAATATGATAATAATATATAAGCTTATGTTCTTTTTAGTATCACCACTTAAATCTGCCAACACACACACACACACACACACACACACACACACACTACACACACACACACACACACACACACACACACACACACACACACACACACACACCATGGCCCAGCTCTGTCTGTGCATATGTGCCGATCCACTCGTATCGCAAGGCTCTGGGCAGCCATCTTGCCTTCTGTTCACTGGTGGCCAATCGTTCAATGGCAGGAACAAACATGGCATGGTGCAAGGTCATGGCCATGTCGTGGTTGGCTAACCTGTGTCAAAGATCAGAGGTCATCACAGTTAAAGAATACAGGAAAGCTTTTTAAGTAGTAATATATATATTATTATATATATGACACTATAGACAGAGACAAATGACGCTAATGCATACAAAAGCGCTTGCATATGTTTAAAAACCCATTCACCTATAATACAAGTGTTTGGCAGCTATAGCTGGTCCCATACAGGACACAAGCATGCCCAGCATATCTCATGCAAGCTGAAGAGAGGCAGGTTCTGCCATACTTAACCGCCTGGAACACAGCCTAAAAAATCAGAACAGCACCCCAATGACTCTTCACGGAGTTACGGAAGATGTCAAGCCTAACCCAGCTTAACCAAGCCAAGCCAAGGCAAGGCAAGTCAAGTCCATGAGGATCCCTGAAGTCAAAGTGCAGCTACCTAAATGATGGATAAAAACAGTCGGCATATACACGAAATCTCACTATTGGTAAACTGCAAAGCTCTAGCTGAGGAAAGAAAAAAGAAAAAAAACACAGTTCACTAGGGCTATACCCACCTTTGTGCCATTTCAAAATCCTCCTCACTCCAGTTGTGTTTGCGTGACCACTCAAAGAGCTTGACACTCTTCAGCACGGCCAGTTCATAGGTCTGGTCCCTCTCCATCATCAGCCGACCCACATCGCAAAAGGCCGGCTCACTGTACAACAGCTTCTCTGTACACCAAAATGTGCGCATATGGGTCACTCTTCTGAAACCTATGCAGGAGAGGGGTGTCATATTCATAGCCAAATAAAAATTGTTCTAATTTGTTTTGGGGTGTGTAACTTGACATATTTAATCAAAAGTGGTACAACTATCAGCACAATCAAGAACTATGTGCTACAACTAGGAATTACATCCATAAACTGATTTATTTCTTGAAAAATCCACCATTTACAATCTCAATTTTGTTACATTGCCGTAGGAGTGGTTTGCATTTGCTAAAATTCTAACTTCAGGTACCAATTAGATAGAACAGCTGCACTGAAAACTAAAGATGACCAAACATGCAAACAATTATATTGCATTTTATACCTTATTTGGATTCTAACACACGACTTTTTAAATTTAAAAAAAAAAATGTTCGCGCGTAACCGCGGTGTCGCATTCATGACCTGCCTTGTGCAATGAAACTTCTAGTCTTATCAAGTGTGAGCAGCCTACTTTCCATTTGTTCTCAAAATAAAACTTATTCTTATGAATTATGGATGTTTAACAGACTAGTAAGTCGGAAAGTTTTTATACAATAAGCACTCCAACAAAAATTATGTCAGTGGTGTCTCAAAAATTGCGTTACAACCGAGACGACAAAAGGATTATATTTTCTCAAATTCAATCCCTGAGGCTGTTTAGCGGAAGAATATTAAGGAATCCAATGCATAACATCATTTTCTCTCCCCTTCTAGATGAGACTATGCGCTGATTGGTTCTGCCATGTTAAAATGAAATCTTTTTCTGCATATAAAATAAAAAATATTTCCTTCTTATGGTGTCATCTGTTACGCGCGAACGTTTTCAACTCATTGGATAAAGTATTGTTTTTTTTAAAGTTCTCAGAGAGTAATCAATTTACTTTTGATTTTACCTGATCAAGCAATCATAAATCTCTTAAAAACAACTGAAAACAGCATCAAATGCAGATTTTGATTTTTCCCAAACCATGTAACAAAATTGTACAGGTTTCAGAAGAGTGACCCATATATATATATATATATATATATATTATATATATATATATATATATATATAATATATATATATAATATATATATATATATATATATATGATTTTTTTATACACATGACTTTTCTGTGTGTCATATTACATGAATGCATGGAAGCATACACACACACACATGCGCACACATGTGCATATACATGCTCAGAACATCTTTCATGCACTTTAAAACCTGTTGCGCTTTTCAAAAGAGTAGGCCATTGTATGCTGGTGGGAATGGATGACAAAATTTACAAAATAGCATACGTACTGGGACAGGATGTAACAAAAGCACAACAATACTTTATATATCATACAGTGATACACACAGACACACAGACAGACACACAGACAGACACACAGACAAACACACAGACACAGAGTGACAGACAGACAGACAGACAGACAGACAGACACACACACACACACACACACACACACACACACACACACACACACACACACACATACACCTGTTTAGACACACACACCATTGATCACCATCATCATCATTATTATTTTCGTCTCCTACTACATCACCATTCGTGGGATGACCATGATCAACAGTAATACTTACAGTATAAAGTTCTATGATTGTTCAGCTACAAAATGGAACATTAGCAAAGAAAAAAGAAATCATAGGAAAGATGACCTGACAGTGAGTGAGACAGACAAAGAGCTAGGAGACTGAGAAATAAAGAGACATTGAGGAAAAGAATGAGTGAGGATTAAAGACAGACAGACAGACAGGCAGGAGAGAGGGGGGGGGGGGAAGAGAATTTTTTAATTTGTGTGTGTGTGAGAGAGAGAGAAGAGAGAGAGAGAGAGAGAGAGAGAGAGAGAGAGAGAGAGAGAGAGAGAGAGAGAGAGAGAGAGAGAGAGAGAGAGCAATGAGAATAACTTCACACACACACACACACACACACACACACACACACACACACACACACACACACACACACAACAGATACACAATATGTATATATACATATAATATATATGCGCGCACAACAACCACTACCCCCCCCCCCCCACACACACACACACACACACACACGACCCTTTATATTTAAGCCTGAAATGCCCATTACTGTTGGGTTGTAAACAGCACAGAGATGCACATGTGTCACTATCATCAGCAACAAAATGACCGATTGCATAATCACCGCTTTTTGCTATCGGCTAACCTTTGGACTTACCAAAAAATGACCACAACCATAACAAAAGTCTTTAAAACAAGATTTTCAAAAATTACCCAATTCTTTCCGACGTTTCGTTTTCTCTGGGCCTCCATCAATAATGTGCGTCAGTTCTTGTACGTTGAAACTGCACTGTTTTCTTTCGCGTGCCAAATCGGCGTTCACATCTTTGATTGGAATTCCAAACGCGTCTGTGTTTGCTGCAGCCGCCATTGTAGCAAATGGTACATGTGACGAACCATTGAGTCACGTGATCTCTTAATATAGACAATCAGTATGACCTCCTGTGAGGTTATTTCAGGTCATAGAAACTTCAGCAATGACTGACCTACATAACGTGGCACATCAGCAGGTCGAAAGTCAGTCCCTACATCAGTAATCTCCGCTAGGACGTTAATTTAATCACAACAACAAGGTCGAAAGTCCATTCTCGTTCTTCTAACCATTGTTGAGTGATTAGATTGAGAGCGATGTTATCAGTGTTGATATCTCATCTTTCAACACACTGGTTTTAATTTCAATTAGTCCATGGGTACTGATTGAATTTATAGGTCACACGTAGGCCAGCTGTTCAGCTATAGCCTACGTGAAGTAACGCACGTGTTGCTTTTTTGTTCTTGTTCGTTGTTGTCGTTGTTTCGTTACGTTTATGACAGTAACTATTTTGTAGAGGCTTCTTCTCTCTTCTTTGTCGCAACCTTGTGATATTATGTGGTGTGTTTGACTGGTTGGGTGTTTGGTTCTTTGGTTGCTTTATTTTTTTTTATCATTATCATCATGATATATTTTCTTATAAGGGTGAGGGCTGGATGTAAAACAAGAACAAGAACAAGAACAAGAACAACAAGAACAACAAGAACAACAACAACAACAACAACAACAACACACACACACACACACACACACACACACACACACACACACACACACACACCACACACACACACACACACACACATGGTCAGAAGATTGCACTGACAATTTGACCACCCGGGTTCGATTCCTGGTCGGGGAGAATTTTCTCCTGGAGTTAACATCAGTGCTGACTCAACTCTCCCCAAAAGTACGCAGAACATCTTGCGCACATGTTAAATCCTGTTTCGCTTTTCGTAAGAGTAGGCCATTGTGTGCCGGTGGGAACAGATGACAATATTAACACAACTGCATATACACGGGGACTGGATGAAAAAAAAGCACATGAGTGCTTATTCTATTATCCTCGATATAAAAAAACAAAATAAAATAAGAAATAAATAAAGCACACACACACACACACACACACACACACACACACACACACACACACACACACACACACACACACACACACACACACACACAGCGCGCGAGTTCCTATTCATAATCCACGACAACAACAAAAAAGAAAAAAAAGAATTTGCTTTGTCATGCTTACCTTGCATAATATGGATGGGGAGGGGGGGTGCAGTGGTTCAAATCCGGTTTGGGCCCAAAACTTTTCCCCCATCCATTAGACCATGAGTGGTGGTCTGGGTGCTAGTCTTTCGGATGAGACGATAAACCGAGGTCCCGTGTGTTACGCATCATTATTTAGCGCACGTAAAAGAACCCACAGCAACAAGAGGGTTGTCCCTGGCAATATTCTGTAGAAAAAAGCCACTCGGGTAGGGAAACAAATACAGTTGCTTACATGAAAAAGAGAAAAAAAAATGGGTAGACGCTGCACTTGTGGTGACGCGCTCTCCCCGGAAAGAGCATCCCGAATTTCACGCAGAGAAATCTGCTGTGACATAGAGTGGTATAAAATGAAATAGATGAAAATAAAATGAAGGTTTATTCAGTTTTTGCAGGCCGTCTGACCCACATCAACAAGTGTTTCATGCAAACTTGACAATCCTCAGCAAATATAGACAGAATAGCAACCACACCCAAAACTCTAGATAGAATAGAAGAAAGAATGGAAAACAGACAGAAAGTGCTGAATCATATGAAGGTCTTGGTTTGAAATCGCGTGCTGCACTATTTTGATAGTAAAAGCATTTTGCCAACAACAGATTTCAAATAATTGTGACTGATCAATGTAGGCCTACTGGCTGAACAAAAATTTAGTTGCCCAATGTAAATGAATACTGATGATGAATAAGGAATAACCTGAAAATGTTTTAATGTGGGAGGTGGGGGTAGGACCGTTTTTTGTTTGGATGGGTGGGGGGCTTATTTTATTTGGGAAAGGAGAGGGGTGTTTGGGGGGTTATTTGCCTTCGCTTTGTGAACTCTTCAAGTTGAATGAGCAACTTGGTCAAATCCACCAAGTAGTTAATACTCGACAACTGAGAAGCTAGCATAACAGTGTGTGTGTGTGTGTGTGTGTGTGTGTGTGTAACTCAGTCTTTGATAAATTAGGGAAACTCATAGTTACTTCCCTTTGAAGGTAGGCTAGCGTCGTAAAGTGTTCTATTTCTGGAAGGTGGTGAGAGGTAAGCGGCATTGTGTGCTTGGATGATGGCTTTGGTCTTTCCTCTGTCACAACCGACTCTCTGGTGTTTTGTTCTGGTTGAGAATACGTGCTTATTGGATGCTGTTTGTAAGACTGAGATTCACAATAAAGATTTCACTCACACCAGCCACCTTGGTGCAGGGGTTAGCGCCCTTGGGTTACAGACAGGAAGGTCGCTGGGTTCTTTAGAGTCATAGGAATGTTTTTGATTCCGGATGGCTCCTACCCAGAATGTTTGCTATGGGCTCATTTAGGAAGACTGGAACCACACACAGTCAAACTTCATCCGCTTATGGGTAGGAATTTGAGAGTATTACTAAAAATTTTACCTGACCAACACCGCAGGTATATGTATCTATGGGGTTATGCCAATATGTCCCAGTACCATTACGTCCCAAAAAATCCGTCTCAATGGGTCCCCATTAAGCAATCCCATTGGGTCCTGTACCATTGCGTCCCAACAAAATTGCGTGTCGATAGGTTCCGTATCTCTCGAGCCCAGTAGACGTCGGGTTATAATGACTGGAACCTAAATATGTAGTATAGCCCTGTAAAGTCTTAAAGTACATGCACATCCATAGCAGCACCATTACAATCACCATCATCATCATTATTGATCATCATGCAATAACAGAACATTGTCTCTGATTCGGTGGCCCGGTTGCTCTGGTCTCATGTGAGCTCAGTTTTGGTTTCTCCATACACTTCTGTGCCTGTGGTAAGTTTAGTAACAAAAGCTTTCGGGATTGGAAGTTCACGGGAGAAAAGTGTTGGAGGGACGCTGTGGTGGTCGCTACACTGTGTGGCTCCGCGATTGAGCTAATACTGTTGGAAGAAGGGGGTTTAGCAGGTAGTGTCCTGCATGTATTCGCTCAGATAAGGCACCATTGTACACCACCAGAGTGACCTAACAGCGTGCAGAGCCCCTCTGGCTGGTGGTCCCACAGCAGCCTGATACTGATGGGCTCCCTGTGGACTTCCGATCATGCAGATGCAACACTAATCTTCGTATGGCTGTGACTGAGACGTTGAAACGAGCAGCATGGATACTGCAGGGCGGGAGCGCCACAAAAGATGAGGCAGCAAAAACGAAAATTCCCTGGCTTACACTCAGAAACACAAAAAGAAAGAAAACGAGAAAGAATGAGACGAAACTCATACCAGAATAATCACTGATGGAAAAAAGAAAGTATTAAACATGGAAGAAATGTATCAAAGAAATATAAAAACAAAAGAACGCATTACATACATACAACACACACCAGACAACAGGTCTGAAATGCAACAATGTTTAATAATAGCTCTCTCAAGGAACTGCGATCACAACCAGCGTGTAATCGTTGCCTACTGTACAAGGGACAACCATCAGAGCTTCCACTATGTCAAGGCCCTCTGAGGCATTGTTCGTTTGTTATGTTGTGTGTGTCTGTGTTTGCTTGTTTTGGGCTTTGAGGTTGTGGTTGTTGCTGTTGTTTTGTTTGTTTTTTAACAACTATTCTGCAGACAGGTTGTATCAGTTGTGTGTGGGGTGCCAGCTGCCAGATCCGTGTTTTAGATTGAACACTTGTCTCTTGGCCCCTTCCTGAACTTGAACTGAAACACACAATGAACAGAATGTACTCTCTCTCT
The DNA here is from genome assembly GCA_030674155.1 of Stramonita haemastoma. NCBI lineage: Eukaryota > Metazoa > Mollusca > Gastropoda > Neogastropoda > Muricidae > Stramonita > Stramonita haemastoma. Next base: position 13,521,258 of record CM060329.1, read on the forward strand.
CTCTCTCTCTCTCTCTCTCTCTCTCTCTCTCTCTCTCTCTCTCTCTCTCTCTCTCTCTCTCTCTCTCTCTCTCTCTCTCTCTTATACGAGGTGTAAGATATCAAACCCAGATAGGATTAAAATGAAGACAAAGAATGAGCACGAAAAATAAACATGGAACCCAAAGACACTTTCTTTCCATAAAGACATTTTTAAAAAGAGCTGAATAATTATCTTATCTGAAACTTCTTTTACCTTCTCTTCACAGTGGGTTGGTGATCTGGGGGCAGTTTATTTATTTTAAACCACTTTTGTCACAGCAGATTCCTCTGCGTGAAATTCGGCCTGTTCTACCCGGGGAGAGCGCGTCGCCACAAGTGCAGCGCCTACACATTTTTTTGTTGTGTTTTTTTCCTGTCTGCAACTGTAT
>CM060329.1:13526666-13536666 GCA_030674155.1 Stramonita haemastoma
GCACCACTCTGCCGGGGGAGGAGGAGTCCGGCAGGAACCTCAGGCTGGAGCTCCAGGGCCCTGCAGACACACCGGGAACATGCAGGCAGGCATGTAAGGCAGGGCGGAAAAACAGAGAAGATGGAGAATTCACAGGGTGCGTGCATGCAGGCCTATTAGTGTGTACGTGTAGGCTGTCCTGCAGGCATAGCTTGTCTGCAGATGGGTAGGATGACACAGGCAAACTGACAGGCATGCAGGCACACAAAGGCACGCACACACGCACATACACAAAAGTCATTAATCAAGAATTGTAATTGTTTGTGTAGATTGCAGCCTTGATATTAGTCTAATTGACTATCGATATTTTTGGCCTTGATGTCATTTTCTGTTTTGGTCTCTCTCCCTCTCTAGTTTCTATTCAGGCTACTTTTTGTGTGTTTATTCTATGATTAGATTTGTTTCTTTTTATCATTTTCCTTGTTTTCTTTTTACATTGACAAACATTGCAGTGGATGCACCTCACCAGCCTCATGTTATGCTGATCTGCATTGTTCAACTGAGCACACCACAAGCTACAAGTTTGTTTGCTATGACTCCAAAACGCCGTTTATTTTCAGTGTTTGTTCCTATTACTGAATAAACACTCGTTAAACCATTGCCGGAAAGCTCTATAGCGTAAGAGCCACAAAATTGAAACAAGCAAACAAAATAACAAACAAACAAAAATCAAAAGGAAAAAATGAACTATATATCTCTAAGTTCATTCTTCTTCTTCTTCTTCTTTCTTGGCTTTACACTGTCAGATGTGTCTGGGAAAAATAATGGCATGTCCTTTCCAGCTCCTCTCGTGGGCGTACAGCTTGGTCTAAGTTCATTATCAGTAAAGCTTTCCAGCGCCAGTGTCACAGACTATAAACAAGCAAACAAGCAACAAAACCAAAAGCACCAAAATGAGCCATACCCATGAGTTCATTTTCACCAAAGTGACGCATACCCATGAGTTCATTATCAGCAGAGTGACCTACCCATGAGTTCATTATCAGCAAAATGACCGTACCCATGAGTTCATTATCAGCAAAATGACCGTACCCATGAGTTCATTGTCAGCAAAGTGACCTACCCATGAGTTCATTGTCAGCAAAGTGACCGATACCCATGAGTTCATTGTCAGCAAAGTGACCATACCCATGAGTTCATTATCAGCAAAGTGAGCATACCCATGAGTTCATTATCAGCAAAGTGAGCATACCCATGAGTTCATTATCAGCAGAGTGAGCATACCCATGAGTTCATTGTCAGCAAAGTGACGCATACCCATGAGTTCATTATCAGCAAAGTGACACATACCATGAGTTCATTATCAGCAAGTGACCTACCATGAGTTCATTGTCGGCAAAGTGACCTACCCATGAGTTCATTGTCGGCAAAGCTCTCCAGCGCCAGAGGGACCCCGGTTATCCTGAGAGCCTGCTGCCCTGTCGCCCCTGCACGCCGTGAGCCACGAAGGCGCTGAGGTCAGCGCTGGACACCTTGCCGTCTCCCGCACAAAGGTGGAGCTGGTGTACTGACCTCTGCCCTCATGGTAACTGATGTCAGCCAGCGTCCTGCAGGCACTGGCCGCTGAGAACAAAACAGAGATGACCCATAAGGGTTTGGTGCCACAGAGAAGGGATGACTGAATGCATTGACGAATAAATGAAAGAATGAATGAATGGTCTTTAATGTGCAAGAGATCATTATTATTTATTTATTTATTTATTTTATTCTTTTATATCGAGGATAAAGGGATAAGCACTTACGTGCTTTTTTCCCATCCAGTTCCCGTATGCGGTTGTGTAAATATTGTCATCTGTTCCCACCGGTACACAATGGCCTACTCTTACGAAAAGCGGAACAGGATTTAACGTGTGGCAAGATGTTCTGCAAGAGAGAGAGAGAGAGAGAGAGAGAGAGAGAGGAGAGAGAGAGAGAGAGAGAGAGAGAGGAGAGAGAGAGGAGAGAGAGAGAGAGAGAGAGAGAGAACCATAGTGTAGGGGTTGTATTGCATAAAGTTGGCCTACTGACCTTTTTTCTCTTGTGGCTTGCGTCATAGTAAGCAGGTTGGTGACCTGCCGTGTGTATGCATGCATCAGTGTGGGCACATGTCTGAATTGCTGATGCTCTTGTCCATCTGATCAGTTTGTTTGTTTTTTCCCATCTTATAACCTACAGTGTTTGGATGATTAGTTCTGTGGAGATATTTGTCATATTTGATATTATCTTGCTTGCATGCCGAATTCTCATTTGTAATTGTCTAATTCACATTCATAAATAAAGATTTCAACCGCTTGATTTGAAGTTATGCTTGAAAAGCACGACTTGATTGTTGCTTTGTTTTGGGTTATGTTTATTTGCTGATAAAAAACAACAACAAAAAACTAGAGTCAGAAACATTGTTTTCAGCATACGATGGGCTATCAGCTTCTTGTAGCTCTCAGTGCATGTATATATAGTCCTTACGTTTTCTGCAGAAACAGTTAACTCAATGTTGATGAGTTTTAACCAGTCTGGAACTCACATGCAGAATCAATGGCGTCCAGAATGAAGCCGGACAGCTGACAGCGACAGGTCCGGTTATGGAAGACCATGTAGGAGGGGCAGACCTGAGGGGGGTAGGCATACACCGTCATGGCCTTGCCGGGACTGGGTGCGTAGAACTGCAGCTGCTGATAGTTCTTGTCGCCCAGACCGATGCTCGTGCACCCCGTCTCCTCTGAGAAAGACGGAAAAAATTGCATATAAATATCAATGGAAATAAACTCACAATAACTACCAGCAACCCAAACAGCAACAACTGAATTAACATCTCGTTGCATATGGATACTTCTTCATCGAACTCTTAGACAGCAACTATTGTTGTCTGCCAAAAAATGTGTTGCAATGCTGTTTTTATTAAAGCGCCCGACAAGTTGGCCCAGGAGAGAACTGTTATATTTCAAGTCTTTCTGAAAAAAAGGCAGGGGAATGGACCAAGAAGGCAGAAAACAGACAAGAAGGAGGAGGAGGTGACAGAAAGAAAAAAGAAATAAGACAGAAACAAAGAGAAGGGCAGAAAAGAGGGAATTCCTAGCACAGAATTTCCAGAAGGTGGGGTGTTATTCATACAGACAGGTCACCAGCATCCCCACGGGGAAGTCGAGTAAACAATATAGTTCTTACCGTAATATTTCATTAGTTCTTCGACATCATCCGAGTTGTTGTTTTCGTAAGGTCGTCTGGCTTCAGACAGTTGAGCGAACACTTGTACTGCTATAACCAGCAGCGTTAGTATTACCTCTTTCGCCATAGCTGGTTTCGTCTGAACGAAAACAACACAAAGAAAACAAAGAATCATTCAAAATGCTGCAGTTACAGCCCTGGTATGGCTTTGTGGTCGGTAGGGCTATAAACAATATGACATGGGAATGCTACAGGTACAGTCAAACTAGGCCTGTCAAAACTTTTGATCTTTATCAAATTATTTTTCCCTATCATCCCTCTAGGGATAAGGAATATTTTATGTAACATCAAGGAACAAATTTATTTTGTAAACTAACAGAAAGTGGATAACAAGCATATGAAGTACAATATGTATTTCAGAGTACATTTCTGGCATGAGGCTTTTCTTTAATTAACCTGTCCAGGCCTAAAGAATGTGAGGAAATCTGCTACTGTAACTAGCTATCAGGAAAAAGACTGTACCGCTGAGTTACCGCCAGCTCAAGGCTCCATCTCAGCCTCCCTCCTATTGGGTACGTGAACAATTTATTGGATTAACTGTATAGCCCTTAAATGGCCTTTGTGGTCGGTGGGGCTATGAACAGCATAAAGTTTTTTTTAAAAACTGTATTCAATATTTTCTTATCATACAGCATGTTATAGCAATTTGATTTATGTCATAAAAATGTTTGCGCGTGTTGTTTTCAGACTGTGTTTAATGTTTTAATAGAACAGTATTAATTTAATTTATATTTATCTTATCACACGACAAGTCATAACAATATGGTTTATGTCATAAAAATGCACGTGCATGTATGCAGTGTTTCCAATGTGTGGTGTGTGTGTGTGTGTGTGTGTGTGTGTGTGTGTGTGTGGCGGCGCGCGGCGTGCGCGCGCGTGCGTGTGTGTGTGTGTGGTGTGTATGTGTGCGAGCAGTGTGCGTGTGGCCGCGCGCGCGGCGCGCGCGCCGGCGCGCGCTGCGTGTGTGTGTGTGTGTGTGTGTGTGTGTGATGCAGGAGCATACCGGTGCGCACAGGAGTGTTTGAGATTATATTTGGGTGAGTTTATGACTGGCTGAGGTATTGCTGATTTGTGGATCTTTTTACATTGTGATGGGTGCAAGCTGATGTTCGGATACCGTGTTTTTGTAGGCCTATTTTTCCTTAATATTACGTTTACATGTTTACTATTTTTATGTATGGGTTATGTAACCCACGTGAATTTCTCTGTCTCTGAGATTAAAAAAAAGAAGTATTTAAACTGAACTGAATAGAACTGTAGGGCCTAGCTCTCCATCTCTCCACAGAAAACAAAAACAAATAAACAAGAGCACAAACAACAATAACTGCCTTCAACATTGTTAACCTAAGCTTCAGTGTTCTGGTACTAAAAGCTACACCTAACCGTACATCTTATCCCACCACACACAAAAAAGCATAAACATCATTTTAAGTAAGCTCAGAGACAACTCTAAGTTGCATTGGTCGGTCAATTAGTGATACAGTGTACATGATTTTCTCTCTCTCTCCCTCTTTCACGTAGAGTTCGGGTTGTCTAGTCATGTTTTATAACTTGCAAAATTATATCGCTAGTTTCTTTTCTTTTACTTCTTTGTATGCGTTTTGTGATAGCCTAGTGGTCAGAACATTGCGCTGGCAATTTGACGACCCGGGTTCGAATCCGGTCGAGGAGATTTTTCTCCTGGAGTTAACATCAGTGCTGACTCCATTCTCCCCAAAAGTCCTTCGGATGAGACTCTAAACCGAGGCCCCGTGTGCGAACACACGCAGAACACCTTGCGCACACGTTAAACCCTGTTCCGCTTATCGTAAGAGTAGGCCATCGTGTGCCGGTGGGAACAGATGACATTTACAAAAGTGCATACACACGGGACTGGATGAAAACAAAGCACGAGTGCTTTTTCCATTATCCTCGATATAAAAAAATGATAAATCAAATCAAATCAATCAAATCAAAACAAATCAAATCAATCTCTCTCTCCTCTCTCTCTCTCTCTCTCTCTCTCTCTCTCCTCTCTCTCTCTCTCTCTCTCTCTCTCTCTCTCTCTCTCTCTCTCAGACTCTGAGAAAACAAATTTGTTATAAGCTGTTTTCACAATAACAAGAGGAACAAAACAACAAAAGAGAGAGGGTTTTTTGTTTCGTTCCTCGGCTAGATCTTCGAGGTTCACCAATGATGAGATTTTTGGGTAAGGGACCGCTTTTCTCCCTCACCATTTAGGCAGCGGCATGCTGACTTCGGAGATGGTGTCTAAACACGACACTTGTGTGCATGCCTTTCACAATTTTGTTATCTGTTCCAATACCACGAAATGGCCTACGCTTCCGAAAGGCGGAACAGGTTTTAAACGTGTGAGCAAGATGCTCTACAACCATTCGCACACGGGCTTCGATTCATAGTCTCACCAGGACTTTGACATTCTGGTCGATTTTGGGGGTGTCAAACCGGGAAGAAAAGTGACAATAATAACAGAACAATAATCAATAGCAATATTTGTCCACTTAGCTGTACCAGGGTTCATACAGATCTTTGGGAAGAAAATTCAAGGACTTTTCAAGGACTTTCAAGGACCTCACTCTCAATTTTCAAAGACCTCCATCGACAAATAGTGCTTACATTTTAACAATGTCTACACACTTTACAGCTGAAAAGAAAATATCTATAGCCATTTGGTCCAAATTTTCTTCATAACAAGAAATATTTCTACAGCAGTTAACTGGGCTAAATCAAAAACAATCGTTGGCCTAAAGTGTGCACTTCGCTTAAAACAATTTCAATCTAAGTGATCACCCCATTTGTTCATTCATAATTTCTCTGCATGCTGGTTCTCAAAGTCTAAATATGTGTAAAGCTCCCTGTGAGTTACTTTACCCAGGAGACTAATAGTTTACAATAGTAAACATTCATCCTCCTGGATAACAGGTTGGAAGGGAGGGGGGAGGGGCTGGAAAGGGGGAATAGCTTATGGTATTGCTGTGGACAGATTTTCACATCACAACACATTGACATGGGTGAAAGTGAAAAAAATCTCTCAATCCACATTTTTTTGTCCTCTGGACATTCCAAATCCTGAAGAAAAAAAATCAATCCTGAAGCAATTTAAGTATAATTCCCCCCTTATATTACTGTATGCACATCCCCGCGCGTGTCTCTGATGCCCCATCAAGTTTCAGTGTTGCAGGGATAGGAATTGACAGACTCCAAAAATCGTGAAAGGTGGGGGGGGGGGGGGGGGGGTTCCAGGGGGCATTGCCCCTGGCGGGGTGAAGGGGCAGAGCTCCTTGTGGGGGTCCGGGGGCAACGCCCCCTGAAGCTGAAGATTTTTCAACAATTCTAGCCTGTTTAACGGCCTCTCCTTGAACTAATTTCAGTTCTTGATACTAAGCAATTTCTGCCCTGAAATAAGCTCTCCAAGTATGACTTTTTCTGTCATTTCTTCAATCTAAAGGAGGTTCTATTCCCAAGTAATCACATAACAAAAATGAGTATATTTCTAGACAAATGTGCACTAACGCAGTTAAAGTTAAAGTCTGTCCCGAGCCTAAGGCTCATCAGGCCGGTGCTTATCCCGGTTTCTGTGGCGTTAAGCGACTGAGAGTCGTAGACTCCCCCCTGGATAGGACGCCAGTCTATCGCAGGGTTAACCCCCAACACAAGGTTGGTACCCCTTTTACACCTGGGTGGGGTGAGAAAATAGCCGTAAAGTGCCTTTTCCAAGGGCACAACACCATAGCTGAAAGCTGGGATCGAACCCGCAACCTTTAGATTACGAGTCCAACACCCTAACCACTAGACTACAGCGGCGGCTGCACTAACGCAGATAGAGGAAGAAAGAGAAAGAAAGGACAGACACACATAGACAGAGAAACAGAGAGAGAGAGAGAGGGGGGGGGGGAAGAGGTGTGTGTGTCTGTGTGTGTAAGAGACAGGGAGAGGTGGAGAAAATGAGAGAGAGACAGAGATAGAGAGAGACAGAGAGAGAGAAGTTGTGTGTGTGTGGTGTGTGTGTGTGTGTGTGTGTGTGTGTGTGTGTGTGTGTGTGTGTGTGTGTGTGTGTGTGTGTGTGTGTGTGTGATTCAAGATTCAAGATTCAAGATTCAAAATATTTTATTGCCATTTAAGTCATGCAGACTTATTTGACACAACAAAACAAACATCAGTTTTAATTATCTTTCTGCCCAAAATGATGTCCACTAAAAACATGTTGCATTCTTCTTCTTCTCTTTTTCTCTTTTCTCAAAACATTCATTCACATATCTAATGATATCTGCTTGATATATATCAACTGCGATTATGTCGCTTACCTTATCTATATGTTTTTTACGTTCTTTGTCTTTGGTTTTAACTTTAAATAACAAATTGTTTCTGAGTTCATCATATAACACACATTCATCGAGTACATGAAATTCATCTTCTATTTTGTTACAGTATTTACATTTTCTGTCCTTTCTGGGCATATTTTGGTGTCTCCCTTTCTCTATCATTAAATCGTGACAGCTTAAGCGAAATTTACAAAAAGTATTTTTATGAGTTTTGTTTTCTTAGTTAATAAGATATGGTTCCAGTCTGTATTCCTTGGTTACAAAATCATAAAATTTTAGTTTTGCAAACTGTTTTTTCTGGTAGTTCCAGACTGTTTTATACATAGTCTGAAGCTTTCTTTGAACAGCATAACTTAACTGATGAACATCAAAAGTACTCTGGTTTTACCATACACGTTTAAACCCAATTGTGTAAAGGATATTTTTTACTGTATTGATCCATTTATCACATGTATTCGTCTGATACAAATAATCGTATACTATTCTAATATAAGAGTTTGGTTTTGATTCTGTTAAATGAATCCAAAAGGATATTATCGGGCATATGATTTTAAGAGTCAGTGGAAATCTTCCTAATTCACCCAGAGTGGGTAGTACCAATGCTTTTTTTATGAACTCCCAGTATTTGTTTACAAAATTTTATATGAAAAGTTTCATACAGAAACTGATTTGATAAGCATGTCTTGAACAATTCATCAATATGAAATTCTGTCTCCCCATGAAAACAAAAAGGAAACCAAACTTCTGCTCCATAAGTTAAAACAGGAGTTATTAATGAGTCAAATAAACGCATTATTATAGTAGTCTTTAAATTTTGTCCATGAACTGCTCTTTTAAAGGCGTACAATGCTTTATTACTTTGTTTTACTAAATGTTCTTGTGTTGCTTGAAACTTACCATTCTGATGAAAGATGACACCTAGATATTTGTAAGTTTCTACTGTTTCAATTAAATGCTCTCCACACTTAAAATGTATGGGAATTTTAGGTGGTGATCTCGTAAAGACTATTACCTTTGTTTTGGTTTTGTTTATCTTTAAGCCCCAGTTTGAACTGTATTCTTGAAGTTTATTCAATTTAGTTTGAAGACCTACTTTGGTTGTTGATAGTAATGCTAGGTCATCAGCATATAGTAAACAAGGAATTCGGTCTCTCAAAGTTATATATGGTGAATCTTTCTCGTCAATATACTGAACTATATCATTGACATATATATTAAATAATGTAGGGCTTAATGTATTTCCCTGATGCACCCCTCTTTTCACTCTGATTTCACCAGTGTGTTTTCCTTGCCTGTTTGTAATTACTGTTGCATTCCAATACATGTTTTTAATAACATTATAGGTTTTACCTGTTATCCCTATTTCGTTTAGATTTATTAGAAGACCCTCATGCACACATTATCGAAAGCTTTCTGAAAATCTGCAAAGCAGCAATAAAGTCTTTTACTTTTTACTTTTAGCACTTTATCTATTAAATTGTTAAGTAGAAAGATATGGTCCGTTGTTCTGCATGTTTTCCTGAATCCAGCTTGTTCTCTGACAATACTATTGTTATTTTCTAAATATTCAGATATTCTTTGATTTAGTATTTGACAAAATAGTTTTCCAATAGTGTTTGTTAACGTAATTCCTCTGTAGTTTTCCTGATTATATGTGCATCCACTTTTATAGATCGGGACATTCACTCCCACTTTCCAGTCAGAGGGATATATACCCGTTTCTAACACTAAATTGAAAATATCCCGCATTGTCTCTATAAGACTAGGTGAAACTGATTTAATCATTTCATTTGTTATTCCATCTTTTCCTGAAGTGTAGTCAATCCTTGCATTTCGCAAAGAACTAATTGCAATAGTTTTCAAACTTGGTGCAATGGGTAGATAAAAATACCATAAACAACATATCTAAAAAGTAGGAAAAAGTAGGTGTCGGAAGATGCCGAAAATCAATAAACAAACACACTAATAAACGATATTTCACACTCTGAGACTGATCGTTTGCTAAAGCTGGCCTGCTTCTGGTGCCGCGGCATCCTCCCTTTTTTGGTCAGGCTCCACCCAGTTTGCCGCCGCGGTAGTCGAGTGGTTAGGGCGTTGGACTCGTAATCTAAAGGTTGCGGGTTCGATCCCAGCTGTCGGCTATGGCGTTGTGCCCTTGGAAAAGGCACTTTACGGCTATTTTCTCACCCCACCCAGGTGTAAAAGGGGTACCAACCTTGTGTTGGGGGGTTAACCCTGCGATAGACTGGCGTCCTATCCAGGGGGGAGTCTATGACTCTCAGTCGCTTAGCGCCACAGAAACCGGGATAAGCACCGGCCTGATGAGCCTTAGGCTCGGGACAGACTTTAACTTTTTTTAACCCACCCAGTTTTGACCGAGAAAGACCCGTGGCTGCAAGAGAAAGGACCTTCGTGCCAAAGCTGTAATGCTACTTATT
>CM060329.1:13541666-13549166 GCA_030674155.1 Stramonita haemastoma
AATTTGACTCACCGGGTGTGCTGATTTTGATTGATTCTGCTGCTTCATTTCATCCCAGCAAGAGTACCCTAGATAAACTGAGCTTTCAATAACTATCAGATGTGTACTGATTCTTCGTTGGGAACTATGTTCTGATTATGCCGACTGAAGTGACTTGCCACAGTGATTATTTGAACTAACTCTGATACTGTTTGCCTGTACCTGCACTGTTTTATTTTATACTCATTGTAAAGTTCTGACCTTCAAGGAGAGACTATCACTTTACTCAGCCGTGGGGACTATACAGTGGTCGTAAACTCGGTTTAATCCTGGTAAAATGCAGGAAAGCATACATGATTTTGCATGCTTATGGGCTGCAAATGCTTAATTTAGCATTATGTGCAGTATACTTTCATTGCTTTTTGCTTTATCTTGCGTTTAATAGTGATTCTATTGTCAAATTCGTAATCAGCATGTCGAAAGCTTTCCAACGATATGCCACAAGACCATATTACAAACTGTTTAAAAAATATGGTAAAATCCAAATTTTATGACGTCATAAAATCTTTTTAAAAAGTGACCTTCCGACACTTAGATTCCCCTACTTTTTGAATATGTTAATAGCTAGCTACTTTTCTATCCAATCATCGCAAAAGCATTACTATTACAATTAATTCTTTTCTCGGCACTTTTTTTGCAAATATTGACTAGACTACTGGTGATTTTTTATTTTTCAGTCTTTTGATTGTTTTTGTAATTTCCTCCGTTGTAATTTCTTTATCTAGGAGTGGATTATCAGTTATTTTCAATTCATCGAACATTATTTGTATTTGCTTTTTGCGGTCTGGATCTATTTGCGGTTCTTTTCCAACAAGTTTTTTAAGTGTTCAGTCCACTTACTGCTACTAATGTGATTTTGATGTTTCAATCCATCATCTTCACTTTCTTTTAATTTTTGTACAGTTTTCCACAATATACTCGGATCTTCTTCAATGGCATCATGTAACTGCGATACTAACTTATTTTTGTAGAATTTCTTTTTATTTTTTATCAAAGTATTATACTGTTTTCTTTTTGAAAAGTATTTTTGTCGAAGTTCAATTTTATATGGGGTTCTGTTCATTGCATTTAGTAAAGATTTTACATCTTTTCTCGTACTTGTACATTCTGAGTCAAACCTTTTTTTTTTTTTATTGCGTTTAATTCTTCTTAAAGGTTTTGACTTTCTGGTCTTCAAGCTTAATTTCGCCACTTTGATAAAGATATCAGATAGTTGCTTGGAACATTCATTCACTACATTTGTTGAATCATACTGCCTTGTATTTTGATTTATTTGTTCTAAAACTGCATGTGTTTTAGTTTTTATTTGTGTTATATGTAATTGCATTGATGGTAGTAAAAGAGACTTTTGAAATTGTTCCTTGGAATTTTTATCCCATACAAAACGTATTTGTTCTGGTGAATCTTTAGTAATACAATCTGCCTGTGTATCTCTTATTATTTTGACGGACTTCTGACTTATGTCTACGCTTGGTATATTTATATCTAAATCAAGTGGACAATGATCAGAATAATCCATTAAATCTTTAACTTTCATATGTTTTACCTGTTTCATAAATGATTTTGAACAAATAAAATAATCCACAATACTACACCCTTGGGGCTGAAAGCAAGTAAACCTACCTTGTGTGTGTGTGTGTGTGTGTGTGTGTGTTGTGTGTGTGTGTGTGTGTGTGTGTGTGTGTGTGTGTGTGTGTGTGTGTGTGCGCGCGCCTGTGTAAGTCAGTCATTTACTTCCAGTGTGTGTGTGTGTGTGTGTGTGTGTCAGAGAGAGAGAGAGAGAGAGAGAGAGAGAGAGAGAGAGAGAGAGAGAGAGAGAGAGAGAGAGAGAGAGATATAGAGAGAGAGACTATAGAGAGAGAGGGGGGGAACTATCCATGAAAAAGGGAAGGCCAGTGGCCTGCTGACTGTTGTATTTAATTTAATATAACCATTGCTCTCTGACCCCACGTGGAACAGCCAGTGAAAGCCTTATATTAGAGCTGCTAGTCCATCCCTATCATGAAACTTGACACCCATTGTTGGTACACATGGTCTTTCAACAGAAAAAGTTGTCTTGCTAGGCCTACCTAGGCTTGAATTGCCTTGTGACATAAAGCAGAGAAAGGGAGTAATTACTAACCGGCATGGAAGAGTTAGTTCCCTTGGCCTGCTTTCGTAGATTTCTTTTTTCTCCTATTTTTTCTTCTTCTCTTTTTATACTTTTATAAAAATTCCACGAATTTACAGTCAGTACCATATCTGATCTCACCATGCCAATCTCTCTCTCTTTCTCTTTATCCTTCTTTTTTTCTTTGGTAACAGTAAAATTCAAGGACTTTTCAAGCACCTGGAGGCATATGCCTGATTTTCAAGAACTTTCAAGGCCTTGAAAAGGGAGGTCCAAAATTCAAGGACTTTCAAGGACCGTACGAACCCTGTATACACAACAAAAAGATCCAATATGTGGCCACTGAATGGATAAGCCTCAATTGATTCTGTGTTTCATTGTTAAGTTAAATGTCATGAGTAACAAACGTTAATGAGCAAGTACAACAAAACGCACACAAAGAAGTAAAAGAAAAGAAACTAGCAATATAAATTTGCAAGTTATAAAACATGACTAGACAACCCTACCTCTACGTGAAAACCAAAACAACAAGAAAACAAGACAAAGACACACTGGCACAGTTCAAAACTCACGAAAAAGTTAGTTGCTGCAAATGAAAAGTACCTGGTTGGCAGAGAGAGAGGCAGACGACAAAATCAGTCACACAGCTCCCGGCGAATGTGAACCAGCTCATTTTCTCCCTGCAGTTCTTATACAGGCAGAAGGTGGCCATAGCAGGGCAACCGTTGCTCCTCCCTTCTGGCATTCACATGCAAATTGATCGTCTGCACGGACAAGAGCTCTTCACTACTACTTTGCCTTTCTGGCTAAAAAAGGTGTCCAACTGATGTTTGCCAACAATTAAAGGCGTTTTGTGTTTGCTCTGTCTGTCTGTCTCTCTCTCTCTGTCTCTCTCTGTCTCTCTCTATGATGTTTTGTAAGATGTTTTCTTTTTCCTGTGGATTCGTTTGCATTTGTTTGTCACCGTTGTACTTCCCTGTGTATTTCCCTCTTACTATTCAGGGAAAATGTTTTGATCAGCAATCCCCTGCATGTATGGGCCTTTACGAATAAATTCTTTCATAGTTCCAGAATTCTCTCTCTCTCTCTCTCTCTCTCTCTCTCTCTCTCTCTCTCTCTCTCTCCTTCAAGTTGCCAAGTTCAAGTCTGGAGAGAGACAATGACAAAGACAGCAGATCATGCATTTACTAGGGCCATGAGTTAACTTAATTAACAGGACTTCTTTCCACACACACTTCTTGAAGAGTTGGGTCGTAGCACTGCACTGAATACCATTTTCTAGACAACGTTTTGCGGGCCAGCTGAATCTTGCGGAGGCCATCCCTCTCTGAGGCCCAGAGGGGTCATGAAGTGTAGGTGAATACTGGGCATTGCTGGACTGGACTACTCTTCTGCGAAAAGTGGATGGTTTTTAAACATGGTGTTTAAAAAATGTGCGCATATGAAACAGTGTGTCACGTGTGCACACTTGCCATGAGATCTTGGTTTGCAGTCTCAGTCTGAGGGAGCTTCAGGGGGTACAGGAGTTACTCCAGGGGAAAATAAGGGGTGGGTACAGGAGTTACTCCAGGGGAAAATAGTCTCTCAGAAAGAAACCTGAACAGGGACTCAAACCCCACCCTCGGTCACCATTAGACCATGAGTACGACGTTCTAGACACGAGGCTATCCCGCCCCATCGTCATGCCACTTTCCCTAAGAGAAGGGAAAAGTCATAGTTAATGGACCCTTTCCTCTCTTTCTTTTTATTAGCAAGTCTATGATAATGCCACCGAGCCTTTTATCAAGGCATTCATCCTTTCCAGATTAAAATGGGCCTACTACGCCAACTGTTTATTAGCCAGCTGCCCTGAGCATCTCAGTTATCCCTGCTTCAGCCTCGGACCATACAGAGCACTGCAGCAGCTTGTCAGTAACTCCGCTTAAAAAATTGTCATATTTCCCCCCCCTGTTCTTCGTACTCTTCACTGGCTACCAGCTGATAAAAGAGTAATGTAGAAAATACACATTCTTGCATTTAAAAAAAAAATCATTGACCAAGGTTTTTAGAGTCTAAAACTGATGTGTGTGTGTGTGTGTGTGTGTGTGTGTGTGTGTGTGTGTGTGTGTGTGTGTGTGTGTGTGCGTGCGTGCGTGTGTGTGCGTGCGCGCGCGCGCGTGTGTGCATGGGTCTGTGTGTGCTCGTGCGTCGAGCACGCGTGTGTGCGCGCACCGACAGCGCATGTGTAGTGGTATGTGCAAGTGCATGCATGCATGGGTGTGAGAAACCCGTTTGACGGGGAACAAAGAGGCTCAAATAGCCAGGTAAGGAAGGGAGTGGGGGGGGGGGGGGGGGGTGCAGGCAAACAGTAGATGAGAGAGGGAAGGGAGGAGGATCGAGAAGGAGGGAGGGAGGCAGTGGCACAGAAACTATAAGATGGAGAGGGAGAGGACAATTTGAACTCCCGACCCCGCTGCAAAACAATCACACAACGAGCCAATGAGTAGGTTATTTGCGTCACTGAACAAGCTGAGACTCAAAAGCACATGGGCAAACCCCTCGTGAACGCATTCCGCACACCTTGAACTGCTAGAACATTCTTGACAACACTGTAGACACGAGTACCACTGCTTTACTTTCTGACTTGCTAGCCTGGTAAATGTGACGGTTAATTTGAGAATAGGAGAAGGTGATGTTCGTGGTTAACACTGACCCCCCTCCCTCTCTGTCTGTCTGTCTGTCTGTCTGTCTGTCTTTGTCTCTGTCTCTCTCTTCCATTATCCTCGTATAAAAGAAAAAAAAAGAAAGAAAGAATAAATCTCTCTCTCTGTGTCAACTCAAGTCAAAATGATCTTTATTGAGGGTAAAAGATTAAGTTTACCCAACTTAATCTTTTACATCCTGCCCTCACAAAAAATCTGAAAATTGATTTCTAAAGCATTCAAAAGGCCCTATGTTGACAAAAAACTAAAATAGATGAGGATTTTCTTTCAAACAAAACCTCACAATACAATGTGTGTGGGGGGGGGGGGGGGGGGGGGGGGGATGTGCTCGTGCGCGCGGGAGTGTGTGTGTGTGTGTGTGTGTGGTGTGGTTGTGGTGAATGAAACAAAGGGTGTCAATACTAAGTTACTGGTAACCATCGGAAATAAAAATTATTAATCAATCTATACAGATCAGGTTGCAGTGTTTTTGTTGTTTTTTTTAAATATGGTTTTCAGCATCAAGACGATTCCCCAAACTGCTGTCACGAGGTCTTTTCCGTGAACTAAACACATACTGTACACGATCTCTTGCACAAGTGTTTTTTGTTGTCAGCAGTTTCTTAAAGGCAAATTCTTCAACAGGAGCTTAAAATTGCTATTTATTTATTTATTTATTCTTTTATATCGAGGATAATGGAATAACCACTCGTGTGCTTTTTTACATCCAGTCCCTGTGTGCATGTAGTGTTGTAAATCTTATCTGTTCCCACCGGCACGCGATGGCCTACTCTTACGAAAAGCGGAACAGGATTTATCGTGTGCGCAAGATGTTCTGCGTACGTTCGCACACGGGACCTCGGTTTATAGTCTCATCCGAAGGACTTTTTGGGAGAGCGGAGTCAGCACTGATGTTAACTCAACAGGAAAAATCCCCTCCAACGGGAATCGAAACCGGGTCGTCAATTTGCGAGCGCAATGTTCTGACCACTAGGCTATCCCCTCTCCAACCTAATGTGCATAAGAAACAGCTAGCTCTGCTAGTTCTAACAATTCATTTGTTAACGTCAGCAAAGGATGAAAAACAAACAAAAACACAAAAAGCCCTCTGGCAACGAAACTGCCATTCTTTAGGCTGTGGAAGTAAATAATACCCTCTACCTCCTTCTTTGTCTCTCTGTTCTTGAGGCTTGAGAACACAGACAAATTTTGATGCAACACACAGTAATACAATGCAACAGGATAGAATTACAATAAATTGTGTGCAATGCAGTCCAAAAACAGTGGACTAGAAAGGCATAAGCAAAAACTGAATGTAAGAAAAGAAACAAGGAAAAAAACAAACAACACAAGAGAGAGAGAGAGAGAGAGAGAGAGAGAGAGAGAGAGTGAGGAGAGAGAGAGAGAGAGAGAGAGAGAGAGAGAGAGAGAGAGAAAAGAAAAAAAATAATGCACAGACTTTCCAAGTGGCAATGATTGTCAATTTATATTGAAAGAACCCAGTGCCCAACACCCTTACAAGGTGTGTTAATTATTATTTTTTAAATCTTAAACTGAAAAAAGTTGTTTTTCCTTTTCTGAAATTAAAAAAAAAGCTTATGATCTCTTTTTGAGATTCAACAGATTTTAAAGATGCTTACCCCCTCTCCTACCCCCACCCTAAAAAAGCCATAGTATGCTTCAAACAATACATTAGGCCTAGTTTTCTTTGACAACTGTTTACCTCAATAAGCCACAGAGACCTGTAACAACATTTTTTTTTCCAATGGCACTTTCAATGTGAAGGGTAGGCAGGGTCAAAACGCTGCCCCCTACTCCATTTCCCCGGTTCTTCTTTTGTTTCCATCCCGGGTGTCAATAAGCTGCAAATGAAAAGGAAGGAACAGATTACCTACAAGTCTAGTCGCGGTTAAACAAACGACTTTCCGAAACTGGAAGAGAATCCCACACAGGTGTGTGAAGGAGCTGACTTCTTTTTCTCCGTTCACACTCCCGTGTTGACCAAGCAGGTGCACCACGATTCTTAAAGGGCAACAAGGACTGAGGCTGTCTGTGAAGTCATCAGCAGGGGCGGGCATCTTGACGATCAACAGCTGCAAAGGGCATGCGCGCTGAGGGGCAAATAAGCTTCCTTCCGGCAATGGGTTGGTGTGGTGTCCCCTGTTAGTTAATTAAATAGTTGAGGTTGCAATGGAACATCATTACAATGGGTTGTTGGCAACATCGAATTCTGCAACAAGATTCAATATTTTATTTCAAGAAAACCGCCCAAGGGGTACATGAAAATTAACAAAACCAAAGCTTGCAGCTGTGGGCGTGTGAAAAATACTTACAATAAAAAGTCATTACACAATGAATAGCATAATGAAAAAGGAAAGAATATTCACAACACAGTAGAGGAACAAAAAGTCAGCGTGATGTTTAGATGAATCGACAATTAATGCGTGCTCTCTCTCTCTCTCTCTCTCTCTCTCTCTCTCTCTCTCTCTCTCTCTCTCTCTCTCTCTCTCGTCAGTTCAACCTAAGGCATCTAGAAACACACACGCTAACATACACACGTGCAACCCGCAAAGACACACGTAAGCATAAAAAGTACCTATAGAACACTGGACAGAAAACATTTAAATCAGTGCAGAAAAGACCAAACTCAAACTAATGACCAATAAGTTA
>CM060329.1:13551666-13591666 GCA_030674155.1 Stramonita haemastoma
CAATTAATCCAAAGTTGTACATATATCATAATCACGTGCTGTCATGATTAATTTAGGGTCTCCTTTGCACATTGTTACTTTCTGAGAAACGACCAAATCAACGTCACACACAAGAAAGGTAAAAAGTACCAAAATATCACATGCCTGTACATAAAAAAATGACTTTGCTTAATTAATCAAAACATGCAACCTAACCAGACTAATGACTTCATTAAAACTTTGGTTAAGTATAACAAAGAAAAAGGCATGACTCTACAACTAACAGGTTGGGAAAAAAAGGATAAAAACTGTTTCATTCCACTCATTTCATTCAATCAATGTTTCCTCTGAAAAGTTGACATAGATAAAAAGTCTCCGGTAAAAAAAGAGAAAAAAAGCTGGATGCTATATATATAATATAAAAAAAAACTATTAACTGCTTAAAAAATTCCAAAGAGGTACTGAAGATAGTCATGCATACAAATGCACTATGGCCAAATAATCACAGATGTCAGTTCCAAGATGAAAAAAAAAAAGGAAAAATACAGATACAGTGCGTATTCAAACCATACTGTGCCACCCCAACACAACCAACTTTCTTTCAAATGTTTCATTTTCTTTCTTTTCCTTTTTTTTTTTTTGGCAAATCAAAATATAAAACATAATTTCAGCCACTGGATATTCATTATAATCAGATATTAACATATCTCCTCTTAGTACTTTTCCAATTAAGAGTTTGCACTTATGCAAACTCTCATTAACTGCAAGAACAATAAAACAAAACAAAACAAAAACCAACCAGGATGATAACAGACTGATAGGATTTTTTAAAAAATTGTTAGGAAATCAAGGCACCAAAGAGACGACTGCCATCGCAGTGTACCTGATACTGTTAATTTTCTTGATTAGTATACCAAGTGTGATATGTCCACATGCTTATCACTATTAACCCTTTTAACGCCAGCGAAGCAAAGCACACACAGCACAAGCCAATTGCACAGCACAGCAATGAAAAATTTGAAACTCAACCAGTCCTTTCTTTACAACCACTGCATTCTGGTCAGAAGTCTTCTCCAATGTCAATGTCTATCAAGTCTACCAGCAACTCTGAATGAGGACACTTCATCAAAAACCACACATGATGCTTATGTGGGATTGTAATGGTCGTCTCCATAATTTGCTTCTGTGCTAAAAGCGTTAGATCCATGGAGAAAAACTTGTTTAAAAATCCTTAAAATTAACTTTAAAAAGCTAATTTTGGTACCAAATACTCAGCAAACTTTTAGTAATTCTGCTGTAAGTACAGAGTGCATTGCATTTTCTCTGATAAATTCTATTTTGAGCTCTTCTATCTACTATGTACGTTCTTTCCCAGAAGGGCCAAAAGTGGTATGGCAACTCATCTGTCCTTAAAATGCAACCGAAACACGCTCATTGCTTCAATAATCAGTGTCAGAGAATTTTGTTGTTCTTTTTATTTTTTTTATTTCAACATGTAGACAGGTGGCACCTGAATTAAGAAAAAGGAGAAAATTTTCTTACTGTCAATGATGTACCTGATCATTCTTTCTAACATTGTTGCTGTCTGGAAATTTTTTTGGTAAAAATGCACTGATAACTGAACACACTGCTAAACTAATTGAAAAATAAAAGAATCATTAAAAAAATGTAAGAAGAAAAAAAGGCATCTTTCTTTATAAAATCTGCAAAGAGAGGTGTGCAACCTCTTTCAATTCTAATCATATTCAAGAAGCAGCGCACACACCAAACACTACCAAAAATCAACTGAAAAAGTGCTAACACTCTGAAAGCTTGATCAGAGATTGCAATGTAAGCCAGATTAGCAATTTTGCCACTGACGACAAGTCACAAAAATATCAACTTCCCCTCCCCAAATTTTTCATCTTCTTTCTTTTTTCTTTTTAAAGTAAAACAAAAAGCCTAAGTGAAACAGACCAACCATGCTGTGAATTCCTGTCAATCTCTCATCTGCCTGTTCCTTACAAGTAAACTTCTTTCAGACTGATTACTACTCCAAAATAATAATCATTCCATTGTCATAACATTGACATTTTTGCGTTTCTTTATGATTATTATCATTTTTTTTTCTTCAATTTTTTTTCTTTTACTGTGGTTATATAGTATATAAAAGCTCTGTCAGTCTTTTAAATGGAAAAAAAAAAAGATATGAAAATAAAACTTCTGATTTTTCAAATCTTGATGTGTGTGTATGTGACAGGCAGCACCCTGAAAAAATCTATGACAAAGCTGGTTATGATTTTTAGAGAGAACACACTGACAAGTCACGAGACCAAAAAAACATTCAGGCATACGCACAACTATAATAAACATGAAAAAAAAGGGGGGAAAAAAGGTGGTATACAATAATAGTCAAGGGAAAACAACCACTTCACAACACATTGATCACGAGGGGATCAATCAATCAATCCAATCATGTTCTTTTTAGTCACCTCATCATCACAAGGGGAAGGTCATCAAGACTGACATCCAGTGTGACAGAATGCAGGGCTTCTTTGGGAAAGAGAGAGAGTGGCAGAAATTTTATGGAAAAAAAATCTGTGAGAAAAAGAGATTTTGGGAGATAAACTTTTCCAACAGCAGGAACTGTAGCAAGAAACAAGCTAGTTGGGGCAAGGACTGAGACAAAAAGAGAAGAGTTATGGGGTGGAAAAGTAGGAGGGTACACTCGGACATTATAAGTTAACTTTCAAAATGCTTAAGACGAAACAACACTACACAGAATACACAAACAATACTTCAGTATCATGAGTATATGTGGAGGAGTTGTTTACAAATGATTATAAATACATAACATACTTGAATTACATAAACAACAGGATAATCAAAACACAGACTAAGGGGAGGGGAGAGGTTGACACATAAACACAATAATATAAACATGCTGAATTTCTTTTTTTCTCACTGTCATTTCATTTTTTTTCTGTTCAAATCCAGCATTTTGGTACAAGTAGTAAAGTTTTGGGTATCTGAGCAACCTCTGAACCATGCACACACTGCTTTTCTGAGAGAGGAGAGAGAGAGAGAGAGAGAGAGAGGAGAGAGAGAGAGAGAGAGAGAGGAGGAGAGAGGAGAGGAGAGAGGACAGACAGACAGACAGACAGACAGACAGACAGGAACGACAGACAGACAGACACTATGTACAAAGTAAAATCGTTTCGAAACTCCCTTTTACTCGATATCACACCTGAAAAAAGAAGCATCAAAACCCTGGACACACAAACCACACCTTTATCAGAACAAAACAAAAAAAACACCACCAAACGTCACTGCAGCATGCACATGCACACAGAGTCACAGAACTGATTTTATCTCTTCACATTCATTCAGTCCAGGTAAACCTAAGTGGAAAATGAAAATAACTATTAAAAAAAAAAAAATTTATGCATACACACACACACCCCCTTAGACTATTTGAATGTATGTATTACTACTTCCAAAGCAGTGGGTTTACAACACTTCCACTCATACAATCCATGCTATCAGTTCAATGAAGTGTCTTGCAGACTGTTTTACAAAAGCCCACAATACTCAGCAATACTAGTGACTAATACTACCAAATATTTAACACCAGTGACTATTATGTCAGAAAATGGCCTTTGTTTTGCACCACTCTTTTCTTCACTATCTCTCTTTGTCATTGTGGAGAAGAAACTGAAAACTGAGGGCTTACACACAATGTGTACACACTCAAACCCCTCCCCTTTCAAAAAGAAAAAAAGAAAAAGGGAAAAAAAAAGCCACCCCCATGCAGCAAGGCAGAGCAAAACTGCCTGCCCTCACCCTCCACCACCACAACTCTCCCAATAATGCTAGCAATTGAATGATAGATAATGTCCACATGGATGCTAAGTAGCTTGCGCACATGATGTGCACGGATGATTAAATGCGAAATAACAAAACAAAGCAACACAAACAAGGCCTGAGTTTTGTACAAGCTTTTGCCGAAAACTTTTGCAGACATCCGAAAACACCCCGTTCCCCTCTTTCTGGCCACTCAGTGTACTGTCTTCCACTTCCAGCACCATCAGCTGTTCTTTGTCTTTAGTCCAGTAGTCACACTGCTGCATTTTGTCATAGATATGATGCACAATGTCACACTCCAAAAATTCATTAAAAAATGCTTCATCCCTTTAGATCAACATTCACAGCATCCAATTTTTTCTTGTTGCTCTACACTACAGACCAGCTGGCACAGAGCAGTTTGAACTTAACTTTAAAGAGTAATGTGGTCTTTTTCTGATCTTTAACAATTAATCTTTGAACACATGCATGTTATGCTTTCCAAAGAGTAAATACTTTTCCTTCACTCATGCTTTATATTTTGTTGTTGTTTGTTACATTTGGTATACTAAGTAAATACTGGCCCATCATTTTACCACTGATGTACATGCATGTATATTCATGACCATTTCCCATTGCTGCAAGCATACTTGTACTTCCAAAGCTGAGGAGAGTTCCTTGATTTCTGGTTGTTTGTAGAGAGCAAATACACCCCTTCCCGCAGATCCTGACTCCACTGTTGATAATGTGCCACCAGCTACCCCATGTCAGAGTCTTTTCAGACTCAGGCGGCTGGAAAGGCTCGGACATGAAGGGTTTGGCAGCTGGAAACAGTGGGACTGTCAAAACACACTCTGTGTGCAGGATATAATTTGCAGTTATTCATTTTAGCCTTGGCTACGACTACAAAGCCATAAGCATATTTCCATAAAACCACTGTTTCAGGAACTCTTAATGCTATGGTCCAGACAAAGTACTAACAGGCACTTTGCCATTCCATGCCTATTTTACTGTCTCAAAGACATTACTGAGGCTGAACATAAGTGCCTGAATCACTTTTGTATACATTAAAAAGTTTACGAATGTATAATATTGTACAAAACAGCAGAATACTCATTTCCAGGTTACAAATAAACTTGTACAAAAAGTCAAACAGATCAGAAAAACAATGTCCATGAGCACTCTTAACCATCCTCCTCTTTCCCCCCAACCAAACCCCTCCCCCCTAAAAAAACAAAAAGGAAAAAAAAAAAAAAAAGAAAAAGAAAAAACCCCACCCAACCAAACAAACAAAAAGCCCCAGAAAAATTGAAGTTAAAAAAAAAAATGTTTAGAAAAAAAAGAGAAAAAAAAGAGACTGCTTTAAAGAAAAAAAAAAAGCAAAAAAAAAAAAAAAAGCAATGACTGATTTGTCATCAGTCTTCATGGTGTGTTTATCCTTTTCTCTGTCAAATCTGTATTTCAAGATTCATTTTTTAAAAACTTGTACATAACTGGTCTCGCTAGTTGCAGAAATGGCATAGACAACAACAAAAAAACGGTCCACAAATTAACTGACCTGCTATCCTCAAATGCTCAGCCCTTTACAAAAACAACATTAAAATCATGGTCTGAAATGATTTCATGCTCAAACTACAGAAGGACATACACCTTGAAAATAATCTGCCAAGTTTCATTAGGTAATGTCACAAGAGAGAGTGATGATTCCTTTCTACTCTTAAAGCACACAGAATGAATGAGCAAATGCAACCATGCCTGGAATTCTATCCAAAATGAAAAAAGAAATGTTGTAAAGGCTAAAACTGACAAACGCCAGATCCATTTGATCAATTGAACTGCATGCATCAAGGTTTTCAAATTGTGCTTACAAAATCTAAAACTGAAACCCCTGAATTTTCAGTCATGAATGGCTCACACATAATTATTAAAAACTCACTAACACATGTGTAACAACTCACAAAAGACAAACCCACAACAAACTGTCACAGTTATGATAACATGGTCAGCCTATCTGTATCTTTCCTAACAGCGTTAGTGAATGTAACTCCTATATTTTCTCTGGAGTCTAAAGACAATTTTAAAGACTTCAGTAGGAGCTAATTCTTCAGTAGATTGGCTTCCTCTCTCCTTGAACTAGCAATCCTTATTGCCTAGTATGATAGACAAAAGATTCCATCCTTTAAAAAGTCCAGCTGATGATGAAAATTCAGATAGCAAACACACACAGTGCCTTCATATTAATTTAAATTTGAAATAAAAGAAAAATGCCAGACATGCAGATCTTACTACTACATGTATGCATTCCACATGTTCTGTGATCACAGAGAGAGCTTGATGTATTAAATTATTTGGTGAAACTGGAAGTGGGAGAAATGGTAAGAACACAGACTGTATAGCCTCAGTATCTTCTCTGAGTTCTTTACTCTCAAACCATTTATTATCGCTTTCCTTTCACACCATTAAAAACTATTCATTTTGCTTTGAGCCTTAAAAGCAACATACATGTATGTATATAACCCATGCATTATATATAACAATAACATGTTTTATATAGTCCACATTATATACAATATGTTCATTGTCTATCCCTAATATGGATAACAAAAATCAAAACACTTACACTAACTTCAAAGAAATCTTTAAAAAAAAAAAAAAAAAGCAGATCTTTGAGGGGAAAAAAAATCAGTATCCCCGCCCCCATTCTCTTTTTTATCTTTATTTTCTTTTTTTGACTAGAAACCTGTTTTGTTGATAGCTCATAACATTAAAGGTGTTCAACTTTGAGTCAGATGTACTATTTTGTGCAACTTACTACCTTCTTTTCTGAGGTATCAATTGAAAATCATTTACAAAATAGATACATATAAATATCTGTAAATAATCAAATAAATAAAAAAGGTCTCCATTATCTCACTAGTTCCCACAAAGCGAAACACCTACAAATATCGAAACTGGAACTTTTGTCAGAATCTGAGAAGACCATATTATATCAATACTCTTTTTTCTTTTTTTGAGTGTACATACCAATATAATGGTAACAGTACTTTGACTTCATTTTCAAATTCAAGCTTAATACAGCACATATGTGACAATCCACCACCAAATGAGTCACTTTGCACATGACCCACTTTTCCGCTAGGAGCCATTTTAGGTAGAATGGGGTCATGTTGTCAATTTTGATAGATTTTAAAACTATAGCCATTGTTCTACCTTGTACTTGAGTATCAAGGTGTGACTTTCGTTCCTTTGGATTTAAAAACACCCAAGGCCTCATTCTGACCATCTATTACAATGTCAATTTCTCAATATCTAATTTTGTCACTTAATGCAGTCTATTTCTTCAATCTGTAATAACTTTTTATAACACTGTCTGATTTTCAATCTGTTTTTAGCGTTGAATAACTTTTTTTTTGTATTGCAGATTAATACAATGTTAACAACTAAAATTTGACCGCCAGTGCAGTGTGACTCATTATGTGATGGAGCATCACATATATATTCACTTGGACTTTTTTTCTAGTAATACAAGTCTTTGTTAAAATTCACTCCAGGTGCTTCCCAATAAAGACAAGATAGCTGTACAAAGTAAAATGAGAAAAAGGGAATTAAGCTAGAGAAAAGAAATCAATAAGCTAAAATATATTCCCTGACACTAATTTTACTTTGAATATAAATCACATTAGATATTGGTATCATTTCATTTTTATTTCATTCTTTTACTTCAAGGATAATTAAGTAAGCACTCAAGTGTTGTTTAAAAAAAAAGAAAGAAATTAAACATCCAATCTGCATGTACATGTGTGTTTGGAAATTTCATCTATTCATACAGGCACAAATGGCCTACTCTTTTGAAAGGTGGAACAGGTTTTAACTCACTCTTAATGGCCGATTTTTTACTATGCATATCTCTGTATAAAGGCCGTTTGTGCTGATTTAAAAAAAAAAAAAAATTATAAAGATACTCAACACAAGTACATGGAATTTTCAGGGTTTTTTTTTGTTGACATGTAGATAAATGGAAGGTCAAAGTCAAAAGCCTCCTGCCAGGTTTTTGTATAAAAGTTGATGTCACTGAGCTAGAAAAAAAAAAATCCAAAGATCAAATCTTGTGATGGCAAAGGTTTGTAGGCAAATGTGCATGCCACCACTGCAATCGCAGTGAGGGAGAGAGGTAAGGAGTGCCAAGATGTTCTGTGTACGTTTGCACATGGGACCCCGTTTATATTCTCATCCAAATGACTCTACTCTCTATCTTCAGTATTACTGAATTTCTTTGACTGAAGAATGAAATTGTAATCAAGAACACCACCCAATAACAAATTCATGACAATCATGTTGCTTGTGTGATGTTGAGTTATGTAACATGTACATCTTGAGTGTAAGAGCAGGCTAAAGCCAAAGGTAGCTATGGGAGATTTAATGAATATTATTAAGTAAAGTATTGACCATCACTTCTTGTCTCAGCTTTGCTGAAAGTTAAAGCTGAATCAGATGAATTATTGCCAGCACACAACTGTTTCTGTACAATAATCATACATCATTTCAGGTTTACAACTGTCATCTCTACAATTGCTGACACAAGAAATAAGTTATGATGGTAAATGAACACTGCAGGACTGCAGTCAAAGCAAATGAAGGATCAAAAGCTGGGATGATGTTGGTGTTGGTATTGTTTGCACCTTTGAATGTTGTCTCAAATTTTTATAAAGGCATTCTCTAAAAGAAATCTGCCCCATTAGTACAACTCAAACAAACATCACAATATGTATGTTGCATCCAGAGGGGCTGAGGAGAGGGAGGGAGGGGCGAGGCTAAGACCAGAAAAATCACACAAACCAAGCAGGCATGCATCATTCAAATATCTTCATGGAACAGCTGAGTGGCCAGAATCTCCCCAGTAACGATGGTCTGACAGGACACCGTCACCATCTTCTTCTTCTGCGGGGAGCTGGCAGTGCTGGAAATGACAGAGTCCGTTCCGTTCGAAAGGGTCGTGTTGGGCGCAGAGCGAGGGCTGTCTCCTAGGACCGAACGGTTCATGAAGTGCCGCTCAGCCACCATGGAGAGACGAGGCGATATTTCTTCATCATCGCTGAAGTGGATGTCATCAGGGTCCTTCATACCTTCCAGTTCTGTGTGATAAAAATTCCAGACTGGAACAACTCCCGCCCCACTGGGGGCAGCATCAGAAAATGAGTAGTTGATGCCCCCGATGTTGAGAGGGGTGGCAGCTGATGTAGGTTCAGTGCTGTCATCCAGATCTGGATAGATTCTGCGAATTTCATCATTCATTGTTCCCATGGGAGTGTCTGGTTCTCTGACCACACCGTCTAATGGTATGTCAAATCGGGCAGCCACCTTCTCTATCAGATCTTCAATGGACTCATTCTCTTTCCACACCTTGGTTGCTCTCCACCGTGCTCTACTACCCTTGGGGGCTGGGATGGCATCAAAGCAGACCATCTCTCCTACCTTCAACAGCTTGTTCAGATCATCAATGTTTTTACCAAAAATGGTGCGATCAATGAACACATGCTCATGTTTGCCAAGGTCAATGATGCCCCACAACTTGGCCACATGGAAAATCTTCCCTTTACGATTGGTCACAGTCGGTTTGTTCTGAGCCTGAGGGCGGCTGCCTGTTATTATGACATTCAAGCGAGTATTCTTTATCACAGACACAGTTTCATCCTCAGAGATGGTAAAAATGTTGTTGTGTGACTGGATGAAACGCTCCAGCTCTGGCTTACTCCAACCAATGGTGTTGCGTAGTGACTCTGGAGCCTGAGAGAAGTGGCCGGAGAGACTGTTGACTTTCATGTCTCCTTTCTTGTCAATCACGCTCTTGATGAACATCACTGCCTTGTACTCATTGGCAGTCATGTGATGGGGCCTGGTTTGCCACTGGCTGACACCGCTGCCGCCACCTTGGACTGCGGTAAGGTGGGCTTTGCACTGGGCATTTCCAGAGACTTGGGTCGGCGCTTGATTTTGGGAGTGTGTGGGGTGTGACTAGGAAAGCTGACAGGTCTTTCCATGATGGGCAACATGTCATCTCTGCCTTCCACGCTTGGGTCTGCAGCATTGCTGCGGATGTTGTCTTTCAGGCACACCAGATCGTCTTTCACCTCGAAAATGAGAGGGTGTCTCAGCAGCCAGGCATGGAACTCATTTTGAGGCCCCACACACTCTCGGATGTCAGGAGTAGCTTGTGACAAATGGCCCGCCAAGCTCTTCACCGGCATCCACTTCTCTCCTTTCTTCAGAAGTTTGCCACGAAAGTACTGCACAGCTTCCGTTTCCACGGAAACGTCAGGCTGGCTTTGATTGGAGGAGGAGGCTGGACTGCTTTCACGAAAATTCCCTCCAAGAGGAGCTGTCCCGTCATTCAAGCTGACAAGATTCCCATTGACCGTAAAAAGAGACGGGTACTTCAAGAGAAACTTGCGAAGGCCTGCCTCATTCCCGCCTGCACTTGTTCGCATCTCCTGCGTGAAATTTCTGCTTCCAAAACGACCAGCTAGTTGGCTGACAGTCATGGGCGTGTTGCTGTACATCAGGATCTCCAGGAAGTACAACATAGCCTTGTGTCCCGGGTCGTCAGCCATCTTGCCTGGTGAGAGGTGACTGGAAAAGCAGGTAGAAGCACTAGACAAATGCGGCAAAGATGAACGTGGGAATGGGCTGTCTAGACCTTCTTTTTCACATCAGCAGTGTGACCGGGATGACCTATTCTGAAACACAGCAATGCCAAACATGAACTAAAGCAAACAGGCAGCTCCAGAGAGGCATAGTATTGTAAGCAAATGTTGTGGTTTTCAATTTGTGTAAAGCCAAGGTGCAGCATTTCAAGCATGATTGTTTTTGTTTTGTTTTGTTTGGGTTTTGGACGGTTTTCTTTTTTTTGGGGGGGGGGGGTGAGGGGGGGGGGAGGATACACATGAACAACAGTATTAATACTGACCACATCTGTGAAAGAAAATTTAAGTAATTCCCAAAGCAAAAACAAAGTGCAATGGAAACTCTGCACTGTTAAAAGGCATATTGAGAACAAAAAAGATAATAGCAGCAGCAAGCATGTGGCTGTGAGTGTGAGTATTGCATGTGACTGTAGGTGTGTGAGTATTGCATGTGGCTGTGTGTGTGTGTCTTGCATGTGGCTGTGTGTGTGTGAGTATTGCATGTGGCTGTGTGTGTGTATTGCATGTGACTGTGTGTGTGTGAGTATTGCATGTGGCTGTGTGTGTGTATTGCATGTGACTGTGAGAATTGCACGTGGCTGTGAGTGTATTGCATATGGCTGTGAGTGTGAGTATTGCAGTGGCTGTGAGTGTGAGTATTGCACGTGACTGTGAGAATTGCATGTGGCTGTGAGTATGAGTATTGCATGTAGCTGTGAGAATTGCATGTGGCTGTGAGTGTGAGTATTGCATGTGACTGTGAGTATTGCATGTGGCTGTGAGTGTGAGTATTGCATGTGGCTGTGTGTGTGACTGTGAGTATTGCAAGTGACTTTGAGTATTGCATATGGGTGTGAGTATTGCATGTGGCTGTGAGTACTGCATGTGGCTGTGAGTATTGCATGTGGCTGTGTCTGTGAGTATTGCATGTGACTGTGTGTGCGTATTGCATGTAACTGTGAGTGTGAGTATTGCAGGTGGCTGTGAGTGTAAGTATTGCACGTGGCTGTGTGAGTACTGCATGTGACTGTGTGTGTGTGAGTATTGCATATGACTGTGTGTGTGTGAGTATTGCATATGACTGTGTGTGTGAGTATTGCATGTGACTGTGAGTATTGCATGTGCCTGTGAGTATTGCATGTGATTGTGTGTATTGCATGTGACTGTGAATATTGCATGTGACTGTGAGTAATGCATGTGACTGTGTGTGTGAGTACTGGCTAATGCATGTGACTGTGAATGTTGCATGTGACTGAGTATTGCATATGACTGTGTGTGTGAGTATTGCATGTGACTGTGTGTGTGAGTATTGCATGTGACTGTGTGAGTATTGCATGTGACTGTGGGTATTGCACGTGACTGTGCGAGTATTGCATGTGACTGGGTATTGCACGTGACTGCGTGTGTGAGTATTGCATATGACTGTGTGTCTGAGTATTGCATACGACTGTGTGAGTGACTCAGTGAGTGTTAGCTATCAATGTCTTATGGTTCTTCAAAATAAACCATTTACCTCTCTCAGTGAATTCTTAAAATCAATTCACCTGGACAAAAACGAGTCAGGGATCAAGGTTGCTTTCTTTAGTTCACTGTTTAGTGCACCTAGAAATCTTCAAACATTGTATCATTTCAAACTGTGATCCAGCACGACTATAACCTACAACTTAGAACACTCTTTCATAGACCATAGTCCACAGTACTCAGTAAGCTATTAGATCCATAATTTGATCCTGTGATAGTTGATACTCTTTAAATTAAGGTAATTCATGAAATTTTCTTACTGTATTCTAAGAATAACATTTATTTTCTTTCACTTCCAGCTGTACATGAGTTCTCTTCTCAACAGGTCTTGATATTGAAAGTTCTCAAAGAAAAGACTTCACAAACTTTCCAAAGTCATGATGCAACTTAATCACAACGAAACCACTGTACAACATAGTCCACAAAATTCTGGACTCCCATAGTCACACATAATGACATATCTTACCACAAAGACATCCTTTTACAGGACATTCCAGTTTTATTACTAGTAACTAATGATCAACATAATCATGTCACCAGGTGTTTCTGGATTTTCCAGTTCTGCTTCCCCTGAACACCATTCCATTTCCAGGGACCAAAATAAAGCTGGCTGAATTATATTATTTGCTCTCTTCAGCTGATGATAAGCCAGATCTACCCCCTTTGCCACATCTTGATAATGTGTTTACATCTAATTTCAAGTCTACACTAGAATGAGAAAAGTCACAATTGGCCAGTACAGTGTTGCACTACATCACATGACTCACAAGATTCTTCAGCAGGCATTTAATATTATATAATATATTAACAGAATAACAAACCCATATCAACCAGCAAGTTTATACACACAGTATAAAATATACATTGCACAATAAATATAATCTCCTAATTCTGTATCATGTATTTTATATGCATGCATGCACACACACATGCACAACTCCTAATTCTGGATGTGCAGACATGCATGCAGACGCACGCACGCGTACACACACAATGTCAATAGGAGGTCTCGTGGTAATAAAATATAGATCTAGGAAATGTGTTGTCCAGATTTGAATCCTAATTCCTATCAAGAATTGGACTGTGCCCTCCATCCACTTATCCTATTCCTATGTTATAGTTTACAGTAAATGTATACTAGTCTTCAGCCTGGATGAGACTTTAAACCAACATTTTGGTGTGCATAAAACAAGCATAGCTGCCAACCTCAAAGAATCTCAAAATGAAATTTGTAGGGAGTAGGTTCAGAAAGGGGTTTGCCTCCCTCCTGAAAAAGTGAGTCAGGGGGCACAGTCCCCTGAAGATGAACCATTATTTTTTTAATAGTGAAAGTAACTTAAACTAAAGCCAGTTAAAGGAGCAAACCTTTCCTCTCCTGACAAAATGAAGTAGTCTGGAAAGAAAACTGCCAGGCTTTGAAAAAAAGTGGCTGTAGCCTAGATGGAAACCAGAAGTACAATGATCACTTTATCACCCCTGTTTTTATGAAGCACAAAATCAGGTGCAAACAGTGTTAGAGAAGAGCTTTGAGCGCCACATGGAGTTGCAATGCATTGATCTTTTATTCTTTATTGTTTTTTGTTTGTTAAAAGGAAGTCCAAACAAAGTGTTCAATCTAGACCCAACTACGTCAACTCTTCGAAGGCCTAGTTCAAACTAGTTGCAGGCAAGTTGGCTACAGCTTCAGATCTGTCTACTATTACTAACAGTAACAGTAATAATACTATTGCCATTATTGCCTGCAGGTCAATGTTTTATACTTAGTACTTATTATCACCTGATCAACACAACACTGGTTTTGTTTACACTTTACATTGCAAATCTAGTCTCTGAACTTTTGCTTTCATCACAGCATTCTGTGTATAGTCTCTGACTTGCTTTGATGTTTTGAACTTCAATAAACACAAATCCATCCAAATGATGCTACTGACAGTGATACAAGACTTCACACCATCTGTCATTACCTCCCTTGGAGATTGTCATCTGTCAGGCTACTCCTACTCAGGCTATTGTGATTTGTCTGCATTATATATATTCACATGCATGTGAACCAGCACAATAAATATAATCCATAAAATCAGAGTTTTTGCATGCTCATGTGCACTAAATGTGTGTTGCACATAGGACCTTGTTTTGTCATTTTATCCACTGATCTATCACAGTATCAATCAGTATCATCTACTGACCAGATGGCACAAAGTTTACCCAAATTATGTAAGGATTCAAAGAAAGCATTACACATACAGGGTTCGCGCTAGGATTTTTAAAAACCGGTACTGCGAGTTGCCATTTCAGAGATTTCTTGACCAACTCCCCCAAAATCAGTCCCCAGAAAATAAAATCCGGTACTATGTGAACAAAACGAAACTATTCAGTGAGGGGGTGGGGGAGGGGGGGATTGTTCGGCAGCAAAACTAAATCTAAATTGAACGCAAATCTCTCAGACTTTGACTGCCGTGCTGCTGCCACTCACTTCTTGGGCATGAAGCCACGCAGGAAATAGGATTTTTTTTCTAGCACCTGTGCCACTGTCTGTATCAGTCTGTTGTTTTGCATGGATCATTCGTGAGACTTGTATTCTTCTTTCTTGTTTCTATGCTTAGCGCTCATCTAGATCTTTTGTTCAATTTAGATTTAGTTTTCGACTCCTCTCTCAAAGCAACGCGCAAATTCATAGTCAAAGACCCTCCGCTTTTCGTAAGAGCAGGCCATCGTGTGCCGGTGGGAACAGATGACATTTACAAAACTGCATACACATGGGGACTGGATGTAAAAAAGCACAGGAGTGCTTATTCCATTATCCTCGATATAAAAGATTAAAAGAATAAAGATTAAATAAATCTAGGCCCCATTTACTCATTGCGAATGGAAGTTACTGTCATGATGAGAAGAGCGCGAAGCTCTATTCTTTCACAGTAAAGCTTGCTGTTCTGCGTGCTAGGCTAATCATGCTGGCGCCAAAGATGTTCGTTGGAAGGGGTGGTAGGAAGGGGTAGGTGCGTAAGCACAGTACAGGCGCATGACAGACTGTCAGAAAATGTCACTTCAGACTTTTTTTTTGAGACGGAAATCTAATCGGTCACAGGCAAACAGAATCGGTACGCGGTACCGGCTGCTTCGAAAATTTTCGGTATTCCCTGTTTACAATCGGTAAAATACCGACAATTACCGGTTATCGCGAACCCTGCACATATATGGCTGAGTTATGCTCACACTGGCAATTGGCATAGTGGCAATATGCTTACCCCAACCATTTATGGTCAATGTTTCCTTCATCATATTTTTATTTTCACACACTTCCATCACTTACTAAGTTACTCAGTTACTGTTTAAATGACGCTCCCTTTAGAAATGTATACTTTTTTCTTTTCAAATTCAATTGTCTAGTTTCATTCATATATTATATGTTCATAGTATAAACTGTAAAAGTTCAACTTCAAGGCAATGTCTTGGGTATGGGCTAGCATCATGTGTTCTTCCACTTTGCATTTAATGATTTATAACCATATGCATACACTGATACAGTCATAGTGTGATGTTTGGAGTAAGTATTTTGGTTTTGAAATGAAATATTATTTAATATATAATATATTCTGCCCTGAGCATAGGCCTACATATATCATCATTATATTATGTATTCATGAATATGATCTAAAGATGAACCATGGATGATGCAACACCTGTCAGTGATTAATTATCTTTTGCTTCTCGTTAAGCCTTGCGTCAACACTGTTTTGTGACCTCTCCCCATGCTGAATGCCTGCACGTGTTTACATGATCTCTGATGTCACTGGGCTGAGCCCGAGAACGCCCAACTATTATCGTATTCACGGTAATGCCCGAACATCATGAACAGACTTGCGACAAAAACACACTGCAGTAATATTACCAATGGGAGGATAAGTTTGGTTTATGGCGCGTCGGCAAGCAGCCTTTAACAATTCCAACCCAAATACGATGGCTGGTTTCCTAGGCATGACATCATTGGAATCTGCATAGTACTCTGTGTCAGTCTGCTAAAGACCTAGCCCGTATCCTCACACTAACTTAAAAAATCTGAAATCTGCTAAGCACGTAAATATGACAGAACGACCCACAAACACTTTTCCAAAGCTCATACTTGTAACCGTTTTAACTTTTATGGAAAAATAAGCGATATTCAAATTCCTAACCGTTCTGAAAACTTACTTCATAAGTCGCCGAAACATTCATCGAAGTTGACGAAAGCAGCCATCTTGGAAAGGTGCCCCTATTACCCATAATTCCTCATTCGATCTTTGCGCAGGTGCATTTCATTAGTCGCCATCTTGGAGCCGAAATTTGAACAGGAAATCCTCTGGCCGGCGAGTTTGTCTAAATTTTCGCTGTAATCAGAAGGGAATTCAGTTCAGTTTAAAGTCTTCTGGCATTATGGACACGCAGCATACTTGAATCATGTGGTGGATATTTTCATATTTGTTTTGGGTCATCCGTAATCTGCTTCTCGAATTTATTTTCTTTATTCTTGTGGATGTTGTGGCCAAAACTCCCCTCAGAGAAGCGACGTAAGTTCCAAACTTTCGATTGTGTCTCAATTGATCAACATGTAGTTTTAATTTTTGTTCGTCTCTTCACTTTTTATTTCTTTCCTTTTGATCACATTGTGTTAGTTATGGTTTATTTGTTTGAATTAATATCTGGTTATAGTTTTTCTTTTAAAAAAATGTTCCAAACTGAAAGTTCCACCATTTGTGTTAGCCTACAAGTACAACAGTGCAAGGGAATTTTCGGCGACAGTGCAACTGCAAGATTAATTTAAATTATATGATCTGTGTTATTTTAATTACTGACATCGTTTTGCTGGTCCTTTAGTTAGAAACATACAATTTACATGTCTTTTAATGCATTGTTCATAACGAAAACCCACGTGTAGTTTTGTAAAGGGTGTAGTTGAAAGGGATTGGATTTGGAGGGACTTAGTCACATACTAGGCCTATAGCGGTACTAGTGGCAGTAGCCTATAGGCCAAGCCTAATATAATACTATAGTATTAGGCCTAAACCAAAATTGAAACATTCATGACCTTGACTTTAATGAAGTAGCAAGGTCTCCAACTGAGGAATTAATTGCAGATTGATTTAAAAAAAAAAAATTGTGCATACAGGATTTCTGAAGTTTACAGTACAATTTACAAAGCAAGTTAAAATCTAAAAATGTTTTCAAAATGCAGTGTATTGTTCCAGATTACTATTTGTAAATGTTGTATGATAGTATAAATTTGTACTTTTTGTATGCCTATGAAAATACTGTATGGCAGTACTCAAATGACTCAATTTATATAAATAAAATGTACATATTTCATCTGAAATAAATTTTTGCCTGCTTTTTTTTTTTAAACCTTACTTACCTATCACAAGCTTGTCAAAGGACAAAGTTTTAATCATTGAATGAGTGAATGTTAAATGGTGCATTATATAATATTCTTTTTAAAGTTTTTATTTTTAATTTATGATAGAGGCTAGTTAAATAGTACTAGTAGTTTAACTTTTAGTAAAATCAGTTCATAATTTCATTAGTTAGCAATTCTCTTAGTCTTATGAGTTATGACAAGTTACATCAATTTGGTCAGTTGCCGTTTCCACATTTTTTGTTAGTAATGTTACTCATGGAAAATAATACTTAATTGACATAGGCCTATTCATAAGGTTATATTTCCGAGTACTACTAGTAGGGACATGAACATAGCAAGTGGTACATAAATGAACAACCAAAGAAAGAAGAAAAGAACTGGAAGAATGAATGGTGGCCATTTCAGGCATTTGCATTACTCACAATAATCTATCTTATGTATCAAGATATAACTTATAAGATAATGGCCAATGTTTTTGTTGATAGAAAAATAAATAAAATTTAAATGTGAGATTATAAAATATAATTTATTTATACGCTGGTTGTTCAATCTTTAAAGAAAAACTTCAAAAAGTCAGACATGACCTTGGTTTGGGTTGGTTTTTATTTTTTTTGTCAGGCAGACAACACTGGGGCCAGTGGACCTAGGGGATCTTTTATGCTGAAAATGTGGATCATGTACTATTTAATTATTGCGAGTAATGCAAATGGCCACCATTCATTCTTCCAGTTCTTCTTTCTTTGGTTGTTCATTTACCACTTGCTATGTTCATCCATCCACTCCCTTCAAGTTCAATGTATACAAAACTCTGCAGCTCGTCTGGTCCTCAGAAAGAAAAAATCTGAGCACATTACCCCTCCCATGCAATCTCTCCATTGGCTGCCCGTACTACAGAGAGTAAACTACAAGATCAATACCCTCTGTTACAAATGTCTCCACAATACTGCACCCTCCTACCTCTGTGAATGTCTTCACTTGTACACACCTTCTCGCTCCCTCCGCTCGTCGGCAGATACTTTGTCCCTAAGAACACCCAGATTCAACCTATCTACCGTTGGCCGCCACTCTTTCTCTGTTTCTGGTCCATCGATGTGGAACAACCTTCCTCTCTCCCTCCGACAAAAGCCTACTTATGACACTTTTAAATCCAACCTCAAGACACACTTATTTCAAACCTAAGTTTTTCTCCTTCCGCTTCCATCTCTTACCTGTCCCTGCCTTCAACATCCACCTGCCAAAGTGCATAACGTTTGTAGGTGTGTGTGCGTGCGCACGCATGCTGCGTGCGTGCATGTGTGTGTGCGTGCGCGTGCGTGTGTGTGTGTGTGTACATTCGAATTTGTCAAAACTGTAAATTGTTGCTGATTGTGTGTTGTGTAGGTCGAATGCAAGCGCTTTGATTTGTTTTTGCAAGATATAGTGCTATACAAATTCCATGTATTATTATTATTATTCATGTCCCTAGTAGTAGTACTCAGAAATAACCTTATGAATAATCCTGATAATCTGCCAAATCACAGTATATAATCATAGATCTATTGCTTTCACTAGTTTCAGACAAGCTCAAATGGTTTTATATACTTATTTAGTTAGGATAATATTTCACTGCAAAAATATGTCAAAACTTAATTAAAAGAAAAGAAGATGAAAACATGTTTTTCTTCATCCCCACTGTCCATCTCGGTACCCCCCATCTCAAAAGCATCACCCATGTCAAGGCAAAATCTCAGTTGATGGTTTTTTTTTTCATCTTCATGATCTGCTGAATCATACAAGATCATTTTCATCACTATCAGGGCTCATCTAAATTCTTATTTGCCACTTCTTACTTTAGCTATGTAAAGTCATTGAGAGAAGAGTTTGTCATATTGAACAAGTACAGTCCAAGCAGTCATGCAAAATAACACAAAATATGAGTTGAAAAACGATTGTTTTGCCATGTTTCTGCACCTAGATGTTGCCAGGCAACAGAAGAGTGATCTCAGTTAATTTTGAAGTGGTTTCTCTCTAACTGTAGTCGGGGAAGTTAGCTTGTTGAAGTTGTTCTCATTGTGATTGAATCATGACATAACCACAGAAATTTTTTGAGTTGTAGAGTGCACATTTGAGTGTTTTACCATGGACAATTTCTGTGTTGGGGCAGGCTAGTGGTCAATATTAATATTATTATAAATACAATAATAATGAATACTATTGTGTGAAAGGAAACACTTCAAACAGACATACTGTATATTTTGAAGTTCATGTCTATAGTGTAGATTACTAGATAAATCTAGATTATTTTTCTTTTTAGGTAAAACTTAGTTTTAAAATTAAATTGCTAATTTTTCTTTTTGCTATTTAAATGATTTATGTGTGTTTCAGTAAACTTAATTTCTTCAACTGATTTTCACAAAAAAGAAAAAAAGAGCATTCATGAGCTACAAAAACAACGGCCTGTCTAGTTAAAACAGTTCAGTATTATTTTAATAAAATCATTTGAAAAATCTTGAAGTTGGGCCCATGGGGGGAGGGGGAAAATGGCCGAACTGAAATATTTCCGGCAAAATTCCAGTGTATTTTCAATGAATAGTTTGTGAATTGCATGTTCTATTTTTTGTTATTCAAAACCATCTCATGCTGAAATTTTACCTGATGAAAAATATTCTTTGCATTGCAGAAATGATGCTGAGAAGCGGACTATATGGCTATGTGAGGCTGGTGTACTTTTGGGAATCTGTGGGATTGTCTACTGGGCTGACCATACTCCATACCTACTCTTTTTCCTTGCTGTGGCAACTGGAGTCTACACGCAGCTATGTGGGAGAATAGACCTGCGCCAGTGGTGGGCATCAGTGAGGACAAGGTGGGAAGAGTATCAGCAGCATGAAGAGAGCATGCGCCAGGTGCAGGCACACTTAGCACGACAGCAGGCAGCATCTGCCTCAGGTATTCCACAAGCTTCTCTAGCTGCTGCACCCGGCATGAGCCCTGTTCTAAGCTCATCACAGAGCCCTTTGTATCCACCACACCTGATGCCTGCTCAGGGCTACCCGCCCAATGTTACTCTCTTGTCAGGAAGAGAACTTCCTGGAACAGCTACCACCAACACCATGGGGCCTGTCTTCCGTGGTTCTCATGGGGGACTAATTTGGTCAGGGTTGTCACAGGCCAATAATGTACAAAGTGGATACTTTGCTCAGCAGCCTTCCATCAATACTACAGCTGGTACATTGCCTTTCCAGAATCGTGGAGCCTTTGTTGGATCACCAGTTTCACAATCACCCATTTCCACTCCCATCAGACACAATGAAGAGAATGTGCCTTCAAGGTGGCTGGGAGGTGACCTGAAAAGAAAACCACTACGTCAGATAGACAGCCGTGGTCCCAGCCCCACATTAGGTCTGGCCAGCAGTGGAGCTTCAGCCATCAAAAACAGATTCATGAATGCATTAGGTTTCCGTGGTGTCATCAAAAAGCCACCTGGACTGCGAAATAAGGGCCAAGATCAGTGTTTCATGAACGCTGTGCTTCAGTGCTTGGCACGCAGCCCATATTTAGTTCCTTGTTTGGCAGTGGATGCAGCTAAGGAATTAGAGGGAACTGTTTCAGAATCTTTGTTTCTATCAGCACTTTCCGAACTTCTGGATTTGTTAACAGCTGAACCAGAAACATTAGATTGTAGTGTTTTAGACCCAACAGCATTTCGCCAAGCAGCTTCAGCTCTGAACGGAAATCTGGTAGCACCAGTGAACCACCAGCAGTCTCAGCAGGATGCAGCCGAGTTTTTGATGTGGATGTTAGACATGGTGCACAGAATCCTCAACAAAAACAGACAGGCTCTATCCTGTGGTAAGACACTTTCAGTATACTTCGGAATGATCTATTCATGATTGTATGTACTGACTCAGATACATGTATACATTATAATATATTATATTCATATAATAATATATAATACACATAAACTGAATGTCATAGTCCTTCAGATGAGACATAAAACTGAGGCCCAGTGTGCAAATGCACACAGGAAATCTTGCACATACCGATTTAAAAACCTGTTCCGCCTTTTGGAAGAGTAGGCCATTTTGTGCCTGTAGGGATGGGAAACATGCATGCACACTGATCAGATGTCTTGTGTAGACACCATCCCTGAAGTCCAATTGCAGCTACCTAAGGGGGGGGGTCGATGTGCAAAAATCTCACCATTGGTTAACCCTGTAACTCTGGCCAAAAAGTGAGGAAAAAAAGGGGGAAAAAAGTGACTGAACAGATAAAACTAAAAAATACCCAGAGACCATTAAAAACATTTACATCTACTAGTCTTTTGACTTAGCATGGTTGTTTCAGATCCTGATTTGGGCAATGGAGAAGAGCGATTTTCAAGTCCCCGCCTTGCCATGCTGCGTTTTATCTACGGTGATCTCACTCCAGCCAAAGCCAGAGAGTTGAAGGAAGTCTGCATGAGAGAGGTATGCTTGATGATCATATTATCCGTCTGCTTTTCAAGTAAGGTTACAGTGTTTATTTTAGCAGTCATTTCTCAAGCAACTTTGTACTTGCAGTCCTCAAGAAGAAGGAAGCATTGTCTAGTAGAATTTTTGTTCTAAACCAAAAAAAAAAACCCAAAGAAAAACCCCTAAGAAAATTTTTTATACCTGTCCAGGCTGTTCTGCCTTTTGAAAACCCTGGCAAGCAGGAGGGCAAATTTGGGCCTGTATTTTTCATGACTGTGAAAACTTTGGGTGAAAAGATTTGGCATTGATTTTAGCTTGTACTTTCTTGTTGTCATTTCATCACTATAATATCTGTAAAGTCAGCCACTCTGCCCCTTGCCAAAGCTGGTTGTGCTGGGCCTGACTTGTCAGGCGCTTAATGGCAGCACAATTTTTGACTCATGATATGACATACAACAATAGTTGCTTTCTGAGCATTTAACAAAGAAGAACTCAGCCATTGAATTCTACGAAAGAAACAAAACTGTTCACTTCAGTTTGAATTGATTGTACTTGTAAATCTTTGCCTGTGGTACTAATGTTAGACAGAGTGGAAGCACAGGCACCTTCAGGTGGACTTTCACTGTTTCAGACAAAATAGATCTTTTCTCCTTATGTGAAGGGAGAGAACCCCTCTTTCCGAGTACATGTGTAGTGTTTACATTTGCACAAATGTTGCCTACATAGCAGTTTAAGCACTTTTTTTTTTTCGTTATGTCAAAACCCTCTTGTTTGGAAACTGGCAGTTTTGAACAGATAAATTCAATATCTTGTATAAAACAACAACAACAACAACTTTTAGTTCACACAATACATTTTTGCATTAGTTATGAGAATGAATTTGACCCCAGCAAACATGCTTAAAATGACCACTGATGTACTTGCAATGTGTATGGTATTGAACAGATTACTTTATTCACTCTAAATGTCTGGCATGCCATCTTTGTGAAGTAAGAAGCATAATTTGCTTGTCGAAGATAAAACCACTAGGCTATTCAGGAACTCACTCCACCTGCCATGCACACACACACACACACACACACACACACACACACACACACACACACACACACACACACACACACACACACACACACACACACACACACACAGAATCCCACAGCTCCACAAGAACAATATGGAGTTCTGTTGCTCTGAGTGTATGATAATTGATAGAAAGGCTCAAATAGCCATTATGATCTTTCCTAAAATATATAATTTTTACCTGTGGTTATGTTCTTCCATGTTTAAAGGGTATTATGGGGTTTAGTCTCCCTTTAAACATGAAAAAAAGGGAGATTATGGGGCTTACAGTTTTAATCCATATAGTTGCATAGTTTTATTCTGAGATTTAAAATTTACGAGCTGACAACCCCAATGTATGGCCTGAGGTCAGTGGGACTATAAACATTGGATTGGATGGGTATCAAAAGGACAGTGAACAGTGATTGTAAATGTCATTCGTGAGAGTTCAAACTAGAGGCAGATGAGATAATTGCTCAGTGAATTGAACTTGCATTATTATCATTTGGTTATTATTTTCAATATGATAAACTAGAAATAAAAGTATTTTTAAGTAAACCCCAAAATATAGTGAAGGCCTTTGAGCATGCTAATGCAAGGAAGAAAAACCCCTTTCAGTTTCAAGTAGAGTCTTACGGCCTTTCTGACCAGTTTAGGTTTCATCCTGGAATTCTTCCAAGTTGCAGCCTGCAAGATTTCAGGACTGGACCATGTTCTAGATGGCTTACAGGAGTTGTGGTGGAGGTGATTGTGGGAATGGCTGTTACTGTGTTAGACGCAACTGGGATGTTTTTTATATGAAATAAAAATAAACTATGTGG
Organism: Stramonita haemastoma; assembly: GCA_030674155.1. NCBI lineage: Eukaryota > Metazoa > Mollusca > Gastropoda > Neogastropoda > Muricidae > Stramonita > Stramonita haemastoma. The sequence continues at coordinate 13,575,377 of CM060329.1, forward strand.
TCCCCAAGACTAGAACTTGAACTATTTTCATACTTGAAATCAGAGTTTTGTTTTGTTTTATTTCAAAGAGAATGTAAAACATGCGCTAATGAAAGCCCAATAATTTTGGTGTTTTTTACATGTGTAACACATAAATGTTATAAAGTATGTATGCGCAACATGTGGAAGTATTTAATTAACAGATCTAGCCACCACTGAATAGTTCAGAGGCTATGTTTAATTAACAGATCTAGCCACCACATGAAAGTAATTCAGAGGCTATGTTTTAAAGTAAGTTTGTAGATTGATTTTGTACAAAACTGAGAAACTTGATAATAGCTGATAAAGGACACATTCTAAAAGGATTTATTGCAAATTGTACATGTATACTGTGTGCAGATCGAGCTGGCCAATGGGTTAGAAAACGACTCCTATGCAGAGTCCATTCAGCGCCTGTCGGACCTGGAGTGGCTGTTGCACAAGCAGTTGAATGAGTCCATCATTGACGGTCTGTTCACAGGCCAGCTGGTGGAGGCCTTGCTGTGCACCAGCAACAATCGAATCTCTGTCAACCTGCAGACGTTCAACGTTCTGCCTGTTCCGCTGGCAGCCCCTCGCCCTGTGTCAGGCTTAGTCATGTTGGAGGACTGCTTCACAGCCTTCTGCAACATTGAAAAACTGGTCAGCTCCACCTCAGGGGCAACTGGTTTTGCCTGGAACACAGACAATGCAGAGAAGACCAGAGCCGCAGCTGGAGACACCTCAACCCCTCCCATGATGGCCAAAACTCGGAGCAGCAGTCGGTCATCAGCTCTCACATCTCAGTCCCATCTGGAGCGCATGTCTGTTGTGTCCCCCATTTTAGGGCAGCCAGAGTTTGTCAACGACAGTGGTTTTTGTGACAATGTGTTCAAAACGTCCACCCCCATTCGGGACACAGGCAGCAAATTAGGGGGTCATGCTCCCAATGACATCCAGCGGCGATGTTTGTTGAGTCAGCTTCCGAGTGTCTCATTATTCAGCTAATGAGGTTTCAGTACATTGTGCAACAGGGCCGCACCTCAAAGGTGCGCTCCCCAGTCAGCATCCGCTTGAAGGGACTGGACCTTCAGGAACTGATGTGTGACACGGTGACGCAGCGGGATGACCTGCCCAACCCTTCCCAGAAATATGATCTCTATGGACTCTGCCTTCACCTGGGAGCAGACAGCACTCATCATGGGCACTATGTCAGTTACTCTTTGGCTTCAGATTCTCGGTGGTATCGCTACGATGATGAAACAGTCACTGAAGTCAACATCGAGTATGAACTCACAACGAAAGAAGTGCGCCAGAATGCTTACTTACTGTTCTACAAACGGGCAGCTTCCTGAAAAGAATGAGAGGTGTTAAAGAGACAAAGGTGTGAATGGCAGCCTTGTGCATGAAGTCAAGGGTACATCACAATCCTGTGCTTTATGGGTTTTGGCAGATAGGGTCTGTGATTGGGGTTTCTGAACAGGTCCAGTTTTCTGTCTGTGCTCCTTGCTCGACATTTATTGCAAAGTAGCAAAATTCCAAGGATTTGAATTTGTAATTTGATATGTGTGTGACCACATGCATTTACCCAGGCACACACACATACACATGTTTGTCTGTCTCTTTCATTCACAATGTGCTTACCCCCCGCCCCCCCACATACCATGGTAAGCATACATGCACCATGTAGGAAAGCAAAGAAGTATTAAGATTAATGAGGTAGACCATGGTATCACATTTAACCAATTTTTGTTGTTTAGGAAAGTTTTACTCAAACAAATAGGAAGAATAGGAGCTTTCAAAAAAACAGTGTAGATTGGCATAATACACTTTAGGCCTCTTGGCAGAAACACTTACAGCATGGCACAAGGCACCACTCGTGTGTGTGTGTGTGTGTGTTTTGAATCATATCCTTTGAAAAAGATTTTCTTTAAGTTTATGGGAAAGTGTTTTGAGTATGTGGCAGCATATTTTTTTTATCTTTTTAATTTTTATTATTATTTTTTTTTATATTCTTTTATATCGAGGATAATGGGATAAGCACTCGTGTGCTTTTTTACATCCAGTCCCCGTGTGTATGCAATTTTGTAATTGTCATCTGTTTCCACCGGCACATGATGTCCTACTCTTTTGAAAAGTGGAACAGGATTTAACATGTGCGCAAGATGTTCTGCGTGCGTTCACACACGGGCCTCGGTTTATAGTCTCATCCGAATGACTTTGGGGGAGAGTGGAGTCAACACTGATGTTTACTCCAGGAGAAAAATCTCCTCGAAGGGGATGTATGCATCAGCCAAACTTTCTATTGATTAATCTGCATACATACATCTGGTGAACAGATACCCTCTAAATGCACAAGAAGCTGAATTTAAGATGTAAACATGTATAGTTACATGCCAAGTGTATACATTATGTAAATGGTAATATTTTGGAGAGACTTCCATTACAGGTGAAGGAGACTGATCTCCTTGACTGCCATTCCAGTGACCTAAGTCTTTCAAAACTAGACTAAAAGATTTGAATTAATACTGATGGCACCACTGTCAACTTATTTACAAACCACATTGCAGGGCCAGTACAAACTCGAGTGTCAAAATATAGATTGTCTCTAGGCGTAGCTAATAAAGAAACAGTGTTGATTCTAGGGTGCGCCCTTGCGGGATTCCCGCATTTTTTTCAGCTTTGCCGCAAAATAATGTGACCAGTGCGCCCTGACGGACGCAAAAAAACTGAATAGCGCATATTTGAACAAACAGTGCGCCCCCGCAACTGCCGTTTGTATAGTTTCAAAATAGCGCTACATGCGTTGGTCATTACGTTGATACCCCAGGGACAGCAGGATGCACTGATTAGCGCCAACAGTCATCAAAATCGTCACAAAGCGGCTGGTCTGACGTCATTTTCCGACTCATTTACGCCATTACGTCTTTTTTCAAAGGAGCCGTGTACTCCTGAAACAAGTGACGTCATTGTGATAAAGATCGTTAGTGGAAGAAGCCGCGTCCCGGCAGGGTTCAAAACTGGCAGACCTAAGAGTTTTGAAGGCGGTTTTTCAGATCTGGCTAGACAAAGAGCCCGTGCTTGGCAACAATGATGGCATAGGGTAGACTATCCGCTGGATATATCAAAAATGACTTTGAGCCCCCCCCCCCCCCCTCTCTCTCTCTCTCTCTCTCTCTCTCTCTCCTCTCTCTCTCTCTCTCTCTCCTCTCCTCTCTCTCTCCTCTCTCTCTCCTCTCTCTCTCTCTCTCTCCTCTCTCTCTCTCTCTCTCTCTTCTCCTCTCTCTCTCTCTCTGCATAGGAGGAAAAACAAGACTTTGATATTAGATTTCACCTCTTTTCTCATCTAGATCTAGATCTCTCTTTAACAGAAAATTCTCTCTCTCTCTCTCTCCTCTCCTCTCTCTCTCTCTCTCTCTCTCTCTCTCTCTCCTCCTCCCCTCCCCTCCCCTCCCCTCCCTCCCTCCTGGGGAGGGGAGAGGGGCAAGACTTTGATATTGGCTTTCACCTCTCTTCTCATCTAGATCTCTCTAACTCTGAAAGTGGAAAATACAAAATTGACTTTGACACCCTCTCTCTCCCCCCCCCCCCCTCTCTCTCTTTTCTCTCTGCTTTATGGGGCTGGAGGAAAAGATAAAACTTAGATATTGGCTTTAACCCCTTTTCTGATCTAGATCTAAATCTAGCTCTCCCTCCAACTCTGAACGGAAATACAAAATGGACTTTTGACATCCATTCCTCCCTCCTCAACCTCTCTCTCTCTCTCTCTCTCTCTCTCTCTCTCTCTCTCTCTCTCTCTCTCTCTCTCTCTCTCTCTCTCTCTCTCTCTCTCTCTCTCTCTCTCTCTCTCTCTCTCTCTCTCTTATATGGTAAAGGGGGGGGGGGGGGTAAGACTTATTTTGGCTCTTGCCTCTTTTTTCATCAAGATCTAGCTCTCTCTCCAACTCAAAATGTGTAAATACAAATTTGACTTTGACTCTCTCTCTCCATCCCTCCCTTCCTCCCTCTCTCTTTCTTCTTCCCCCCTCCCCCCCTCTCTCTCTCTTGTATACAAACAATGCATCTCCTGTATCTATGTAGTATGCATCCCTCCACATCTGAATGTACCACAATCTTCCCCACCCTCTCTCTCTCTCTCTCTCTCTCTCTCTCTTCTCCTCTTTCTCTCTCTCTCTCTCTCTCTCTCTCTCTCTCTCTCTCTCTCTCTCTCTCTCTCTCTCTCTCTCTCTCTCTCTCTCTCTCCTGTGTAAGAAAATCATTTTACAGACCAGCTGCAATACATAAGGTGTATATTAAATCCTGTCTGCCGACATACCATCCTGTTTGTTTTGTTTCTCGTTCTTGAAAAATAGCAGAAATCAGAGTACTACCGGTATTATGAGCAAATATACTACTTACTACTTGTCCCCTTTTTTATGAAGAGAAAAGGGGGCAGGGGGGCAAATGCCCCCTTTTTTTCATTTCAGGGGGCCCTTGGGCCCCCTTTTTTGAAATCCTAGAATCAACACTGAAGAAATTTATAAAGTAGTTTTCAAGCTGTGTTCTAACCCTGTATTCATGATACTCTCTCTCTCCTCTCTCTCTCTCTCTCTCTCTCTCTCTCTCTCTCTCTCTCTCTCTCTCTCTCTCTCTCTCTCTGGGCAAGGTTGGTTGTTTCCATCCTGTCTCTCTGTTTCCAACGTCCATCCTGTTATGAAACTTGAGATTCAAAGATATTTCAATAGTTTTGTCCACTGATATCAGTCCTTAAAAAAGAAAAATGAATTTTTTAAAATATATTTTTTGAAAGTTTAAAATGTCTTTATTCTTTATTCTGTGCCAAAACAGCAGCTGCCTCCTCTGCTGTTTTGGAGGTCATCGTCGAACACAATAGACAAACAAACAACAAAAACAAAATAAATGTACTGTAGGCATAAAAAAAAATCATTATAAAAACCTCAAGAAAAAGAATTTTAAAAATGATGGTAGGTAAAAAACTGAAATTCATGTTGAAGTTTCTTGAAACATAGAATCTTAGTACATTTCTACTTTTCTGTTGAAACCCCAATCACAGCTTATTAAGGCCAAGAAATAAAATGTACACATAGGTGAGTTTTTTCTCATATATTGTATCATGTTTTATACCGCAATGGTCCCTGATGTCAGATAGTGACTACCATAATAGTGGGCAAAAACAGTCACAGATGCAGAAATCTGTGAACCTTGAAGCTCTAGCAGAGGAAAGAAAATAGCACCAAAACCGCCCCCCAAAAAACTGCAATGAGAATGTAGTTCTAAAGTCGATATATATAGAGGGTTGTGATGGTGCTGTTTGTTTATGATTAACAGACAGTTGGTTGATTTTTTAAAAAGATGTAACAAATCCTATACTAATGTATGACAGCTTTATTCAGATTGCCATATGATTGAAAAAATTGTAAAAATACTACAAAAAAACAACTTACAAGCTAAACAGTGGAGAGAGAGAGAGAGAGAGAGAGAGAGAGAGAGAGAGAGAGAGAGAGAGAGAGAGAGAGAGATGTTAGGCAGCTTTTAAAAGTTGAAGGGCATTTTATGTGTGAATATGTTATTAATTTTCATCATTTGGCCATTTGTTCATAAATACAAGAAGAATTAAGGAAGAAGAATTTCAAATGAAGTCAGTCTTCTGCTAACAGTATTTTTTCAGCTCCCCTGTCTTGTAGTTTTGTGTCATTCTCATCACTTACAAAGTTCTTCATTATTTTCTTTGAAGTAAGCAAGAACCAAGAAGTAGAATGTTGAAAAAAACTTTTCTGTCAACTTCCTAGTTCTACATTACTTTGAAATGTGATGAGTTGTTAGCTGTTATGTCACATGATTCTTTTAGAAAATATGTGGTGGTTTGTTTTCCTTTTTTTTTTTAATCCCATAAAAAAATATTGATATATAGTATTAAAGTATGTGACTAGCTTGAAATTTGCATAAGAACTGAGGCCCCATTGTAAATTATCAATGGTATTTTTTATGATGTCAGTGTGTTGTTCAGATTGAATATCAATGAATCATTGACAACTGAGCAGTTTTTGTGCACATAACAGATCATGAGCTAATACACAAACAGCCACTCAGCTGCTCCTGTCTCCACCCCCAGTGTGACACTGAGGCCGCCCAGCAGAAGAGATGAAGATTGCACTCTTGCTTGGGCACCTCATTGATGTAGACCTGATTTGATCCAGTATAGGCTGGACACTGCCCACTGGGCCCTTAGCAGACAACAAGAAAAGGCTAGTTGTGGAGCTGGACTGACTGGGGTCCTGCTATGGAGGGATAATCATCACCACATCATGTGCCCATGAATCTACAGACCAAAGATGTATCTTAAGGTTAACTTACCACAAACTTGAAGCGAATGCTTATGAGGAAAAACTGATACTGAGGTCACCACAAGACCAAGGCAAGAGACTCAAACTAAGGCTACTGAGTGAATTATTTTTTCCCTGTTGTTCCATGATCATTACTACAGATGAAATTGATGCTTAAGTCCAGCTGTTTCAGACAAAGCAATAGGGCTTTACTTTCTCCTTCCTTCCAATGGCCTGCTGGTACCCCAGTCCTAGAGAACCAGATACCTACAGTTTTAGAATAATTTACTCTCTCAAATTGGTACAGGTCTGTAAAAATTGACTGTAGCATCTCAGTCTTGCTTGGCAAAGGAGCTGACCAGAGACCTGAGAGTGCCTTGTATGTTAGTGGAATGGAAACCCATTTACCTCTCACTGTCTCAGCCAGGAGTCCGCAGTGCTGATGCATGCACAGAGCCAGCTGATCAACATGCCAGTGAACATTACTTTATGTACCAGTTAGCAAGTAACTCACTTGGGACAGCCAGTTCTCTCCCTTGCTTTTCCCCATGGCCAGCCCATTTGTAATGGTTCGTAAAAAATAATAATTATAAAAAATACAAAACTCATAGAAACAAAATGAAATTTTCTGAACTTATGAGTAACATGCTGGGTTAGTACATATTAAAAGATTGAAGCTCCCTCTTTAATATTTAAGCTTTGACAAGCTTGAAGAAAATACTCTGGATTTTGTACTCCATGTCCCCTACTCTCTGCAACAGCAAACAAAGAGTTTGGAACACATGAAATCAACTGATAATGCTCTGGAGTTATGTTAAGCTGCACTAGTGATAGTGTCAATGCGGCCGCCATGTGAAAAATCTGCAAATAGCAAATCTGCTATAGCTGACGGCCTTCCATTACCATTGCTTTACACTGATCCACTATTGCGGACGGCCATCCTCTGAGAGTTAAAAGTCTAAGAGTAAAGTACATTAATGGCAGTCATACAAAATAATATTGGTGACACAATTGTTTTTACAAACAGTGATATGTCAAATTTTAGTTAGAGATACACACATTTGTACAATTGAACGGGGGTTGATTGAAGAGCAGTTTTAAAAATCATTTGTAAAAAAAACTGTTTACATTAGACTTTTGGACACCTGATTGAAATGAAGAGCAGTTTTAAAAAGTATTTGTTTGAAAAGGTATTTGCCTTAAGATTTGAGTAAACAGTGGTCCGAACTAGTTTATCCTAAAAAAATAATTTTAAAAAAAGAGAAGAAAAAAGAAGAAAGATATCCCTAGTTTATTTGAGAGTGGTCTGATCTCTTTGTCAACCGATTTTCTGCATTCATTGACACAGTAAGCCTGTGTTGTAGAGAAAGATGTTCTGTCTCTCCTCCTCCTGATCTTGCAGCAGATTTTAATAGATTTTTTTTTAATGAGATCCAAGAACAATTTTTGTATACGAATTTGAATTGAGTGGAGTTTTGTCAGTGGTTTTGTTTTGTTGTGAAACAAATAGGGATTCAGAGTGTGGATGCTGAATATTGTTGTTTCCAGTTACCTGAGTCATTGTGTTGGACAGTGTCTTTTAAATTCAGAGCAGGTATGTGACCCACAAGTGAGGGAGGTCCCATGTGTTTGTCCATTGTGTTCGACAATGACCTCCAACAGCAGAGGGGAAAAACTGCTGTTTTGGAAATTTGGCAGAAATTTGATTATAGTGGAGGTGTCTTGCCCACAACACCCCCCCCCCCCCCACTCTCTCAGTGTTAAAGATGTTCTCCAAAGACCAACTAGCCCCCAGGGCTGCAGCATATAAGGACTGTGCGAGTCAAGCCTCCTAGTCAAGAGTCGTAGTTGATCACTAAAGACTCAGCTGTAAAGTGGCATTCCATGAGTGGGAAAGAAAGCCATTGATCATACAGCCTCTCACTTTGCTGCTGCCCCCAGTGTCAGTGGTTCAATCACAAACTGTGATAAAGCCCAGGTGCAGAAGGGAGATATGCAGATGCCTTTAAGATCACGCTCATTGAAGATGCTCAGATCAGGTGGTAAAAAGTCACTATGTGGTCAACATATCTCAGCTTTTTGGATTGATTTATTTAGTGTTTTCATTGTTTGGGGATTTGCTTTCAACTCAATTATTGTCACATATGAAAAAGTGAAGTTTTTTACGGTGTCTGTGTAGATGATGTACACTTATGTGTAAAGACTGAACTCTCAGTATGTGAATATGGTTGTACGGAATCTAACAACACAATATATTTAACATAGTTTGGCTTTGCTTCTGCTGTGTAATCCATAATGTTTTGCAGCATAATCACTTAAACTTGACCTCTAGCGTATCTATCATGTTTATCATATTTTATACATGGGCAGTGTAACGATGGAATGTTGCATTATTTGTATTGTATAAAGTCAGTGCCTAAAATTGCTGAACATCAGCATTCATAAGAAGAGTAATGGCTGCCATTGCATACAATTTGTAATGTTGATAAGATTTTTTGTAGGAAAACTTTCACAAATTTTGTGGAATATTGTGTTTAATGTGTTTTCTGTCAAGGAGAAAGGATACAGAAAATGATTTTTTCATTTCTCTCTCTCTCTCTCTCTCTCTCTCTCTCTCTCTCTCTCTCTCTTCTCTCTCTCTCTCCTCTCTCTCCTCTCTCTCTCTCTCTCTCTCTTCATAATGCCAGGAAGACAGTGCAAGCATAATAAACAATTTCTTAATTGTTTAACACACTTCGCACTGCAAACGAGACATTCTCATTTTGTTATGACGTCATGGTAGACCACAAACGAAAGATGGGTACTTTCCTTTCGGCACTTCTCTCGTGAGAGTTATCATTCTTACAGCCCTACAGGGGTCATTTTTGTCAAGGGAACTAACTGTAGTGTACACAAGCATTGATAGAACATTCTAGGACTGGCTAAAATGATGTCAAAGTGACGCACACTACCCCCATAGTTAAGCAACTACCAACTTCTTTTGGACTCAGACAGTGAGTCTGACCACCTTGCAGAAGAAAGTCCTGATGAGTTCGTACCAAGTGATGAAGGTGAAACTTCAGCTGGAGTTCACATATGCAAAGAATGCGTATGTGCACGCAGAATGAACGCTGGACATAAACACAGACACACACATTATACACAGACACACAGAACTAGCTTGGGATAAAGATGCAAACCGTGACACCTTTTTCCTTTTTTGGGGGACACTAAACTGATATGGAAGAAGGATGGGACTAGAAATGCATTGTATGCACACTCGATAAAGAATGGAGAATTTTATAATGGCTTCAAAATTTCCTATTGTTCAGCTTTGCTCATTCTGCTGGTGGTTTGCTTTGGAATATTTTTGTACATAATGCATCAGAGTAACTATGGGGCTGATACTGGCAGGGGTGATCTCCTCACTTGATGATAATCTCACTGTTACACTTCCAGGTTTGATGTGCCATGTGTAAATGTGTAGATTTTCTTGGTATGACTTCTGTTTGATGATCCTGTTCTATTTATTTTGCTTTGGAAAGAGGGGGGGGGGGGGGGGGGGGGGGGGGGGGGGGGGGGGGGGGGGGGTTGATGTACTTGGAATTACTCCTTAGTACTGATCTTTCTCTTTGATGCTCTCTCTCTCTCTCTTCTCTCTCCTCTCTCCTCTTCCCTCCTCTCTCTCTCTCCTCTCTCTCCTCTCTCTCTCTCTTCTCTCTGTCTTCTGTCTGTCTCTTCTCTCTCCTCTCTCCTCTCTCTCTCTTCTCTCTCTCTCTCTCTCTCTCTCTCTCTCTCTTCTCTCTCTCTCTCTTCTCTCTCTCTCTCCCTCTCTCTTCTCTCCTCATCTCTCTCCCTCTCTCTCTCTCTCTCTCTAGTCTTCGAACAACAACTATAATCCAAGGCCCTATGTGTGTACACACGCAGAACATCTTGCATACGTTAAATCCTGTTTGCTTTTCATAAGAGTAGGCCATTGTGTGCCAGTGGGAACAGATGACAAAATTTACAAAACTGCATATGCACGGAGACTGGATGTAAAAAAGCATATGAGCACTTTTTCCATTATCTTTGATATAAAAGAATAAATTAAAAATCTCTCTCTCTCTCTCTCTCTCTCTCTCTCTCTCTCTCTCTCTCTCTCTCTCTCTCTCTCTCTCTCTCCTCTCTCTCTCTCTCTCTCTCACTCACACACACAGAGTGACTGTTTATTGGGCAGTCACTAAATTTGTAACCAGGATCAGATTTGTCACAAACTGACAAGAATATTTACCTAAACAGGGTATAAGTCTGTTTCATGTGAAACTAGAAGTCTACAGGTTAACAGTGGGGAAATGTCTTTCGGCTTTTTGGGGGGCCTAAAAGTTTTAGCTGGGTTTTTCTTGATATTTTTTTAAATATCTTTTTTCTGTTATTTTATTTCCAGATGGCACATCTGTTTGTGGGTGTGCGTGTATGGTGCGTGCGTGCATGGTGTGTGTGCGTGTGTGTGCGTGTGTGTGCAAGGGCAGGGGTTTGTTATGGCCTTGAAGTTTTTAAAAATTTTATCAGTAATCATTTTTGTTGTTGTTGTTTGTTTGGGTTTCTTTTGCTTTGACAGTTTCTTTATGATACCAGAACTGACAGAGATAAATATAATTAAAGTGGTATACTGGGATTCGCTCATCATGTTCTGTAGTTTATGTAAGAACTTCAGATCCACAACTGGTTTCTTATTTTTTCACTTCATTAGTATCTTTCAATAGTAATTGCTTTATTTTTGTTTGTTGGTTGTTGTTTTTTAAAGCACCCTCCTCCCCCTTTTTGTGATTATAAATCAATTTATAGTGTTGAAGATAATAATGATAGAGTGTTTACAAACATGTCAGTGAAAGAGCAAATGTCAGTCTCTTGATCTGACCTAATTCAAGGTTGCTCGTTTGAGTCATGGCTAAGCTGCAGTAATCTGACGAGATTTTCTTCTGAAGATAATCCTTGTTTCCAAAGTCCTGTCTTTGAATCAAGACATTTGGATAAGACTATTTAACCAAAGTTAGTTCAGTGTGCTGCCCTGTTAAATGATCCACTCATGTGATAGAAGGGTGGGCCAGCTATGGTGATGCTATGATTGATAGGATTTCACCAACATGCAATGATAAACCTTCACACTGCCTTGACATTTCATTTCAGAACCCCTGTGATTTCTCAGGGAGGTTGATGAAAAGTTAAATCAAGTCAACATAAGCATGATTTGAGAGCCAGTCGATAACAAATGCTGCTGAGCTAAGCTCAGGGAGGGACGGGATAGCCTAGTGGTCAGAACATTGCGCTCGCAATTTGACGACCCGGGTTCGATTCCTGTTCAAGGAGATTTTTCTCCTGGAGTGAACATCAGTGCTGACTCCACTCTCCCCAAAAGTCCTTTGGATGAGACTATAAAGCGAGGCCCTGTGTGTGAACGCATGCAGAACTTCTTGCGCACACGTTAAATCCTGTTCCGCTTTTCGTAAGAGTAGGCCATTGTGTGCCGGTGGGAACAGATGACATTTACAAAACTGCATACACACTGGGACTGGATGTAAAAAAGCACAACAGTGCTTATCCCATTTTCCTCGATATAAAGGAATAAAGTAAAAAAAAAAATTTAAATTAATAAAAATAAAAAAGCTCAGTGTGTTGTGAATGAGGATAGTATTTGGTTTGTGAGTGTTTGTGTTTAAATTAAGTCTGTGGATTAGTGGCACAGTACAGAGTTGAGACTGGAACAGAAAATCTCAGTCTGTTGGTTGATTAGAAGAGGAGCTTTACTTCATGAAATGAAATTTGCTTTTAACTTTACACTGTCTAGTTTGTGACAATGAAATTTACTGATGGTTGGAAGCAAACTGGAGCTGGGTTTACAGAAATGATACCTGGGGATAAGCTCATTTGCTAATCTTTATGATGAAAATTTAAAACGTTTCATTGTTTCAGCTAACAGATGATACTGTTCCTTGTCAAAACTGTTTTCTTGAGTTCTTTGTGGCACAAATTGATTCATGAACAACTTTTCTATTTTGTTTTTGTTTATTTGTTGTTAGGTGCAGCTTTACTAAACCACAGCATTTGTTAAGAAACTGCCATGAAGCATCTCAGTATTAATCCACAACTCTACCTTTTCCTTCTTGAGCTGTTTTGATGGAAGAAATGAAGTCATGCCGATGATAGGAATTGTTCAAATTTTGGTGAGTGCTGATAGATATGACAACATATCAGAGGTTTGTTGTGGATATATTTCAGTTGTTTTTTTTTTTTTTTTTTTTTAATGTTATTGTCATGAATGGCCTGATTTTTATTGTTTTGCATTGGCTGTTTTATTGTTTGTTTGTGAAATGATGTTAATCTAAAGTGAAGGTAGGTTTTTAAATATTTGTCTTGTTATATAATGTGACTAATTTTATTTTTTATTTTACTTAGGGTACATTTTATTTCAAATTACTTTTTTTTAAATAAACAGATATCTTTGATTGTCAGTGGCCATGTTTGATATTGGAACGTCCCAAGTGCTGATTTGTGTGCTATGGACGGTATGATAATTATTTGCTAAAGATTCCTTTGTACCCCCAGGGTATTTTGACATGGATTGATACCCGTGTGTATGATGTGGTGGGTACTGTTGGTATTGTAACAGAGCTCTGTTGCTGTCATTCTGTACTGCTTTTATGCCTGTTATGTACATAGCCAAATAAAGCAACCCATTCGGTAACTGCTGTCAGGTGTGTTTGTCGCATGTGTGTGTGTGTGTGTGTGTGTGTGTGTGTGTGTGTGTGTGTGTGTGTGATAGAGATGGCAGAAATTTCTTCATTCCTGTCTGTCTGTCTGTCTGTCTGTCTGTCCTCTCTCTCTCTCTCGTCTCTCTCTCTCTCTCTCTCTCTCTCTCTCCCCCTCCTTCCCTTGTGTGTTTCATTGGTCTGTTTTCTTGTGTTATGTTGAAAAATTATTTGTTTTGAGCATTGGACATGTGAATGCCTTTACTCTCTATGTGTATAGGTGCACGTGTGTGTGTGTGTGTGTGTGTGTGTGTGTGTGTGTGTGTGTGTGTGTGTGTGTTTGATACATGTTTGTTGGTGTTTTTTTTATAATAATTCATCATTATTTTTTAGGCGATTCCTGGTGAAAAGAGTGACAGAAAAGCCCAGACAGAGGGCAAATATGCTCTCTGCTATTTGCATAATTTAAATTATGCAGTGTTTTATGATTTTCTCTTCCAGGTTTCCCTCACATTTTCAGCAGTAGCAGTAGCTCTTTAGTTTGTTGTTGGTGTTTTACTGTTTCTTTAATGCTCACACTCACAGTCAGCTAAGCTGTACACATTCCAAATTCCTAATACTTTATTATCTCAAAATAGAGAAATTCAGTTAGGTTACGAGCAAAGGACTACACATCTAAAGAGAACAGAATGAATCATGTAATGTCATCATAGATCTTATAGTCTACAGTACCATACAAAATCAACACATTATGCTGTATGCACAAACAACACATAATCTGACATACTCCCACACATGCTTCTGCAACTTAGTTAAGCAGGCACTCCATGCAACACGATTTACAAGACTCGCGTTCACGTGCAGCAGTGGTGAATGAGGATAAACCATTATTATACAGATCACAAGTTTGGAACAATACAGTTTGCTTACAATAATAATAATAGATAAAAAGCCTACCTATGACACATTTAAATCCAGCCTCAAGACACTTATTTCAAAGCTAAGACTTTCCTATCCTGTTTCATCTTCTGCCCCTGCTCTCAACAGCCAAACTATCCACCACCCTGCCAAAGTGTTTAACCTCTATATGTGTGTGGTGTGTGTGTGTGTGTGGTGTGTTGACTTCGTTAAAAATCTAAATTGTTGTTGGCTGCATGTGCAAGAATTGGTTGAATGCAAGCGCTTTGATTTGTTTTTGCAAGATATAGCGCTATATAAATTCCATTTATTATTATTATTATTATTACAATGTTGGGAGCGTTTCTCCAGCTCCTTCAAATCCGAAAAATTCTTCTAATCATTCTGTACGTTGGTGGATTGTTTGTTACGTTGGTGGATTGTTTGTTTATCTTGTTTGTTGTGAATGGATCTGTGGTCTAGAGGTAATGTGTCTGCCTAGGAAGCAAAATGTCTGGGTCGGAAGTGTGCGGTGGTTTAATCCCTGTTTGGGCCCACAACTTTTCTATTTTCCCCATCCATTAAACCATGAGTGGTGAACTGGGTTCTAGTCTTTCAGATGAGACAATAAACCGAGGTCCTGTGTGTTACATAAAATTATTTAGCACACATTAAAGAACTCGCTGCAACAAGAGAGTTGTCCCTGGCAAAATTCTGTAGGAAAATCTACTGTGATAGGGAAACAAATACAGTTGCAGGCAGGAAAAGGATTTTACAAAATGGGGTGGCGACGCACTCTTCCTGGAAAGAGCTGCCCAAATTTCATGCAGTCTGCCGTGTCTTAAAGTGGTATAAGTAAATATATGAATTAAAGCACAATTTCACTCAAGTACATTTTACCAGCACACAGAAACTTTGATGCACCCATGCATACAAAAATACTATGGCAGATGGAGGGAGGGGGGGGGGGGAGATCATATAGATTTGCTTCACTTGATTAGAACATCTTGCGCACACTTAAAACCTATTTTGTCCATCAGAAGAGTAGGCCATTTGTGCTAGTGATAATGAATGACAGAACCGACAAATCCACATGCACATAGGGACTGGAAGTAAAGAACAACATAGGTGCTTATTCAAATATCATTGAAACAAAAGATTTATGATTAAGAAATGAAATATAAAAATCTGTTTAACGTGATTAGAGAACAGGGGGTGTTTTTCTTGTATATAAAGTAAACTGGGTTCTCCACTAAGATTATTATATCAATTCTTTGAATATTTAAAATACCATAATTTTAACGTAGCACAACACTATTTCGTTCAAAGTTGTATACACTTACAGGCATGCCTGTATACAAGCATGACATGCTTACAAGCGCAAATTGAGGAAAAAGAACAATTATTATAGCCATCACACACACAACACACACACACACACACACACACACACGTTTTGTCAAGTTGATAACCTTTATCTTGTGTTTGATCTCAAAAGTTGGAATGCTACTACCTAACCATTATAGTGTTAAGAAAGGTCACCTATGCAGAAAATCTCACCATTGGTGATCCCCAGAACATCAGTGCTGACTTCACTTCCCCTCCCCCCTCCCCCCTAATCCTTCGGATGAGACTATAAACCGAGGCCCTGTGTGCGAGTGCACGCAGAACATCTTGCGCACACGTTAAATCCTGTTCCACTTTTCGTAAGAGAAGGCAATCGTGTGCCGATGGGAACAGATGGCAGATTTACATAGCTGCACACATACACAGGGACTGGATGTAGAAAAACAACAACAACAAAACAACCCCCCAAAACCCCACATGAGTGCTTATTCCACTATCTTCAATATAAAAGAATGAATAAACAAATAGGTAAATAAATAAAAACACACAGAGGCACCAAACCAATACACAGTCTATGTATACACAAACCACCTGACCCTCTCCACTACAAGGCGAGAGGACGGACGGCTCCACCCACTCAGCCCTCAAAAATAAAATCCACTGTCTAAGGGGCAATACTGCAACATTTGACCTCATTTCTTACTGGAGAGTTAGTTCCCTTATCAGAGCTTTGTTGCCCCTAGAATCGGGTAAACAAAGGAGTGGTGAGTGAGGTTGGAGGAGTGTAATTTATTACCTGTCACTTCCCTGATTGCTCCTGTTCAGCAGTGGTGGTGGTGTGGCTGGCTGGCTGGCTGGCTGGCTGATGTTATCGCCCCAGGTCTGGATGTGCTCCGCTGAGTGTGACTGAGATACGATCTATCGGAGAGGAGAGTACTGCCCCCCAAAGAAGCATGGCGACCACACAAGCACTGCAGGTCATTATGCGATGGAAACGTGTGTGTGCGGTGTGAGCGGGG
>CM060329.1:13599166-13629166 GCA_030674155.1 Stramonita haemastoma
GCCCAAACCTGCCCCACTGAAGGAGCAGAGCTTTGTTGGACCCAACACCAACGTGAACGACGTTGTGAGAAAGAATGAGGTGTGTGCTGAAAGATCGACAGGCTGATCATTGGAAGATGGATTCGGGGAACATGAAATACATGCAAAATAGGCTACTGGCAGTGGGTGTGCATCACAGATCAGATAGGCTACATCACACCAACTAAACGAAAAAGATTATTCTGATTTAAAAAAGGTACATACATATCCAAGTATGTACTTGTACCTATGCCGTCTTTAGACAAATCATATGTTGTTGTATTTTTTATGTTTTTGTAAATTGGTGTGGGTTGTTTTTTTTTTTTTTTGGGGGGGGGGTTGTTGTTGTTTAAAGGGGAAAGTAGATTAACATGTTCTTGTTTTAATCTTGTCATTAAGAGTGACTGCAGAGATACAGAGAAACACTGCTGAAGAGATTAATTTAATCCGTAACACCCCACTTTTCAATCCACGGCTGTTACATATATGCAACTGTGTTTCTTAGGGAAAGAACATGTTCAAATCCATCTGAAACACCTCTTTTCTTTTTTCCAGAAAGTAGCTGTAGTGTGAGCAGGTGATTAAAAAGAACTGAGTAGTCCTACCTTTATCAAAAAGCATCTTTACTTGAGAGTTGATGACTGATACTGACAGGAATACCCTCAAGAAAGGGTTCCTGCAGATAAGTGACGGGTCTGAAAGAAAGTATCATTTACCTGTGCTTGTGTCTCAGTAAAAGGTAAAAAAAAAAACAGGTAAAGGTATCCCATAGCCTATGTGGTCGTAAGGGAGCTTTTCTAGGGGCCAGCATATGAGGGCGGCACCCATCTCCTCTCCCTTGCTGCTTTACCTTCCCTGACCCTGAAGAGGGCAGGTACCCATTTACAGCTGGGTGAACCGGGGGAACTGTACTGTAGCAAGGCGCGCAAACGGTCACCCATCCACTTGGTAACCACGCTCAATGCTGCTTAACCTTGGCTTGGGGAAAGGGAGTGCTCTGACCAGTGTCTCGGTACCATAATACAAATGCATTTATTTATTTATTCATCTATTTATTTATTCATTTATTCATCTATTTATTTATTTATTTATTTATTTATTTATTTATTTATTTATTTATTTATTCATTTATTCTTTTATATCTAGGATACTGGAATAACCACTCGTGTGCTTTAAAAAAAATTTTTTTTACATCCAGCCCCGTGTGTATGCAGCTTTGAAAATTTTGTCATCTGTTCCCTCCTCACACAATGGCCTACTCTTTCGAAAAGAGGAACAGGTTTTAACGTTTTCGCAAGATGGTCTGCGTGCGTTCGCACACGGAGTATCGGCTTATAGTCCCATCAGAAGGACTTTTGGGGAGAGTGGAGTCTGCACTGAACTCCAGGGGAATATATCCCCTTGAACGGGAATCTAGCCCAGGTCCTCAGATTATGAGCGCATGACATTAGGAAAACTATTTATGGCTTTCCTTTTTTTCATGTTCTTCTGCTAGAACTCCGAGGTTCACTAATGATGAGATTATTTGCATATCACATGCGGCCATTTATGCCCATCAATGAGGTAGATATCTGTATTCTGGCTTCATGGATGTTTTGTAATGAACATGTGCCTGGTTTGTCTTCCTGCTTACAAATTATGTATTTTATTCAAGCAACCTTTTCAGTTCCTGGTTTTATGTGTTTTTCATTCTTGCTTACAAATCATGCATTTTATTACAAGCGTTGGTTTAACCTTTTCAGTGCCTGCTGGAAGAAAACGAAGTTCAAAGGCGGGAAATCCAGCGGCTGAAGCGGGACAATGCTGAACTGATCCTGGTGGCCAAAACTGCCGCCACAGACCGGGATTCTATCTGTGTCAGTGTCTTAGAGGCATAGTTTTAAAAATGTAGCATGGATATCCCTTGAATGTATTCATATGTTAAGATAATGCTTTCCCCATGGGGATGTCGGAGGGGTGGGGGTGGGGTGGGGAGGTGGGGGCTGTCAGTATAAATAGCATTCCCACCTTCTGAAAATTATGTGCCAGGAATTCCCTCTTTTCTATCCCTTTCTTTGTTACTGTCTGGTTCTTTTGTTTCCTGTCACCTACTTCTTGTCTATTTTCCGCCTTCTTGGTTTATGCTCCCGCTTTTTTATTTTTACCAGAAAGACTTAAGAAGATGAGATTTTCTTGCGTGCTGAGGTCGGATGCGCTGGGCCTGAGTTGACAGGCACGTAAGGGCAGCACAACGCATTTTCGCTCATAATGCGACACACAACAATAGCTGCTGCTGAGCGTTCCACAAAGAAGCATGCAAAGAAGAAGAAGACGACGACGACGACGACGACGACGACGACGACGAGAGAGAAGAAGAAGAAGAAGAAGAAGAAGAAGAAGAAGAAGAAGAAGAAAGAAGAAGAGAAGAGAAGAAGAAGAAGACGACGAGAAGAAGAAGAAGATACTTGACAATCTTTTTAAAAATGTCCAGCCCTCAAGATGCTGTTGGCTTATGGGTTTGGGTGCAGAACGCTACCTCTATTTGTGTGAATGGTTTATCTTTAATTTAAAACAATGACATAATGAGGTTATACATTGAAATGCAACTATTTTAAATATTTGGCCAAGTGGTGTGTGTGTGTGTTGTGTGTGTGTGTGTGTGGTGTGTGTTGTGTGTGTGTGGTTTGTGTTGTGTGTGTGTGTGTGGTGTGTTTTTATTATTTTTTATTTATCTTTACGAGTACAGATAAGCAACATGTGCTTTTTCATCGTCCCCGTGTGTTGCAGTTTGTAATATTGTACTGTTCCCGACGATGGCCTACTCTTACGAAAAGCGAACAGGATTTTAACGTGTGCGCAAGATGTTCTGCGTGCGTCGCACACGGGCCTCGGTTTAAAGTCTATCGAAGGACTTTTGGAGATAAGTCACTGATGTAACCAGAGAAAAATCTCCTCGACGGACGAACTGGTCGTCAAATGTGTGGTGTGTTGTGTGTGTGTGTGACATGCGTGCGTGCATACACGTGACCTGAATAGGTATTAAAGTTATCCTAAAAACTGAAATATCCACCTGACAATAAAACAGAATGTAAACAAGATGTGAGGAAGTAAACTGATTAAGCAAAAGAAAGATAACATTTTTTGTTATCCTCCCTCTCTCCTCCTCCTCCTCCTCCTCCTCCTCTCATCTCATCATCATCATCATCATCATCATCACCATCGTCGTCCGTCGTCGTCGTCGACGTCTCTGTTGTCGTCGTCGTCGCTACTCATCACCTATCACTCATCTATCATCATCATCATCATCATCATCATCATCATCATCATCATCATCATCATCACTATAGTAGCAGTGTTCGTTGTCCCTGTGTTTTCAGGCACGCCTTGGCACCAGTGAATCAGCCAGACATGATCTCCACAAGCGATGCCAGAAACTAAGGAATGAGGTTTGTGCTATGTAGGTAGGCAGCCGTCAATCTCGGAAGACTATGGAGTTGCCCTCTAGGCTCTAGAGCGCAAAGCCTGGGCGAGTAAGTATGGAGGGCAAGCTGTTACCCATGCAGCAGACCCCCCCCCCACCCCCTCCGTTCTCCACGCCACTGGAATGGTCCATTGGAAAGGCAATCGCCGATACGAATGGTTCCAGTGCCGTCGCAGGAGCCACCAGAACGTTGCCATATACATCCCCGAACCGCCCTGGGGACTCCAACTCCCCGATTTTTCCTCAGGGATGTTGTCTAAACACGTCACCTGTGTGCATGCTGGTTTGTTTTTGTTTTTTTTTGTTTTTTTTTTACTACTTGTCATCTGCTCCTTCTGGTAACACATGGCCTGCTCTTTTGAAAGTCAGAACCAGTTTTAAAATTAAAAAAAAATCATTATTACTTGAATGTAACTCGTAGTTGTTTTTTGTATTTTTTATTATTGCAGAACACATCCCAGAGTTGTTGTTTTTATTACCAAGAGTATTATTCTCACAGTTCTTTTTGCATCACTTAAAAAGAGGGATGAGTTCGACCATGTTCAACTCACCCAATACCTGACCTGACCTGAAAAAAATTAGTGCAACATCCTAACGACTCTGCAACAAGGAATAAGCACTTATATTCTTTTATTTCTTACATGAAGTCCCTGTGTGTATGCAGTTTTGTCAATTTTGTCAACCGTTCCCACAATCACACAATAGCCTACTCTTTCGAAAAGCGGAACGGGTTTGAACGTGTGCGCAAGATGTTGTGCGTGCCTAAGTACACGGGACCTCGCCTAAGTACACGGGACCTCGGTTGACATTCTCATCTGAAGGACTATAGGGGGGAGTGGAGTTGGCAGTGAGGAAAACTCCTCTTGAACGAGATTCGAACCCGGGTCAGCAGATCACGAGCGCATCACTCTGACCACCAGGCTATCCTGAGAGAGAGAGAGAGAGAGAGAGAGA
The DNA here is from genome assembly GCA_030674155.1 of Stramonita haemastoma. Taxonomy (NCBI): domain Eukaryota; kingdom Metazoa; phylum Mollusca; class Gastropoda; order Neogastropoda; family Muricidae; genus Stramonita; species Stramonita haemastoma. Next base: position 13,603,599 of record CM060329.1, read on the forward strand.
GAGAGAGAGAGAGAGAGAGAGAGAGAGAGAGAGAGAGAGAGAGAGAGAGAGAAGAAGACAGACAGACAGACAGACAGACAGACAGACAGACAGACAGACAGACAGACAGACAGACAGACAGACAGACAGACAGAGAGAGACAAAGAGACAGACAGAGAGACAGAGACAGACAGAGCAGACAGAAGACAGACAGAGAGAGACAGCCAGAGAAGACAGCCAGAGAGAGAAGTGACCTAAAACATGACTACTGCTATATTACTTTGAGATGCTGTGGCCACTCACAGTCAGTGTGTGTGTTGTGTGGCAGAACTCGCAGCTGTCCCGGAGCTTCACACGACAGGCCTCAGTGTGGATAGAGGCCAAGAAGCAGCAGCAGCAGCTGGAGGCCATCAACCAATGGGGAGAGGTGACAGACTTTAGCCACCTTGTTGGGTGTGTGGTGTGTGTGGGGGGGGGGGGGGGGGGTTAGAAGGAATTTGTTTTATTCAGCCCTGCCTAAGTCCTACCACTCTCTTTTGAATTTCCCTAATTGTTGTACTGCAGTCATTCTTCTGAATGGGGAGGTTTTGATGTGCTCTATAAATTCATTCATTTATTTATCCATCCATCGGAGGGACACACACCCATCCATACATCTACCGATCCATTCATCCATTCATTATTTCATTCATCCATCCATCCATCCATTAATTGATTAATTAATTCATTCCTTCAATGAAACTCATTTACTACATCGACACCTGCAGCAACCTTTTTGCACGTGGTGTTTTTGGTTTTGCAGCGACCCTGCTGGTTGCCTGTTTCCATTTTTTTTATTGACACTGCAGGTTGCCTGTTTCAGTGACACTGCAGGTTGCCTGTTTCAGTGACACTGCAGGTTGCTCGTGCATTCTGTTTCAGTGACACTGCAGGTTGCCTGTTTCAGTGACACTGCAGGTTGCCTGTTTCAGTGACACTGCAGGTTGCCTGTTTCAGTGACACTGCAGGTTGCCTGTTTCAGTGACACTGCAGGTTGCCTGTTTCAGTGACACTGCAGATTGCCTGTTTCAGTGACCCTGCTGATTGCCTGTTTCAGTGACACTACTGATTGCCTGTTTCAGTGACACTACTGATTGCCTGTTTCAGTGACACTACTGATTGCCTGTTTCAGTGACACTGCTGATTGCCTGTTTCAGTGACACTGCTGATTGCCTGTTTCAGTGACACTACTGATTGCCTGTTTCAGTGACACTACTGATTGCCTGTTTCAGTGACACTGCAGGTTGCCTGTTTCAGTGACACTGCAGGTTGCCTGTTTCAGTGACCTGCGTTGCTGTTTCAGATTTTTTTTCAGTGATACTGCAGATTGCCTATTTCAGATTATTCAGTAACCCTGCTGATTCCTGTTTCAGATTATTCAGTAACCTGCTGATTCCTGTTTCAGATTATTCAGTAACCCTGCTGATTCCTGTTTCAGATTATTCAGTAACCCTGCTGATTCCTGTTTCAGATTATTCAGTAACCCTGCTGATTCCTGTTTCAGATTTACCCCATTGCCCCGCATGGCAGCAAGGACCGTTTCTTCACCCACGGCCAGAAGGAGAACACAGCGCTGCCTCGCCAGATGTACCCAGTGGAGAGCTATGGGGGCGCCTCCACTGCCTGAGAGACCTGCTCCTGTGCCTTGCATCTGCCTCCACCCCATGTCTTGTCTCTGTCCTGTTTCCTCATGCAGCAACCTCCACATCCCACCACTCCTATCATGTTTAGACTGCACTGGACTTACTGTGAATAATTATGAGGGTCATGCTTCAGTTAATCATGCAAAACTGTTATATATTGGAATTGTGGTTAGTGGGTGTCATGAACACAGTTATGTCCCCTTCCCCTTCTGTTTTGGGAGAGGTGTGGGGGATAGGGGAGGGACTAGTTCCTGACTGGCTTTCTCCCTGCTGGTATTAACTGGACAGTTGTGTCTGGTGCTCACCTGATGCCCATACCCTCCTTCTGGAGAGTGTAGGAAAAACAGTTTTGCCAGCAGATGACGTGCTTTCTCAGGGTGGCAGACTAGATAAGCTTCTCTTGCCTTTGACAGCCTTTCTCCATGTTTTAACTTCAGGGGAATGTATTCACTAGAAATTGATTGTGAAGGCCAAAGTTCGTGATCTATTTTGCACAAATGCAATATATGGATCTTTTTTTTTCTCTTTTTGGGGGGAGGGAGAGGGTGGTTTGGGAGTTTTTTGACAGTGTTTTTTGCTATTGTTTGTCAGTGGTTTCTTTGTACGAGCACTACAAAAAAAGTGTAACCAGTGTTGTATTTTAACGTCTTAATCACATGAGCCAAAATGTTAACGCCTCTAACATTGTTCTTGCCAAACTGTAGCACTGTAGCAACAGTCCTGTGTGTTAGTGTTGTAGCCTGCTTGTTGATAGTCGTTGATCACCTGCCTTTGATAAAACTGGGATAATTTGCTTCAGGTGAGTCATCGGTCTTTGTCTTTACTCGTGGATAAGTGGCCAAGTCTTTAATTTTCCACACATCTGAAACACCCCAGAAATCAGTTTCTCTTTCATTAGTTTACGACCAGGTGTGTGTGCGTGCATGCGTGCGTGCGTGTGTGTGTGTGTGTGAATTTTGATTTGTTGGTAATACTGATGGAATAAAACATGAAATCAAGATACATCTGTAGAAGAGAAGAAGCACTGCAAAAGAGGAAAATTTCCATTAACCAGTTCAGTGCCAGAAATACAATGTAAAGAACCTCCTAAGGGAATTTTAGGGAATTGTGGACTATAATAATCACCCCAAGACTTTTAGTGCAAAAATAAGAAATACAGCCCCCCCCCCCCCCCCCCCCCAGCCAACCATACATGTATTTTGAAGGAAAATGAATGGGAGATGTTTAATATGGGCTTGTATTTCAATCCTTTTCATTGCAAAGACCTATTGTAGCATTTCAAAGGGGAATAACTGCAGGAAGTCTGTGTATGACCTTCTGGTACATAAGAAGCGCTTTATGTTGGAAGTCATCTGACTCCTTATGGCACTGAAAGGGTGAAAATATTCCTTTCCCAGACGGTGGAATGTGGCTACCTTCACCGTGGGCAAAAACGGTGGCATACTTCAAATCTCACCATCGTGGGACCTCAGAGCTCTAGCCAAGGAGCAGGAGCAAAGTATTCATGACCACGAAATGTTCCAATTTGACAGCTGAGCTTAGGGTATATATGAGCTTCTGGCTCTGTACATGGAATGTCGAGCTCCCAGTTTGGAAAGTGTTGCATCTGGAGATTCTGATGTAGGTATAGACTGCTTTGGAAAGAGCCTTAGTGGGATCAACACTAACATGCACTGAGTGATGATCCTCCGCTGAGGATGAAGAGGAGCTAGCTGTGTTCAATTTGTGGTGATGCAGAAGGCTGTCTCGACACTTGTGTGCACTGTTGATGGGAGAATAAAATGCAGTAGATATATTGATCCTTGGAGTGGATCAGAATCAAACATCACTAGTAGCCTTAAAACAGCAGGAAGCACTGTGTATTTTCATTCATTCACAGACTCTGTATATTATGCAATGCCATTTTGCATAAGCTGTTTAAGTTTCCTCCAAGATTTCCAGACGCTCATTCAACAATGTGAGTATGCACATTCATGTGCAAGCGCATGTGAACCATTCCCCCCCCCAACACACACACCACACACACACACACACACACACACACACACACACACACACACACACACACACACACACACACACACACACAAACATTGAACTATATTGAATAGCGTGCATGATTATTATTGTCTAAGTGTTGTCAATTTACATTCCATATCTTTTTGTCTTACAATTCAAAACCATGGATTGATTATTTTTTGTGCTTTTCTTTTGGATAGTCTTTTTTTCGGTAAAAGCAGGAAAAGCAATCCTTGTAACAGGTATTTCAAAAATACAATTCGTTTTGGCAAGAATAATGTAAAACAAGCTTTTCTCAAGGCAGTAACGTTGTATGATTATAATATCTTTTTTTAATGACATAACAAACAGTATATACAGATTATGTAGTTATGAATCAGTTTGTATTAAATCACAGTGTATAAGCAATCAAGTAAGCATATTTGGACAATCTTTTGTATAAAGAGCATTAGATGACCCTCCTCAAAAAATGAGCTAGGAATCCAATTGTCATCGATGGTTTTGTACAAATGCATGAACCAATAATGTTAAATTCTAGGAAAAATTGAAATATACAATCATATTTCCAATTGTAGTCTGACAGAAAAATAAAACATTCAAAGATTTAATTTTGAAGATACTGATAAGGATTTTTTTTTTCAAAGAAAACCCTATCTCATGACATTTAAAATGTTTGGATCACATTTTCTTCGTGTATTATGTAAATACTTTTTTCAGCTGACTGTCTCTAATTTGGAAAAGAAATTACCATTTTGAACAGCTACATTCAGACATAATAAGAACAACCCTTCTGTATTCATTGGGGGTGAATGGTCAAATAGATGATTTGAATATAACAAAGCCTCCTTTGGGATCTTTTTTTGTGCTGTTGTCTGCTTGTGTGCAGATTTTTTAGTTCTCTTTAACTTTTATTTGTTTGTTGTTGGTTTTTAATCAGTATGTACTTTGCACAACTCTGTTTATTTCCTGCACTTTCTCCTAAACTGCGACACTTTTTTCTGAAAATACAATCGACTTTTTTGTTGGTATGTTTGCATTTCTATTCACATTCACTGACCTTTTCACACACCAGGTCAGGAAAGTGTCTGAAGCCTCTTAGTTCTTCCTTTCGCATTGTTGGGTGTGTTCTAAAAGAGTATGGTGACTGCTTACTTTTGTCCAGGTTTACTATTGCTTTTATCACGCTGTTACCACACTCGTGCACAGGGGCGCTGAAAGAAATGTACTGCAATAAAAAAAAAAAAAAAAAAAGACTAGAGTGTTATGTTTTTTGTTTTTGTTCTTTTTGTAGCAATCTCTCCCCTTCCCAGGCAGTATCATCTGTTGGTGATGTATGCAGATGCTGTCACTTCTTTTGGGTTTGCTGTCTCATGGATGGATTTTGACAAGAGTTTATTTTTGACTATCTGTGTGTGTGTGTGTGTGTGTGTGTGTGTGTGTGTGTGTGTGTGTGTGTGTGTGTGTGTGTGTGTGTGTGTGTGTGTGTGTGTGTGTGTGCACGGATCAAGTTTAAAGTTGTGTTTGGTTTATTCATATGATTAATTTCATAGTAAGTATCTTTACCACTGAACACTTGCGTTTTTTGTCTTTATTCTGTTGCATTCAAATGTAACTTTGACTGATCATTAATTTAATACAACAGCACCACACTTTCTGGTTTGTTGTTGTTGTTTGTTGTTGTTGTTGTTGTTGAACTTCTTAATTTTTTCTGTTTCCTTTTTTGTTCATGTATTTTGTGTGTGCACATTTATATTTGTATTCTTGTAAAAAAAAGTCTACTGTATTATGCAATGCTCTTTTTTCAGTTCAATTCAAATTCACATTATTCAGCAGGTATTCTTGTTTCTATTATACTGTTACTATTGAAAGCATCTCAGTGATATGATTTTATGTATTTGACCAATCTGTCTCTAAACACATTTTATTCTCAGATCCCACAATGACTGAAGCTAATATTGTGATATATTAAGAAAGTGTAACACTTTTTGATGTGTATTTCATTATTCTACACACGTTATGTTAAATATGTCTCCTTAATCTATGTGTATTTTATTCCACTAAAGCCATACCCAGTCAGGTATCAAAATTAATGATGAGGAAGTGTCTTTACATGGAATAGAAATTGCAGTTTACAGTGATGTGAATATTTACAACCTGTAAAACTTTGCTCTGTATTCATGACACGGTTTTAATCAGCCTGCTATAATATGTTTTTGAAACAAATAAAAATATTTATGAATATTCTCAATATTTTGAGATGAACTGTGTTTTGTATTGTTTTGGGGTTCTGTGGATGGTTGACAAATCTTGTTGATGATTGACAGGTTTGTGGATGATTGACATGTCTTGTGAATGACTGGCAAAATCCTGAAGATAACTGACAAATCTTGGGCATGAGTGACACGTTGTGTGAAGGATTGACAAGTCTTATGGATGATTGACAAGTCTTGTGGATGATGATTGGATGATTGATAAATGTTATGGATAATTGACAAGTCTTATAAATGATTGACAAGCCTTATGCATGATTGATAAGTCTTATGAATGATTGACAAGTCTTGCACCGTAAAAGGATATCTGATTTTACTATCAACAATATCTAAACCTTCAGGAAATTTTGTGCTAGAAATTTCTGTTTTTCCCCATCTCTGTTTCCTACCTTGTCCACTTTTCTTACAACCATCTGCTTCTAGCTCATATATATATATATATTATATATAATATATATATATATATATATATATATATTATATATATTATATATATATATGTGGCGCTCCACCACGAAATGAGTCGCTTAGCACATTACCCAATTTTGCGCTAGGAGCCTTTAATACAGGTGGGGGTCAAGTTGTCAATTTTGAGATTTTGATTGATTATTAAACTAGATCTGTTTATTTACCTTAGAATGAAATATCAAGGCATAATTTTTATTCCTTTCGCTTTTAAACGTGTTTTGAAAATACCAAAACACTCATTCTGACAACCTGTTACTAAAATAAACTTGCCCGTTTCTCATTTTGTCCCATCCTGCAGTCTATCATTTCAATCTGTAATAATGTTGCACAGAATTGTCGATTTCAATCTGTTTTTTGTATTTGATAGCCACTTTATTCACATTAATAACATGTCAATAACTTACAATTGACCTCAGGTGCACTCCGTCTCATTATGTAGTGGAGCGTCTTCTCTCTCTCTCTCTCTCTCTCTCTCTCTCTCTCTCTCTCTCTCTCTCTCTCTCTCTCTCTCTCTCTCTCTCTCTCTCACAACACACACACACACACACACACACACACACAACACACACACACACACACACACACACACACACACACATACATATATATATATATATATATATATATATATATATATATATATATATATATATATATATATATATATATATATATATATATATATATAATACATATACATACACATATATATATATCTGTGTGTGTGTGTGTGTGTGTGTGTGTGTGTGTGTGTGTGTGTGTGTGTGTGTGTGTGTGTGTGTGTGTGTGTGTGTCCTGCCTTCAAAGTCTACTCTGGTCACCTGTCTTTTTGTCAAGAAAGTCCAGTCACAATTTTGTTCTTTTCCCCCCTTCCCCACAGCCTATGACTGGTCATCTGTACCATTTTAGTCCTGGCAAAATTTAATGAAAATAAATATTTCAACACAACCACTGCAACTCTGCTGCTCCTAGAATGGGCGATAACTGACGTGGCGTCAATCTTTCATGCACATTCACTATCTCATGATGACTTTGTTCAAACGGAATAAAATAAGAAATATTTACAAATCGACGATGACTGAATAAGATGTCCACAGCAGTGATACTGGCAGTGTTGCCAACAACTATCCATGCATAGCTATTTCCATGCAGGTCATGGAAAACACAATGAAGGAGAAGACCAAGGATCATGTTGCAGGTGTTCTTGGGTGTGGCGGTTAACGCCAGTTCGGTGATGCCAACAGGGGAAGTGAATACCACCCCTAGGCAGAGAAACAAACATGGCATGCAAACAGATAGGGGGCTTTTGTTCAAGTGAACAAATGAATCTATAAGCATTATTGTTAAAGTGAACAATGAATCTATAAGCATTATTGTTAAAGTGAACAAAGGAATCTATAAGCATTATTGTTAAAGTGAACAAAGGAATCTATAAGCATTATTGTTAAAGTGAACATAGGAATCTATAAGCATTATTGTTAAAGTGAACAAAGGAATCTATAAGCATTATTGTTAAAGTGAACAGAGGAATCTATAAGCATTATTGTTCAAGTGAACAAAGGAATCTATAAGCATTATTGTTAAAGTGAACATAGGAATCTATAAGCATTATTGTTAAAGTGAACAAATGAATCTATAAGCATTATTGTTCAAGTGAACATAGGAATCTATAAGCATTATTGTTAAAGTGAACATAGGAATCTATAAGCATTATTGTTCATGTGAACATAGGAATCTATAAGCATTATTGTTAAAGTGAACATAGGAATCTATAAGCATTATTGTTAAAGTGAACAAAGGAATCTATAAGCATTATTGTTCAAGTGAACATAGGAATCTATAAGCATTATTGTTAAAGTGAACAAAGGAATCTATAAGCATTATTGTTGAAGTGAACATAGGAATCTATAAGCATTATTGTTCAAGTGAACAAAGGAATCTATAATATAAGCATTATTGTTCAAGTGATCATGGGAATCTATAAGCATTATTGTCCAAGTGAACAAAGGAATCTATAAGCATTATTGTCCAAGTGAACAAAGGAATCTCTAAGCGTTATCTATACCAATGCTGCCTGTAGACTGCACGACCTGGATGTGTTTGATAAACAAACTGTGAGGAGACTGGAATGATCACAGCAGTAACTAACAAAGTAGTTTAAAAAGGCTCACAGACACATGGATTTCTTTTTGGGGATGGGACATCAGTGTTCAGAGCACTCACTTTCCCCAGCCAAGGTTAAGCAGCATGGAGTGTGGTTACCAACTGGATGGGCGACTGTTTGCGTGCCTTGGTTCCAGTACAGTCCCCCAATTCACCTAGCTGTAAATAAGCAAGTGCCTCTTTTGGGTCAGGGAAGGTAAAGTAGCGCAGAACAGGAGATGGGCGCTGCCCTCAGTATGCTGGACCCTGGAGAAGCTGAGGTCTCTGATGCCTCGCTCCCATACGCCCACATAGGTTATGGAACAACTTTACCTCTTTTTTAACCTTTTATTTCTCTATACACGGAAACACCGCTCTAATGATAGACCACGGAAAAAGTGGTAAAAATATCGAAACTGCAATTTGCACATCAAAGACGTCTCAGTTTTATCTGTGTGATTATACACATCATCAATCTGAAAACAAAACAAAAGGCTGTGATGTTCAAACATTTTAAACACAGTTTTTACAAAATAGTTTGTGCAAACATTAATTTTCTTCACATGCAAGCGTAAAGTCCAAAGATTTTGTTGTAAACATTTCCACAGTTGTAGATCGCACCAGCACTTACACACTCTTGCTGTGGTCCAAAAGACCTTGCTGTAAACGTTTACACACATGTAAAGATCCCCATGCGCAAGCCCATATATACCCACGCTTGCTGTGGTGCCTACACAAACCTGCCGCCCAGGCTGTAGCACTCCGGGAGAACGAGGCCTCTTTCAGCAGCCAGGGTCAGCTCGTACTGCGTGTTGAGGGCACGGAACCTCTCCGCCAGAGACACGGACTCTGAGTCCACAGCGGACAGGTCTTCAGGAGCTAAGAACGACAGGTCGTCAAATCCAGAGTCTATCTTCTGGCCACCGGATGTGTCTGGATAACGCTGAAAACCAGAGTGTGAGTGTTTGGCACCAGCCGTGGCTCGGTGAGCGTTTCCGAAAGCCTCCTGGCCAGAGCAGCCCCGCTGACCGCTGTTGAGGATGGCCACAGCTCTGTACAGCGCCCTGCCTTCCTCCGTCTCCAGGTGCTGCGAGTCTGTGGGGAGGCCGTGGTCCTTGAAGGCTGTGGGGGTGTTGGGCAGGTGGTGAAGGTCGGCCAACAGTGGACTGAAATCGTTCAGCAGAAGGTAAAACCATCTCCCTGAAGACGTTCCTTTCCTTCCTCCAGCTACACCACACCCAGCTGCTGCTGTCTCCGTCTCTGAAGCATGGTTTGACCTTGTTTTCCATCCACGTTCCTACGCCTGTCTTTGAACCAGCTTTGTCGGGGAGATACATAGCCCACATCTTCATCCCCACCAGCACTGAAAAGATCTGAACAAAAACTGATGTCAAACCACGGAGAGGAAGAAAGCCCAGCTGTGGAAGCCTGCTCAAAGGCTTCCACTAGAATCCTGACCTCCGTGTCACTCTGCTTTCCCTTCAGCAGCCCCAGCCTCCAGGCGTCACGGCAGTCCTGGGTGTCCGGGGAGTGGAGGAAGAGGACGGTGTCTGAGGCGGTCAGCTGCCTCCTGGTCCACTCCTCAGCCCCTGACGTCAGGATCTCGCCCATCTGCCAGCGGGCATAGCTGACGTCACAGGCACAGCAGGTTTGGAGGTAGAGGGCCAAAGCGTCAGTGGCGTGGGTGTGGGGAGGGAGGGTGGAGTGAGAGAGCAGAAAGATGGAGAGTGGGGAGGAGGAAGGGGGAGGACTCACAGGGATGGTGGATGGATTGTCAAGTCGTGGGTTTGCTGGCGAAGCATCAGAACCTTGATGAAAACACAACCAACATGAATAAAATCATGTCTGTATACATTCGTAAAAGCGTAACTACAAGTAAGCAGCAGCTAATGCAGGCATGCATGCGTACAAAAACTATGTACATTAATGAGCTCGGTACTTATACTTCATTTCAAGACTGAAAAACCATGTTGGGTCACAACCGATATATACGACAACAGTATATAATAATGTAGAATCACTAAATACATAACCTAGGCACGCATGATGTATTCCATATGCACCCAGACATACTTTAATTGGCTGTGGTCAGTGGCATGGATGCACGCTGACTGGGGGGTGTTCTTGTCCAAAGCCTGTTGGGGATTTTGGCATAGTCATTACTGTTATCTTGATTGCCAACATTACCGAGATCAGTGGCCTGGCAGTGCTACAGGAGATAGTACAACTTGGCAGAAATAGAGAAAGATGGCGAATCAAAGTGGGATTGCGAGGAGCTAATAATTATCGTTGTCAGCAGTGATGGTGATAGGTGACAGGTGAACCTCGAGTGCTGACTTGGAGATTCCCACACTTTCGTAGAGATTATGCAGATGAGATATTAATTCAAGCGTTTGGGACAGAGGAGCAGACTACTTCAGTCACATGCACTGCACCATCAGAATGGCAGGGCATTGGGGTGTGGAATAAAAATACCAATTTCGATTTTCTGCAGCCTGTTGTATGCCACTCTTTGCAATCTCACCTGAAAGATCTAAGACTGTGTGCTATGGCGTGTGTGTGTGTGTGTGTGTGGGGGGGGGGGGGTGCGTGTGTGCGTGCGTGCGTGCGTGCGTGCACGCGCGTTTTTTAAATCTATTTTATTTTATTTTTTAATTCTTTATATCAAGGATTATGGAATAAGCACTCATCTGCTTTTTTACATCCAGTCCCCGTGTGTATGCAGTTTTGTAAATCTTGTCATCTGTTCCCATCGGCACACAATCGCCTACTCTTACGGAAAGCGGAACAGGATTAAGCATGTGCGCAAGATGTTCTGTGCGTGTGTGAGTATATGTGCGAGCATACGTGTGTGCGCGCGCACGCACGCGCGCGTATGTGTGTGTATGTGTGTGCGTGCGTGCGTATGTGCGTGTGTGTGTGCGTGCGTGCGTGTGTGTGTGCGTGCGTAGGCGCTTGTGTGAGTATGCGTGCATGCGTGTTGGTGTGTGTGTGTGTGTGTGTGTGTGTGTGTGTGCGCGTGCATGTGGTGCGTGCGTGCGTGCGTGCGTGGTGTGTGTATGTGTCTGTGTATGCGTGCGTGCTTGCGTGCGTGTGTGTGCTGGGTGTGTGTGTGTGTGTGTGCGCGCGCGCCCGCACGTGCGTGCATTATTATTTGACATAAGGAAACAGACATGAGCACTACATTTGACAACCACCTGATGCTGATGCTAGATGGCTTAGCTCAGTCCCCACATGCCCAGCTGAAGGACTGTGCTGACCTGCAAATGCGCATCTTCCAGGAGGGACTCAGTCTCTCTCAGCGTCACTTCATGCCTTTTTGTTGTCTGCTATGACTGACTACCTAAAAACACCCCTCCCCCCCCCCATTCATTAGACCTTGAGGGTGGTCGGGGTATCAGTCTTTCAGATGCGGCGTAAACTGAGGTCCAAAGTGCAACACAGATTAAGCGCACGTAAAAGAACCCACGGCAACAGAAGAGTTGTCCCGGACGACATTCTTTGAAAAAAAAAAGTATTCTCATGGAAAACAAATACACTTGCAGACAGAAATTGTATTTAATGGGTGGCACTGCTCTTGTGGCGAAGCACTCTCCTCGGGGAGAGCAACCTGAATTTCACACAGAGAAATAATCTGTCATGATTGGAAGTGGTATACAGTTTAGGTCAGTTCAAATCAGTTTTTTTTCTGTGAGACTCTAGAGCGCAGAATAAAGCAATATGTTGCTGATGTATATGTGTATATGTAAAAAAAAAATCCACTTACAAGATTCAGCGGACTCACAGGACGTTTGCGAAGTGAGTTTCTGCAGACACGGCAAGTCCTTTACAAAGCGGTGCCTGTGTCCTGAAACAGAACAGCACTGGTTAATGGACACTGTCAGAAACAGGGGATTTGATACCCGTAGTTTCCCCCTGAGGGGTGTTTGTTAGCATCAATAGCACCCCCACCTTCAGGAAATTATGTGCTATAAATTCCCTCTTTTCTATCCCTCTCTTCATTTATGCTTTGTTCTTTGCCTTCCTGTCACCTCCTTGTCTATGTTCTGTCTTCTCGGTCCATTGTCTTGCCTTTTATCCAGAAAGACTTCAAAGATAAACATTGTCTCCCACACCAAAGTCTGACTTGTCAGGCGCTTCACGGCACCCAACGCATTTTCGTTCATATGACAGGCAACAGTAGTGATGTTGCTGTCTGAGCCTTGGAGAAGAAGACAGAAGTCGTGACTGTTTTAGCAGGGTTCAAATATTTGAAATCAGTTTAGAAACTGCTGTGAGAAGAAGGATCGAATGAATCCCAAAAAGATCAAACGGTTTGAGAAACGAAAACGAAACAAATTAACACAAAAAAAAGAAATGAAAGAAAGGAAGAATTGAAAAGAAAAGAAAGACAGGTGGACAGAAAGATTTTTTTAAAAGGAAAAACGAGCCAAAAGAAGGCAAACAGAAAAGACATACAGAAAGAAAGAAAGAAAGAAAGAAATGAAGAAGAATGAATGAATGATGAATGAAGGAAGGAAGGAGAATGAAGGAATGAATGAAACGATGAAAGAGAGACCAACAGACAGGCAGACAGACAAAAAGAAAAAAAGAAACAGGGAAAGGAAGAAAAAGAATGAAAGAAAGATGAAAAGACAGAAAGAATGAAAGACAGACAGACAGTCGGGGGAGAAAGAAAGAAAACAGAAAAAGAAAGCAGACAGAGACAGACAGACAGAAACAGACAGACAGACAGAAAAGACAGACAACAAAAATCGCTCAGCTACACACAACACACTTCAGTGTCAACACTCACCTCTATGACGACGCCAGCAAAGACCCACCATCACCATCACCACCAGTGTGACGACAACGAAGGAGTGGAGACAGCAACAACAACGACTACAATACTGTTGTTGGCTGCTGCTGCTGCTGCTGCTGCTGTTGATGCCAGTCCTTTTAGCAGACACTGGCCTCTCGTCTTGTGCATCATCAGAATCGTCTGTGGTGACTGTGCCGCTGTCTGTGAGGGTTGGTGTGGTGGTGGTGGGTGGAGAAAGGAAGAAGCTGTAAAAAAAACAACAACACGTTTGTTTCTCGTAATTTCATACACACAGGGGACTAGATGAAAAAAAAGCACATGAGTGCCTATTCCATTATCTTCGATATAAAATAATAAAATAAAATAAAAACTACACGGTGTGGGGATGCTGGGGGCCTGTCAGTTTAAATTAAATAACATCCTGGCCCAGACCAACAACTGTGTCAGTTATTGAGGTCAGCTAATGGCCAAGGTGCGCCTACACTGAACTGTTGTTATGTTGTAAAATGTTGTGTTGATATTGCCTTCAGCCATGACAAGCTCTTAACATAACAACCTGCACTCTCCTTTAAAGGAGAAAAATCCTCTGAAGTCAGAATATGGCTGCTTATATGGCAAGGTACTTGAAAACAGTCATACACGCAAAGTTCTCATTCTGTGTGCAGTTTCAATCTCACAGTGATGCCCAGGTGGGATGAGTGAGTCAGACTGCACATTCTGGGTGACCCCCCTAGTGTTAAGCTGGGGAACACACAACACAACAACAACAACAACAACCAACAATAAATAACAAAATAACATCCCCACCTGCAAATTCTGTGCCAGAAATCCCATCAGTACTAGCCGTTCGTACAACACACAGACGTAAGCAAGCAAGCATAACAACAATGGACAGATACAGACAGACGAAGACAGACAGACAGACAGACAGACACACACACACACACACACACCAGACAGATAGACAACAGTACAACAGACAGACAACGACAACACAACGACACACACACACACACACACACACACACACACACACAACACATACACACACACATACTCATCACTCACTCACTCTCCACTCACCACACACACACACACACACACACACACACACACACACACACACACACACACACAACACACACACACACACACACAACACACACACACACACACAAGGCTACAACCCACAGATGGCAGGCGGCCCAAAGCGCAGGACCCCCAGCCTGGCGCAGACGTCACTGACGCTGCCCGCCTGTGCACCCACACGTGGTATGATCCCGGCACCACGCCCTCAAACCTCGCTGTCGTGTTGGGCTGAAAGCAGGCATCGATAAACCAATCAATTCACTAGTCAATCAATCAATCAGGTGGCTAGGTCAAATCACCGATCTAGAGGTAAGGCACCTGTCTGAGTTTTTGGCGAAGATAAAGAAGTTAACCGTCAGAGGAAAGCATTGGTTGTCCTTTTGTGCCGGCATAGTTAAAGAAAAAGAGTGGGGTCGGGTGCTCTTGAAGGCTCCTCTTCACTTACTTGACTCATTCACGCCTCTGAATTCCCTGGGGAACAAAGGGCCGCAACAACACCCCTCCAACGGACTCGGTTCTGGTCTATTTCTCTGCCTCTGGCCATTCTCCTGCATTTTCCCCAGAAACTAAAAAATAACAATTCCCTCCCACACCAAAGTGGGATGCACTGGGCCTGACTCGTCAGGTGCTCAATGGCACCGCAATGCATTTTCGCTCATAAATTATGATAGACAATAGTTGCTGTCTTGAGCGTTGGACGAAGAGGGAAATGCCTTCGTGGTCAGTGGGGCTACGCACCACATGAAATGAAATAAAATCAAATGAGCCTGCCACCACAAAGGCAGAGCGATGAAACTGTTTATTCTATTTTTGTTTTCATTTATTTAGTGTATGCCTGTCTGGTAACTCTTTCACTGTTAGAGAAAGAGGAAGATTCGGGAGAGGAGGACAATAAATTAGGAAGGGGTTTAAGGGGGAGGGTAGGGAGGAGGGGGCTAGTTGAGGGTGATAGGATGAGGGAGGGGAGAGATTGAGAAGTGGGGGGCAGATTAAGGAGGAGAAGGAAAATATCTAGCACATAGCAGAAGATTAACTAATGATATACAGAGAGAGAGAGAGAGAGAGGAGAGAGAGAGGAGAAGAGAAGAGAGAGAGGAGAGGAGAGAGAGTAGATGAGAGAGAGAGAGAGAGAGAGAAAACTTTTTTTTTTTTGAAATTTTTTTTATTCAAGAGGGTAATAGAATAAGCAACAATTGCTTTTTTACATCCAGCCCTCGGAAAAGATCCAACCACCGCCCCTGGAGAGAGAGAAGAAGAAAGAAAGAAAGAAAGAAAGAAGAAAGAAAGAAAGAAAGAAAGAAAGAAAGAAAGAAGAAAGAAAGAAGAAAGAAAGAAAGAAAGAAAAGAAAGAAAAGAAAGAAAGAAAGAAAGAAAGAAAGAAAAGAAGAAAGAAAGACAGACAGAGACTGAGAGAGAGAGAGAGAGAGAAGGTGCACACAGAATATTGAAACTGGCACAGTCAAATTCAACCACTCTGCCTTTCTTTTCAAAACCGCCATAGGCAACAAGAAGTTACGATGGACAAAAAAGAAACTGTAGTTTTTCACTTTGACATGTCATCACTTAAAGAATAATTCAACAGATAAAGATCACCAATATTTTCCTTGAGTATTTTGATATATGCATGTTTACAATGCAGGACGTTTGTAAGGATTGGCTTGGCTTAAAATATGCAGTCTTGTGTATTAATAAAATTCATTCATTCATTCATTCATGCATTCATTCTCTCTCTCTCTCTCTCTCTCTCTCTCTCTCTCTCTCTCTCTCTCTCGCACACACACCACACACACCACACACACACACACACACACACACTGTTCCACAATGCCAAATGATCAGAATATAATACATACATCAGAAACAGGAATGAAGAAAATAAGGCAATATTTATATTTTGCCCCAGCAAATGAACAACTGACCACTACTCACACACAAAATTTTATACAGAGTTCACAGATCTTGGCTTTCCCCGTTTATTTACGGAAATCTACGAAAGCATGGATATTGCCGGAAACACAATAAAAAAAATAAAATGAAATAAAAAATTAATAAACATAAGAAAAACAACATTTTTGGATCAGTATGGTAGAATAGAACACAATACAGCACAATATGAATCGTCTATATCCTACATGCTTCTCAGCCTTAATTCAGATAATTATACATATATTTCCCATTTTGGGTTAGCAAAGAGACAGGCACTGTGGCCTGTTGGATAAGACACGGACTTGTGGTCTGTATGTTCTTGGTGTCATAGGTTCGAATTTCAGTGGGAGTCTTCCTAATAATTGTCAAAATTATGCACTTAAAAAAAAAAAAAAAGAAGAAGAAAAAAAAAGACAATTGTACATGGAGGGGGGAGGAAAACTTAGCGGACGAAACCAGCCGTGGCGCAGTGGTTAGCGCCTTGGACTTTGGACTGGAAGGTCGTGGGTTCGAATCCCGGCTGGCTCCTACCCAGAGTTAGTGTGCTGTGGGCTCAGTGGGGAGACTGGGACGACACAGTCGAGCTTCATCAACTTTAGGGTTGCGAATTTGAGAGTGTTGCTCAAATTACCTGACCAACACTACAGGTGTCTGTATCTCTCGGGCCTGGTTGAGATGAGATAGTAAGCGCAGAGTACAACCCTGTCAAGTAGTCTCAAAGCAGATGCACTTCCACTAGCAACATCATTACATCATCCTCATTACCATTACCATCATGCAAGATACAAATTCTCTAATTCAGTGGCCCCAGATGCTCTGGTCTCATGGTGACCTCAGATTCGGTTTTCCCATACCCCTCTGTCTGTGTTTGTGGTGAGTTTGTGCCAAAGCCTTTGGGGTTGAAGGTTCGCGGGGGACAGTCGAGGTTTAGGGGGGGGGGGGAGTATGATGGGGGTAGGTGTTGGGAAGAAGGAGGTGGGGCAGAGTAATGGGGGTGGAAGTTTAGGGGGGGAGTATGGTGGGGGTAATGGGGGTGGAAGTTTAGGGGGGAGTATGGTGGGGGTAGTGTAGAGAAGGAGGAAGAAGTTTAGGGGGGAGTATGGTGGGGGTAAGTGTAGAGAAGGAGGAAGAAGTTTAGGGGGGAGTATGGTGGGGGTAAGTGTAGAGAAGGAGGAAGAAGTTTAGGGGGGGAGTATGGTGGGGGTAAGTGTAGAGAAGGAGGAAGAAGTTTAGGGGGGGAGTATGGTGGGGGTAAGGTAAGAGAGGAGAGTTAGGGGGGAGTATGGGGGGAGGTGTAGAAGGAGGGAGTTTAGGGAGGAGTATGGTGGGGGAGTGTAGAGAAGGAGGAGGTTTAGGGGAGAGTATGGTGGGGGTAGTGTAGGAGGGGTAGAGTTAGGGGGGTAGGTGTAGTGTAAGAGAAGGAGGAGAAGTTTAGGGGAGGAGTATGGTGGGGGTAGTGTAGGAGTGAGGAGAATTTGGGGAGGAGGTGGGGGTAGTGTAGGAAGGAGGGAAGTTTAGGGGGGAGTATGATGGGGGTAGGTGTAGGGAGGGAGAGTTGAGGGGGAGTATGTGGGGTAGGTAGTTGAAGGGGGGAGAGTATGGTGGGGGAGGAGGTAATAGGGGGGGGTAGTGTAGGGGGTAGGTGTAGAGGGGTAGGTAAGGAAGGGGAGATGGGGGGTAGAAGGATGGTATAGGGTTAGGTAGTGTTTAGGGGAGTATGATGGGGGAGGTAGGAGGGTGTAGGGGAGGTAGATGTGGGGTAGGTGTAGGGGAGGAGGTGAGAGAGGGAGGAGGAGGCTTGGGGGAGGAATATGATGGTGTAGGAAGAGAGGTGAAGGTTTAGGGGAGGAGAATGGTGAGTGTAGGGAAGGAGGGGTTATGGTGGGGGTAGGTGTAGGGAGGGAGGATGTTTTGAGGGCAGGAGTATGATGGGGTAGGTATTGGGAAGGAGGAGGGTTGAGGCAGTATGGTGGGGGTAGGTTCAGGGTAGAGTAGGTTTAGGGGGAGGTGTACGATGGGTGTAGATGAAGGGAAGGGGGAGATTTCCGGGGGAAAAACATGATAGGGATAGGTATAGGTGTAGGAGGAGAGGTGGAGGTTTAGGGGAGGAGTATGGTAAGTGTAGGGAAGGAGGGGGTATGAAGGGGGGGTAGGTCCTGGGAGGGAGGAGGTTTAGGGGGAGGAGTATGATGGGGGGTAGGTTTAAGGATGGGGGAGGTTTGGGGTGGGGGAGTATGATGGGGGTAGGTGTAGGATGTAAGTATTATTGGGGTAGCTGTAGGGAAGAGGTTTGGGGAAGAGTATGATGGGAGTAGATGAAGGAAGGGACGAGGAGGTTTAGGGGGTGGAGTATGGTGGCGGTAGGTGTAGGGAAGGGGGAGAGTAGGTTTAGGGGGGAGTATGATGGGGGTAGGTGTAGGGAGGGAGATGGAGGTTTTGATGGAGAAATATGATGGGGGTAGGTGTAGGGAGGAGTAAGATGGGGGTAGGTGTAGGGAGGGTGTTTAGGGGGGGAGTATGATGGAATAGGTGTAGGGAGGGTATTTAGGGGGAATATGATGGGGGTAGGAGTAGGGAGGGTGTTTAGGGGGTAGGTATAGGGAGGGTGTTTAGGGGGGAGTATGTTGGGGTAGGTGTAGGAAGGGTGTTTAGGGGGAATATGATGGGTGAGGGCAGAGGTTTAGGAGGGAGTATGATGGAGGAGGGAAGAGGTTTAGGGGGGAGTATGATGGGGGAGGGAAGAGGTTTAGGGGGGAGTATGATGGGGGAGGGAAGAGGTTTAGGAGGGAGTATGATGAGGGAGGGAAGAGGTTTAGGGGGGAGTATGATGGGGGAGGGAAGAGGTTTAGGGGGGAGTATGATGGGGGAGGGAAGAGGTTTAGGAGGGAGTATAATGGGGGAGGGAAGAGGTTTAGGGGGGAGTATGATGGGGGAGGGAAGAGGTTTAGGGGGGAGTATGATGGGGGAGGGAAGAGGTTTAGGAGGGAGTATGATGGAGGAGGGAAGAGGTTTAGGAGGGAGTATGATGGAGGAGGGAAGAAGTTTAGGGGGAGTATGATGGGGGAGGGAAGAGGTTTAGGGGGGAGTATGATGGGGGAGGGAAGAGGTTTAGGAGGGAGTATGATGGAGGAGGGAAGAAGTTTAGGGGGAGTATGATGGGGAGGGAAGAGGTGGGCCCCAAGAGCCTTTGCTCTCCACCATAAAGAGGAGAAAGCTGATGTGGTTTGGTCACACCACAAGACACAACACCCTAGCAAAAACCATCTTGCAAGGAACAGTCGAGGGCAAGAGAAGAAGAGGCCGCCAAAAGAAATCATGAGTTGACAACATCAAAGACTGGACCGCCCAACCCCTGCAACACCTCCTACTAGCCACACAGGATCGTGAAGCATGGAAAAAGATCTCTGTTGCGTCTTCTCTCATGTCCCCCCTACGCCCTTTGGGACATGGGACTGAGTGAGTGAGTGATGATGGGGGAGGGAAGAAGTTTGTGGGGGAGTATGATGGGGGTAGGTGTAGGGAGTGTGTTTACGTGTAGAGAAGGAGGAGGAGGCTTGGGGGGAGGAATATGATGGTGTAGGTATAGGTGTAGGAAGAGAGGTGAAGGTTTATGGGAGGAGTATGGTAAGTGTAGGGAAGGAGGGGGGTATGAAGGGGGCAGGTCCTGGGAGGGAGGAGGTTAAGGGGAGGAGTATGATGGGGGTAGTGTAGAGAATTAGCAGTATGTAGTACGTTCTGTTTTGTTTTTTTAATTTTATTCTTTTATATCGAGAATAATGGGATAAGCACTCTTGTGTTTTTCTAATCCAGTCCCCGTGTGTATGCAGTTTTGTAAATGTCATCTGTATGTGGTTTTCAGGCTGAAAATCGACAGTGGATCGACCCCTGTGGGGCTGTTACACTCGTCAAGGTCTGTAATAAGGGGGTCATATATCTTTAAGCATCAAATGGAATAGGAAACAGATGGCCAGTATGCTGTTTCTCATGCCAGAATTGTAGAGGATGGTCGAAAGCTTGTGTAAGCCCAAAACCATGCTGTCACCCCTATTTGCAGGTTTTGCCCAATATTCTTGCATTAACCGCTACACTATTAGCACGTTAGCTGTTATATATCCACCCACCTACCTACCTACACAATCAGTTCACGAAGTTTTAAAAAACATACACAAGAAATTTAATCCCCATCTTGGACATTGAAGATGTACATGAACAATACATGAAAATATTAACACATTGGAGTTTTGTTTGCACACCTATTAACATACGAAGACTCTGTAATGAATAATTCAGGAAAAGGAGGGTTCCTAATTTTTCCAATGCATACACGTCTTAACACACACACACACACACACACACACACACACACACACACACACACACACACACACACACACACACACATCGCGCGCGCGCGCGCGCGCATGCACGCACAAACAACAGATCCATCACTTACAAATTGAAGATATTCTCCCTTTACTTTCGCCATTTGACAAAACCACTGACAGCACTGGGAACATTTGTACAGGATGACGTCATAGTCCTGATGACGTGCTAACACGTCAGTATGGAGAGTGACAGTGACGGAGCTTGATCCAGTTACATACGTCACAGTAACTGCCCCGCAGGATGGCTTTATAGTAAGATCTGTGAACAAAGAGATGGGTGTGTGTTGTTGTTGTTGTTGTTGTTGTTGTTGTTGTTGTTGTTGTTGTTGTTGTGCTGCTGCTGCTGCTGCTGCTAATGGCACTACACATATATCAAGCAGGAAAGGTGGAGGATTCCAGAACCCAAAAAAAGTATTTTCTGAACAATACACACGGCGTAATAATAAAATTTAAGAAACTTTGCCCACGATTTCATTTGCTATGGGTATATCCAGATATTTAAGAAATCTGATGTTTCTCTGGAAATTTCTATGTTCATGTGAGTGAGTGAGTGAGTGAGTGAGTGAGTGAGTGTGTGTGTGTGTGTGCTCGCTCGCGCGTGCGTGTGTGTGTGTGCGTCCATGCGTACATGCGTAGGTGTGTGCGTGCGTGCGCTGCGTGCGTGTGTACGTGTGTGTGTGTGTGCATATGCATGCCAGCGTACACGTTTGTGCACACACATGCACACACATACACACACGCGAGCGTGCGCGCGCGTAACCCATACATAAACAGATCGTGCTTCTTTCTCCACATAATGTCCACTTGAAAGGAACACTTTCAAAAAGTTAGCCTACATTTTACAGTACGTATCAAAATGCTCACACAGAATACTCTGAGAGCGATACCTTCAACACCAACAAGACCTCTACCATGTATTTATTGATTTTAAGATGACATACGACAGGGTGTGGCATGTAGCTTTGTGGGCAACCATGAATTTGTACAGCATCAATGCAAACCTGATCAGAGTCATCAAAGAGCTGTACAACAAGGCCACCAGTGCAGTGTACTACAACAGCAACATTGGAGAGTGGTTTTAGACAACAGTTGGAGTAAGGCAGGGCTGTCTACTCTCACCCACTCTTTTCAACATCTTCCTTGAGAGAATCATGGCTGATGCATTGGAACATCATGAAGGATCAGTCAGCATTGGTGACAGAACGATCACAAACCTCCGCTTCGCAGATGACATTGACAGACTAGCAGGATCAGAATAATGGCTTGCTTGCCAGCCTAACAGAACACCTGAACAAGGCCTCTAAAACACACGGCATGAAAATCAGTGCAGAGAAGATCAAACTGAAGACCAATAACGCCAAGGACATCAGCACTGATATCAGGAGCTGGAAACGGTTCAAAGCTTGAAGTACTTTGGAGCTGTTGTATCAGACAAGGGGTCCAAGCCTGAAGTAGTATGCAGGATTGCACAGGCAATAACAGCACTGTCAAAACAGAACACCATCTGGAGAGAGAAAAATATTTCACTCAACTCCAAGATCAGACTAATGCGCTCCCTTGTCATATCCACATT
Source organism: Stramonita haemastoma (assembly GCA_030674155.1). Lineage (NCBI taxonomy): Eukaryota > Metazoa > Mollusca > Gastropoda > Neogastropoda > Muricidae > Stramonita > Stramonita haemastoma. The sequence continues at coordinate 13,625,933 of CM060329.1, forward strand.
CCTGTATGCCTGTGAATCGTGGACCCTGGCTGCAGATTTGGAGAGAGGAGTACAGACGGTAAAGATGGGATGATTCTAAAGACTCCTTGGCATCTCCTACAGAGACCACATAAGCAACGAAGGAGTGCATAACATAATCCAGCAAAGCATTGGTCCCTACGAAAATCTTCTATCATTTGTAAAGAAGCGTAAACTTTAATGGCATGGGCATGTCACAAGATCAAAAGGACTTGCAAAAACAATGCTGCAAGGCACTGTCCAAGGAATAAAAAAAAAGGGGGCAGACCAAGAAAGAGATGGGAAGACAACATCAGCGAATGGACAGGCCTAGAACTCAGCAAAACCCTGAGAAAGGCGGAACAGAGAGAGGAATGGAGGGAACTGGTTGTCAAGTCTTCAAGGGTGCCCCTACGGTCGCCAGACTAAGAAGATAGATAGATAGATAGACAGACAGACAGACAGACAGGACAGACAGACAGACAGACAGACAGACAGACAGAGATCGATAGATAGATAGATAGATAGATAGATAGATAGATAGATAGATGATAGATAGATAGATAGATAGATAGATAGATAGATAGATAGATAGATAGATAGATAGATAGCCTTCACTGCACTGGCAGCAGTGTCTTCATACCAGTGGTCAGCCTGTCTGTGTAGACTATGGTGGACACCACGCTGTGTGGCCAGCCCTCTGTCAGCTGGCCAGCCCCCGGCACACTCTCCACCCCCACCCTCCAGCTGTAGTTGTCAGTCAGGGGAGGCAGGGGGAAATAATACGTCATCCTGCACTGCAACAGCCAGGCATCCTCATCCACTGTATTGTCCAAAGCCATCAGCTTGAGGAGATCATTATGATCAACGAGGACAATTGACCCATATGTGCATGCATATATATATATATATATATATATATATATATATATATATATATATATATATATATATATATATATATATATATATATATATATATATATGAGAAAATATAAAGGAGAAAAACAAGTACAGGTAATCAGTTACAAAGTCATTATCATAAAATTATTTTTGTCAAAGATTCAAAAATATAAAATCAGTACAAAATTAAAATTTTTGAAGGAAGCTTTTGGGGAATAATTAAGGACCATATCTTCGGCCTGACCTGACTCGAGTTTCAACTCCTGGTTGAGCACTCCTCAGAGGTTCCGGGGTGATTGAAACCTCACTCACCCTCTATGGTACTTGAAAGCAAGACACTTTCCATGATAAGAAGTGTCTATTGCAGCCCTAAGAATAGGTAGATATTCTTGTGGCCTACCACTGCTGCCATATATCATTGTAATAGGAGAGGGGACGGGATAGCCCAGTGATTCCAGCGTTGAGCTCGTGATCTGATGACCTAGGTTCTAGAACCGCCAAGGCACCAACCCATTTGAGGGGAATTTCCTCTTGTGTTAACATCAGTACCGACTTCACTCCCCCGAAAATTCATTTGGAAAAGATTATAAGCCGAGGTTGGTCCCATGGGCGTATGCAGGCAGGTCATCTTATACACGTGTTTAAAACCTGTTCGGTCTTTTGGAAGAATAGGCTGTTTCGTGTCAGTAGGGACAGATGGCAAAATCAGGGGAAAAAACACACAAAAAATATACATGATAATTATGGAGACTGGTGAATAACAGGATATTTAACTGTTCAGTATCTTATTTATCCAACAAAAGTAAAAATGTCAGAAGTTCTTGGAGCACACACACCACACACACACACACACACACACACACACACCACACACACACACACACACACACACACACACACACACACACACACACACGTCGCGCACCCACACCCACCCCACACACACACACGTCGGTGCGCTATCCATACGTCTTAGAATTCATGCCGGTAATGAAGGTGGTGAATATAATATGCTTTATTTATAAACATCTTTTATTATCCCTCCTCCCTCTGTCCGTCTGTCTGTCCATGCATGCATATCGCATCCATCCGTCTGTCTATTCACATCATTCAATATCCTCTCCTCCCCAATCCTCTCCTCTTCAATCCTCTGCTCTCCAATCCTCTCCTCTCCAATCCTCTCCTCTCCAATCCTTCCTCTCCAATCCTCCTCCTCTATCTCTCCTCTCAATCCTCTCCTCTCCAATCCTCTCCTCTCAATCCTCTCCTCTCCAATCCTCTCCTCTCCAATCCTCTCCTCTCCAATCCTCCTCTCCTCCAATCTCTCTCCTCTCAATCCTCTCCTCTCCAATCCTCTCCTCTCCAATCCTCTCCTCTTCAATCTCTCTCTCCAATCCTCTCCTCTCCAATCCTCTCCTCTCCAATCCTCTCCTCCTTCCTCCAATCCTCTCCTCTCAATCCTCTCCTCTCCAATCCTCTCTCTCCAATCCTCTCTCTCAATCCTCTCCTCTCCAATCCTCCTCTCCAATCCTCTCCTCTCCAATCCTCTCCTCTCCAACCTTAATCCTCCTCTCCAATCTTCCTCCTCTCCAATCTCCTCTCCAATCCTCTCCTCTCAATCCTCTCCTCTCAATCCTCTCCTCTACCAATCCTCTCTCTCCTCTCCAATCTCTCCTCTCCAATCTCCTACTCTCTCTCCAATCCTCCTCCAATCCTCTCTAATCCTCTCCTCTTCCAATCCTCTCCTCTCCTTCCTCTCCTCTCCATCTCCTCTCAATCCTCTCCTCTCCAATCCTCTCCTCTCTAATCCTCTCCTCCTCTAATCCTCTCCAATCCTCTCCTCTCCTCCTCCTCTCAATCCTCTCCTCTCCAATCCTCTCCTCTCTAATCCTCTCCCTCCTATCCTCTCCAATCCTCTCCATCTCCTCTCCTCTCCTCTCTAATCCTCTCCTCTCTAATCCTCTCCAATCCTCTCCTCTCCAATCCCTCTCTCCAATCCTCTCCTCTCCAATCCTCCCCCCAATCCTCTCCTCTCCAATCCTCTCCTCTCTAATCCTCTCCTCCTCCAATCCTCTCCTCTTCCAATCCCTCTCCTATGTCAGTCCCCCCTCCTGCCTTACGCCCAGCTACACTGACCTGCAGGGATGTGTTGGCGGCGGACCATGGCACAGCGGTGAGGTCCAGGAGATGGCAGACCGTGTAGTGGGTCACCTCATCCAGTGCCGTCACCTTCACCTCCACCCCCCTGCTCCCTCCGCTCCCGCCTGTCACATAGCGTATACAGAGACAGGTGCATGGCTGTTATTGTATATATGGAGTCGGGGTTTTGTGTGC
>CM060329.1:13636666-13649166 GCA_030674155.1 Stramonita haemastoma
AGTTAATGGCTGTTTGTCGCGTCATTATTTGCAATAACCCTTTTTCAGGGTAATGGCCAAGCGATAATTAAAGGAAAAAAAGAAAAGGCATGTCAATACTTGTCAGCATTACCTTTGAACTTTTCACTATCATGTCATGAGGATGGGTGTCTTTTCCAATAAACAAGTCCGCACATGGCCTCACTGTGTGCCCTGTCTTTGATGCAAGTGGATTAAAAATACCATGAATTCAACGGTTGGTCTTCACGATGCTAAAAAAAAAATACGTGAAAGAATCTTCAACGGACTCAAGGTTGATGAGTTCCGTCCCTTTACCAATGTCTTTTGAACAACAACAAACTGATGGTGCGAAAATCAGCCTGGATCCTTGCGTTTGATGAAGTTTCTGTAGTTTTCCCCCACTGACCAAAGGGAAGTATTTGATCAGCTTTTGTCTATTCATAACTTTACAATTTATAGAAAGTAAAATAAAAAATATCAAGAAAGCAAATTTAAACATTCAGTATCATGGCAGCTGCAATATCAAAGATAAGATTTAAGAAAATCAAACTAAAAGCTAATCCATACCATCACGGTAAAACATTCTCAAAAGATCTTTCTATTTTCTTATTAAAGGTTTTCTCCCCATTTCGTCATAAATAGCTTTTAGAGCAATCGGCTGTTGAACATTTGAGTTGTAATAATCATTGTAATGATGAAAACGACAACAACAATTAATAAAATATAATGAAAATAACATCAACAATGATAATGATGATAAGAATAAGAAGAAAGCAAATAAACCAAAGCGTTTGCATTCAGATGATTCACACGCGTGCTAGGCCTTCCGTTCACAAAAGAAAGATTAATAGATTTAAACACACACACACACACACACACACACACACACACACACACACACACACACACACACACACACACACACACACACACACGCACAAGTCCTTTGGATGGGACTTTAAACCGAGGCCCCATGTACGAATGCACGCAGAACATCTTGCGCACACGTTACATCCTGTTCCGCTTTTCGTAAGAGTAGGCCATCATGTGCCGGTGGGAACAGATGACAATTACAAAACTGCATACACATGGGGACTAGATGTAAAAAAGCATAAGAGTGCTTATTCCATTATCCTCGATATAAAAGAATAAATCAATAAAAGAATAAAAGAATAAATCAATCAACAACAACACACACACACACACACACACACACACACACACACACACACACACACACACACACACACACACACCACACCGGGGGGGGGGGGGGGGGGGGCGGATAGCCTAGTGGTCAGAACATTGCGCTGGCAATTTGACGACCCGAGTTCGATTCCGGTCGAGATTTTTCTTCTGGAGTTAACATCAGTGCTGACTCCACTCTCCCCAAAAGTCCTTCGGATGAGACTTTAAACCGAGGCCCCGTGTGCGAACGCACGCAGAACATCTTGCGCACACGTTACATCCTGTTCCGCTTTTCGTAAGAGTAGGCCATCGTGTGCCGGTGAGGACAGATGACATTTACAAAACTGCATACACACGGGGACTGGACGTAAAAAAAGCACAAGAGTGCTTATTCCATTATCCTCGATATAAAAGAACCAAATCAAGTCAAATCAAATCAAATCAAATCAAATCAAAACACACACACACACACACACGCGCGCGCGCGCGCGCGCGCGCGCACACACACACACACAGAGTTTAACAGGTTTTAGATTTCACCACACACACACACACACAACACACACACACACACACACACACACACACACACACACACACACCTCTGTTAAAGATCCTGCTCTCTTGTCTCGTTTTTATCGATGTACAAGGAAGTGTAAGAGAACAGAGAACTAGGTTATGATGATTAGCGGTCTATACACACCTAGCCTGCCACAGGGAGATACATCTGTCGCCTTACTACTTTTTTTTTCTTTTCCTTCCTCGGCAAGAGCCCCAAGGTTCACCATTGATGAGATTTTTGCGTAAGCCTACTGGTGCCTTAATTCCCTTTGTGTAAATACATACTCATGCAGAAGTTCAATAACGCGCATTAAAGATCCGGTAATTGATGTCATAGTTCCATCAGGCTACAGAAACAAACCAGAGAGAGAGAGAGGAGAGAGAGAGAGAGAGAGAGAGAGAGAGAGAGAGAGAGAGAGAGACGCTTTAACGCTTTAACAGTTTATTGTCATTGCCCAACTGGGCCTTTTGACAAGGGAGGTAACACAAATACTTTTTTTGTGAAACGGTAAACAAAACGTGAAATATGTGATCAGTACAATTAAGTTTCCAAAAGAAAAAAATCCATTCATTTATAATCAACTAACATTAACATAGGCGTCTATACAGTTACCAATCACCTGGTAAATACAAAGAAAAGAAAGGAAAAACCAAACTGAAATGCAAAAACAATTTTCGATTCGACCATCCATTCAAATCACTCGTTATATAAACCTTTCTGAAGTTGCCTTAGCTGAAAATACATTACTTTTTAAAGTGGCCATACCATTGCATATTAAATCAATTGTTGCTGACGTGGCTTTGTATTTCTGTGCCTCTGCAATAAACTTAGCTACAGCTTTAATTACATGTTCATTTTCAGACGACAAAATAGAAACAAGAGAGAGAGAGAGAGAGAGAGAGAGAGAGAGAGAGAGAGAGAGAGAGAGAGAGAGAGAGAGAGAGAGAGAGAGAAGAGAGAGAGACAGACAGACAGACAGACAGACAGACAGACAGACAGACACACACACACACACACACACACACACACCACACACACACACACACACACACACACACACACACACAACACACAGTATCAGTAATAACTATACCTGTGATACAAAATATCATCAGATTCTATTCAAATGTTTATGGTTATAGTATACTAGACAACATCATCTCTCATGACACAATTTCAGACTGTCATCAGTCATCATTGGAGCAACTATGACACATCTCTACAAACAAATTCTTCTCTAACAGGTTACTCCAAACATTTAGTCTAGCGATTAATGCAAAGATATTTGGCAAAACCTGCAAATAGGGGTGACAGCATGTTTTTTTGGCTTACACACGCTTTGGGCCATCCTCTACAATCCTGGATGGGAAACAACATATTGGTCATCTGTTTCCTATTCAGGTTGATGTTTAAAGATATAATGACCCACTTATTACACACATTGATGAACGTGACCACCCCATTACCCTAATATTTGTCAATTTGCTTATCCCCCCCTTACCCTAATAGTTGTCAATTTGCTTATCCGCCCCCTTACCCTAATATTTGTCAATTTGCTGATCCACCCCCTTACCCTAATGGTTGTCAATTTGCTTACCAGTTTTCATCCTAAACCCCACACAACCCAGTTTAAGACAAATCTCCTCCCTCCCCAGACCTACCCCCTTCATACTCCATCCCCCCTAAACCTCCACCATCTTCCCTACACCTACCCCACCATACTTCTTCCCTTAAACCTCCTCCGTCCTTACACCCATCAAACTTCTGCCCCTAAACCTCCTTCCTCCCCAAACCTACCCACCTATCCTCATCATACTCCTCCCCCACCATCATACCCCTCCCCTAAACCTCCACCTCCCTTACACCTACCCCCATCATATTCCCCCCACTACCCCTACCATACTCCTCCCCCTAAACCTCCACTTCCATCCTTACACCTACCCCCATCATACTCCCCCCTAAAGCTCCTCCCTCCCCAGACCTACCTCCACCATACCCCTCCCCCTAAACATCCTCCCCCTTCCCTGTAGTCAAAGGTTTGTAGTCTAGCAGTTAATGCATCCACCAAACTCCCCCCTCTAAACCTCCCCCTACACCCATCATACTCCTCCCCCTAAACCTCCTCCCTCCCCAGACCTACCCACCTATCCCCGTCATACTCCTCCCCCTAAACCTCCTCCCTACACCTACCCCCATCATACTCCCTGCACCTCCTCCATACCTACACCAATCTCCACCATACACCTCCCCCTAAACCTCCCTCCCTACATCTACCACCATAATGGTATAATACTCCTCCCCCTAATTCAATCCCCAGACCTACCCCCTCATACCCCTACCCCCCCCCCTCTTTACACCTCCTCCCCTTTCCCTACGCCTACCCACATTACTCCTCCCCCTAAACCTCCACCTCCTTCCCTAGGCCCATTCCCATCATACTCCTCCCTACCTACACCTACCCCCATCATACTCCCCATTAAACCTCCTCCCTCCTTACACCTACTACCCCCATCATACTCCTCCCTACACACCTACCCCCATCATACTCCCCATTAAACTTCCCTCACTATACCTACCACCACCATACCCCTCCCCTACACCTCCACCTCCCTTACACCTACCCTCATCATACACTCCCCCTCCACTAAACACTCTCACTCCATACAACTACCCCCTACCATACTCCTCCCCCGAAACCTCCTCCTCCTTCCCTACACCTACCCCATCATACTCCTCCCCCTAAGCTTACCTCCCTCCTTACACCTACTCCCATCATACTCCTCCCCCTAAACATCCTCCCTCCCTACATTTACCACCATTATACTCTTCTCCCCTCTTTACCCCTCCTCATCCTTCTTTACACCTCCCCCCTTCCCTACACCTACCCCCATCATGCCCCCACCCCCAAACCTATCTCCTTCCCTACACCCAACCATACTCCTTCCCCTACACCTCCTCCCCTTTACACCCAACCCCACCACACTCCTCCCCCTAAACCTCCCCCCTCCTCAAACCTACCATTCTACCTCAACCATACTCCTCCCCCCAACCTCCTCCCTCCCTACACCTACCTCCACCATACTACTCCCCCTAAACCTCCTCCATCCCTCCCTACACCTGCCCCCACCATACACCTCCCCCTAAACCTCCTCCCTCCCTCCCTACACCTACCCCCACCATACTCCGCCCCCTAAACCTCCTCCCTCCCTACACCTACCCCCACCATACTCCTCCCCTTTAATACTCCCTTCCTACTCCCATCATACTCTCCTAACCTCCTTCCCCTTCCCTACACCTACCCACATTACTCCTCACCCTAAACCTCCACCTCCTTCCCTACGCCTACTCCCATCATATTCCTCCCTACCTACACCTACCCCCATCATATTCCCCATTAAACTTCCTCCCTCCTTACACCTACCCCCATCATACTCATCCCTACACCTACCACCATCATACCCCCCCCCCACTAAACACCCTCACTCCATACACCTACCCCCATAATACTCCTTCCCCCCAAACCTTCTCCTCCTTCCCTATACCTACCCCCATCATACTCCTCCCCTAAACCTCCTCTTCCATCCTTACACCTACCCCCACCATACTCCTCCCCCTAAACCCCCTCCCTCCCTACACCTACCCCCATCATATTCCTACACCTAAACCTCCTCCCTCCCTACATCTACCACCATTATACTCTTCCCCCCTCTTTACCCCTCCTCCTCCTTCTTTACACTCCTCCCCCTTCCCTACACCTACCAGCATCATACCCCCCCTAAACGTCCTCCCCTTTTTCTTCACCCAACCCCATCATACTCCTCCCCTAAACCTCCTCCCCTTTCCCTACATCCAACCCCATCATACTCCTCCCCCTAAACCTCCTCCCCTTTCCCTACACCCAACCCCATCATACTCCTCCCCCTAAACCTCCTCCCCTTTCCCTACATCCAACCCCATCATACTCCTCCCCCTAAACCTCCTCCCTCTTCCCTACACCCAACACCATCATACTCCTCCCCCTAAACCTCCTCCCCTTTCCCTACATCCAACCCCATCATACTCCTCCCCCTAAACCTCCTCCCCTTTCCCTACACCCAACACCATCATACTCCTCCCCCTAAACCTCCTCCCCTTTCCCTACATCCAACCCCATCATACTCCTCCCCCTAAACCTCCTCCCCTTTCCCTACATCCAACCCCATCATACTCCTCCCCCTAAACCTCCTCCCTTTCCCTACATCCAACCCCATCATACTCCTCCCCCTAAACCTCCACCCCTTTCCCTACATCCAACCCCATCATACTCCTCCCCCTAAACCTCCTCCCCTTTCCCTACATCCAACCCCATCATACTCCTCCCCCTAAACCTCCTCCCCTTTCCCTACATCCAACCCCATCATACTCCTCCCCCTAAACCTCCTCCCCTTTCCCTACACCCAACCCCATCATACTCCTCCCCCTAAACCTCCTCCCCTTTCCCTACACCCAACACCACTGTACTCCTCCCCTAAACCGCCTCCCTCCCCAGACCTACCCACCTATCCTCATCATACTCCTCCGCCACCATCATATCCCTCCCCTAAACCTCAACCTCCCTTACACCTACCTCCCCAGACCTACCTCCACCATACCCCCCCCCCCCCCCTAAACATCTTCCCCCTTCCCTGTAGTCAAAGGTTATAAACCATCTAGCGGTTTAAAGCACCCACCAAATCCTCCCTCTGAACCTCCTCCCTTCTTACACCCATCATACTCCTCCCCATAAACCTCCCTCCCTACACCTACCTCCACCAAACCTCCCCCTAAACCTCCATCCCTACATCTATCACCATAATGGTATAATACTCCTAATTCACTCCCCAGGCCTACCCCCTCATATCCCTACCCCTCCTCCTTCCCTACACCTACTCCCATCATACTCCTCCACCATAAACCTCTTCCCCCCTCTTTACACCTCCTCCCCCTTCCCTAAGCCTACCCACATTCCCTACACCTACCCCCACCATACACCTCCCCCTAAACCTCCTCCCTCCCTCCCTACACCTACCCCCACCATACTCCTCCCCCTAAACCTCCTCCCTCTCTCCCTACACATACCCCCACCATACCCCTCCCCCTAAACCTCTCTCCCTCCCTACATCTACCCCCACCATACTCCTCCCCCTAAACCTCCTCCCTCTCTCCCTACACATACCCCCACCATACCCCTCCCCCTAAACCTCCCTCCCTCCCTACATCTACCCCCACCATACTCCTCCCCCTAAACCTCCTCCCTCCCTACACCTACCCCCACCATACACCTCCCCCTAAACCTCCTCCCTCCCTACACCTACCCCACCATACACCTCCCCCTAAACCTCCTCCCTCCCTACACCTACCCCCACCATACTCCTCCCCTTAAACCTCTTCCCTCCCTACACCTACTCCTATCATACCCCCCCCCCCTCCCTAAATCTCTTCTCTCCCTACACCTACCCCCACCATACTCCTCCCCATAAATGTTCACTTCCCTACGCCTAGCCCTGCTATACTCCACCCCTCCTCTTCCTCCTTCTCAGTCTTCTCCACCCTCCCTACACCTACCCCCACCATACTCCTCCCCTTAATTAATTAATTATGCCATGTATGGTTTAGAACAAATAATTGATCGTCCAACTCGCATTACTAATAACACTAGCACCCTCATTGATCACATTTACACTACTTCAAAAGCCAACATAGCAGAAACATGCTCAGTGCAGACAGGTTGTAGCGATCACTCTTCCATTTGTTTTACATGGCGGAAAAAAGGAATAAAGATACCCAAATCAGGACACAAGGAGATATCCTACCGCTCCTTTAGACATTTTGATAAAGATGCCTTTATAAATGATATTCTTAATTCAAACTTAGACTATGTTTATCAGATTACAAATCCAGATGATGCTGTTAACTATTGGATAGAGACATTTATAGCTACCTATGATAAACATGCTCCATTTATTAAGAAAAGAATAAAATATTTCATGAAACCTCCATGGTTAACAAAAGAAATTGAAAACGAAATGAATCTAAGAGACTATTTATTAAAATCAAAGCAAAAAGATGAATATAAAAAGCAAAGAAACAAAGTTAATTCATTGAAGCGCAAAGCCAAAACAAAATACTTTCAAGATTTGCTGTCTTCAGCCCAAAATCCAAAAGCAATTTGGAAAGCTATTAATACCTTAACTAATAAATCAAGACATAACTCCCAAAAAGTCATAAAAGAAATATCAGCAGAAAACCTTAATTCTCACTTTGCAAACATTGCTGACTCTATAATATCTAATGATAAAACAAAAACAAACGAGCTGATAGAATTAAAACAATATTGTTCATCAAAGAACATCTCATCTGATTTTGTTATACCCCCAATAACAGTAACAGAAGTGCTTAATAGTATACTCAGATTGAAACAGTCAAGATCAAAAGACCTTGACAAAATCGATAGTCAAATATTAAAAATCAGTGCATACGCCATAACTGACACCCTAACCTACATATTTAACTTGTGTATTGACAAAAATTACTTCCCAATGAAGTTCAAACGAGCAAAAGTAATACCCTTACACAAAGCAGGAGACCCAACCAATCCGTCGAACTACAGACCAATCTCCATACTATCAGTCCTATCTAAACTATTAGAAAAACATATACAATTTCACTTACATTCTCATTTTAAAATATATAATCTAATTAATGAAAACCAGTCAGGTTTTCGTGAAAACCATTCTTGCCATACAGCCTTAATACAACTAATTGAGCATTGTCTTTTGAATATCAATAACAATGAAATCACTGGAGTCCTTTTTCTAGACTTTGCTAAAGCCTTTGACGTTATTAGCCACTCTCTCCTCATCAAAAAATTAAAATGCTATAAAATTTCCGACCAAGTATTATCATTTTTAGACTCATTTCTCAGTAATCGTTATCAACTTGTTGAAATCGGGCCTAGGAGATCAACCTTATTACCCGTGAAATATGGAATACCACAGGGATCAATACTAGGACCACTTCTTTTCTCCATTTATATTAATGACCTACCTCTGCATATCCATTGTTCATGTCAAATGTTTGCCGATGATACATCAATTCAATGTAACAACGATGATTCAAACCAGCTTGTGAAAGATATGCAGGCAGATATCAATAAACTTATCGAATGGACAGAACTCAATCATATGTCTCTTAATTCTAATAAAACAAAATGTATGTTTATAACCACTCGACAAAAAAGACAGAAATTGCGTTCTCCATTCGAGCCAATTTATATCCATGGACAACAAATTGAAGAAGTAGTCTCACACAAAGTACTAGGTGCAGTAATCGACAACGATTTGTCTTGGTCAGATCACATAGCCACATTAGGAAAACGAATCTCAGTAAGATTGTATCAACTTAGAAAAATCAAAAATTTTCTAAATTTACAGTCACGAAAACTATTTTTTCACGCCCATATTCTATCTCTTATAAACTATGTTTCTACCTTATGGGACAGTGCAAGTGAAACAAACCTAAAGCATATAAACCGCCTACATAAAAGAGCTGTTAAACTAATCCGATTGAATCCTAATACGCTGACCACCACCAACTACAAAGAACTAGACATTCTTCCACTCAAAGACAGACTGCAGTTCAACAAGTATCTATGTATGTTCAATATATTAAACGGAAAAGCCCCAAAGAAAATTGTGGAAAAATTTGCTGTCAATAAAAATAGGCCTACCCATAGACTGTTACTGCCCAGGCCCCATAATAATCTCTATAAATCAAGCCTTGCTTATTCAGGAAGAACATTGTGGAATAGTCTACCCCCTTTTCTAAAATCAGTTCCTTCAAAACAAATGTTTAAGAAACTTTTGAAGAAACATTTGATGGACAAACTATAGTCCGCATTTATGTTTGATACTACCTCATATTTGGCTGCTTGTTGTTATTCATGCCCATGTTATATAGTATTTGTATCATTTGTATGTATGATGTGAGCTTATGTTGTACTGTCTTGGGTTTGTTTTTTGTTTTGTTTTTTATCTTGAGAGATTTGTTGGAAAGTAATTCTGATTTATTTTAGTTTTTCAACAAAGGTTGATATTTGTCTTTGAATGTTTTAGAAGTCAATTTACATGATTTTTTTTTTGTGAGGGCAGGATGAAAAAAAGTTGTGTAAACTTAATCTTTTACCCTCAATAAAGATCATTTTGACTTGACTTGACTTGACTTGACTTAAACCTCTTCCCTCCCTACACCTATCCCCATCATACTCCTTATCTACCCCTACCCCCACCATTTTTTCCTCCTTCCCTACACCTACCCCCACCATACTCCTCCCCTTAAACCTCTTCCCTCCCTACACCTATCCCCATCATACTCCTTATCTACCCCTACCCCCACCATTTTTCCTCCTTCCCTACACCTACCCCCCTCCCCATCATACTCCTCCCCCTAAAACTCCTCCCCTTTCCCTACACCTACCCCCACCATATTCCTCCCCCTTAAACCTCCTCCCTCCTCAAACCTACCATTCTACCTCTATAGACAATTCGTATTGTGCTGGATTGTGTTTTATTCTACCATAATGATCCAAAAATATTGTTTTTCTTATGTTTATTGATTTTTTAATTTCATTTTATTTTTGGTTGTTTTACTGACAATATCCATACTTTCGTATATTTCCGTAAGTAAACGGGAAAATCCGAAGTCTATAAACGCTGCATTATACAATTTTTATGTGAGAAGTCGTCAGTTGTTCAGTTGATGGGACAAAATGTAAATATTGTCTTATATGCTTCAGTCCTGTTCCTGATGTATGTACATATTCTGATCGTTTTGCATTGTGAAACAGTGTGTGTGCGTGCGTGCGTGCGTGCGTGCGTGCGTGCGTGCGTGCGTGCGTACGTGTGTGTGTGTGTGTGTATGTGTGTGTGTGTGTGTGTGTGTGTGTGTGTGTGTGTGTGTGTGTGTGTGTGTGTGTGTGTGTGTGCGAAACAGAGAATGAATGAATGAATGAAAGGTCTTTAATACACAAAATACAGATTCTAAGCCAAGCCAAGCCTTACATACCGTCCTTGTAAACATACATAAAACAAAATAATCAAGGGAATATTGGGTGATCTCTATCATTTAAAATGTTCTTAAAGTAATGACATGTCAAAGTGAAACCTACAGTTTTATTTTTGTCCATCGTAACTTCCTGTTGTCTATTATAGTTTTTAAAAGAAAAGCATAGTAATTGAAACTGACTGTGCCAGTTTCATATTATGTGTGCACCTTCTCCTCTCTTCTCTCTCTCTCTCTCCTCTCTCTCTCTCTCTCTCTCTCTCTCTCTCTCTCTCTCTCTCTCTCTCTCTCTCTGAACATAATTAGTTAATCTTTTGCTATGGGCTATATATTTTCCTTCTCCTCCTTAATCTGTCCCCCACTCCTCAAGGTCTCCCCTCCCCCACCCTATCACCCTCAAATAGCCCCATCCTCCCCCCCCCCTTTAAACCCCTTCCTATCCTATTGTCCTCCTCCCTCCCCCCCGTAACCTCCTTCTTCTCTTACAGTGAAACAGTTACATAGACAGGCATAAACTAAATAAATGAAAATAAAATAAAATGAACAGTTTTATGGAGGTGGCACGCTCATTTGATTTTATTTCATTTCATGTGGTACATAGCCCCACTGACCACGAAGGCGTTTTCCTCTCCATCTAACGCTCAGACAGCAACTACTGTCTATCATATGAGCGAAAATGTGTCACGGTACAATTAAGCACCTGATGTGTCAGGCCCAGTGTGGGAGGCACTTGTCTTACAAGTTTCTGGGGGGAAAAGGCAGACAAATGGCCCAAAGAGGCAGAAAATAGACTGGAAGGAGGTGACTCGAAGAAAAGGAACAAGGCAGAAACAAAGAGAGGGATAGAAAATAGGGAATTCCTAGCACAGAATGAAAGGGAAGGAGGGGGTAGGGGAGAGGGAAGGAAGGAGGGGATGGATCTGGGTGGATGGGGGCAGCACAACAGGTGATGAACATCTATAATCAACCCAAAGTGTCCAAAGTGTCCAGTTCCAGAGGTGTTGCAAAACTTCAGTGTTTACCATGTCTCCCATGGGGCACAGATTCATTGTTTCCCATGCTGATAGTGTTCACCATGATCATAAGTATGTGTATGCAAACCGACTTGCTGTCACTCTTCATGTCAGAATTTAATCCTTGGCGGCTGTACTAATTATCCATTCTATTGTTAAACTGGTAATTGATTTCTTTTAAGCTGTTCAAAATATCCCTAAACATGGCTTCTTCATCTCACAAGTCTGCTTTTCAATAGATTCACCCGAATATTCTGCCTCACTCTCCACACATTCAGAACCAGACAGGCTCACTTCCTCGCTGTTCTCTTTTTCTCTCTCACACATCTCTTTTGCCCTTACTTCTGGACTCATGTAATCACTATCATGTTCCTTCCCTGCATTTCCAACTTCACCACACAACTGATCACTTACTATATTGTCAAAGCTGACTGTCACTGTCTGTCTGTCTGTGTCATGTTGTGTCAAGTCAATCTGCTGAGTGTCAAAACAGCTACTTGAAGAAAGTTTGTTTACTTTTTTGTTAGGGTTTGCTCTGTGTGCTTCTGCACGCTTTTTGTCACGGCACATTTGGGAAAAACATTTTTTGCGATATGACCTTTGACCAGGGGTGACAGGAAAATGGTTGTCAGCTTTGCTTGTTAATCTTAGATTAACAG
>CM060329.1:13654166-13659166 GCA_030674155.1 Stramonita haemastoma
TGTAACCATATTTTGTTTCTTGTTTTTGTTCAATATGGTTATTTGTGTTGTGCCCAATCCCCTTCCCACTGTCCCCTTGTGAATGGGCTAAAAAAAAGCTTAATCACAATAAACTATTGTCATTGTCATTGTCATTGTCATTCTCTCTCTCTCTCTCTCTCTCTCTCTCTCTCTCTCTCTCTCTCTCTCTCTCTCTCTTCTCTCTCTCTCTCTCTCTCTCTCTCTCTCTCTCTCTCTCTCTCTACTACTCTCTACTAAAGCTGGTTCAAAAAAAATCCAGTCCCCACCTGCCCCCTCCCCCACTCCCAACCCCACTGATGTCAGAATCCCACTTACTGCCCCCAACCCCACTCCCAACCACACTAGCCCTTCTATCCCCAAAACAGCTCCTGTCCAAAATAAACCCTCCTCAGTCAGGGAAAATGCCACCACTACCAGAAGCAGTAACCATGTGCAGCTGCCACCTGCTCACCCACTAAAACATGTAGCTCTCAACAGAAAGGCCACAACCCTCTTACTAGGTGATACTGCCATTCAAGGTATCAACATGTCCCGCTCTTGCCATCCAAGGAGCACTCCCCAAAAGGTGTCTATACAAGATCTCACCATTGCCCAACTGACAGACTGGCTCAGTCAACAAACACCAAATCCATCAGTGCAGCAAGCCACTATACATGTTGGATTCACTGACTGTATGTTCCTCTCTACATCAATAAAGGAAAGTATCAGCATTGACACATGGCAGACTTTGCTTTCACAGTGCCTTTGCACCTTCCCAAAGGCTACAATCAGAGCCTCAGCCATAATACCTGCTAAAGGCAGACATGCCCTTAATGCTGTCGTCAGTCCTAGCAACAAAAATCTCCAGCTAGCATGTAGAAACATGGAAGGCAAGATACAGCTCATTGACCATTCTGCTGTCTTCAGAACATCAAGTGGAGCACCTCGTTTAGCTCTATATAAAGATGCATTTCACCCTTCCAAAAAAGGCACTGCATGATTAGCTCTTAATTTATTTCCTGAGCCCTTGAATAGAGAGAGTGTGGGGAGCATCAAACAGAGAATGGACATACCACCAAAAAGTCACTCAACCCACCTACCCCCTCATTCCCAGCCCTCCTCCTCCCTATCAACAAACCCACCAGAAAACATGTTTAACAGTGAACAGAGACTTCTTACAAATTCAAAAAAACAACCTTACCTGCCCAAAAGATACTCTGCTACCACCCTTCTCAGCCCTGCACCCACTCATCCCCTCCCCCCCACCAGACCAGTGATCAGAAATATGATGAAGATTTTCCTTCTCTACCATCTTCCAAAAGATCCAACCTAGCATCCAAAACCGCCCCTGCAAACTCATCAACCTCAGCCCCACCCTCCCTAAATATTGATCAGTCCTCTTCCCTTCCCACCCCCGCCAAGGACCATCCCTCCTCTTTCCTCCCTTACCTGAGTAATCAGCTCCTAGCTGAATACTTTCTTTCACTCTCAAGAGACAGGAGCAGATCCTCATATTATCCTCCCCCCACCACTCCCATGACCCCCCCTGATAGCAGAGAAAATCAAAATGAGAGTCAGAGTCGCAACAAACCCTCCTACCCTCCATACCCTATGTTCTACCCCTCCCCCCCAAATTGGCCATTCTTTCTGCCTCCTCCCTTTCCCCCTGCCTATATGAAACCAAGTAACTAAAAAAAATTTTATTTTTGTGTTGTGTGTGTGTGTGTGTGTGTGTGTGTGTGTGTGTTGTGTTGTGTGTGTGTGGTGTGTGTGTGTGTGTTTTGAGTATAAGTACACTACATATACGGTTGCCGTTGGCCAATCAGCTGCCAAAGTTTAAAATATAAAAAAATAAAAAACTACTATAGACTGTATTCCTTAACAAAGAAAATCATAACTGTATTCTTTGAAGTGAAAAATCCAGGACAAATATTCTTCAAATGAAAAAATCTGGACTGTATTCTTGGGGAATAAAAAACAAAATATATACCACACTCTGTTGTACTTAAAGCGTGTGGGAGAAAAAAATCTGCCTTATACTGAGACATTAAAAGGGACTAGAATTGACTATGCCCAGGAACGTTTCTTAGTTGGACATCAACAGGACAAGGCAGCCACCTGATATGTGAATTTAAATTCTGTTGTGAATGTGAAAGTGCTGTGTGGTTATCTGAAACCACAGATGGACACTATAAATTGCTGTGTGGTTATCAGTGACTGCAGAATTTTGTGAATTTAAAAGCTAACCTCACATTGTGAACTTAAAACCTGTTGTGAACCTGTTGGACACTATAAATTGCTGTGTGGTTATCAGTGACTGCAGAATTTTGTGAATTTAAAAGCTAACCTCACATTGTGAACTTAAAACCTGTTGTGAAGGTGAAGGTGTTATGTGTAACCACAGGAGGACACTATAAATCACTGTGTGGTTATCTGTGACTGCAAAAGGACACTCTACATTGCCTTGTAATAGAGAAGAAACTACTGCAGCTGGAAATTATTCCTAAAATCTAAGTCACGGACATCTTCTACTCTCTGTGGCATTTCTTTTCTTTGTCAATTTATTTGCTTTGACTTCACATTGCTTTATATTCATCAGTGCATTATTACTAACTGTATTGGATTATTGTGGCAGTTCTTTTCTTTGTCAATTTGTTTATTTTAACTTTACATTGTTTTATTCATCTGTGCATTATTACTTACTGTATTGGATTGTGGTTATATTACATATTGTGATTAATTAAGTCATATTTTTTCATTTAGTTTTTGTGATTTGCCTATTATTCCATATATCAACATGGTTATCTCATCAAATAACTGGCCCAGGAAAGATGGACTGCGTATTGGACACCTAAATGCAAATAGCGTACTAAACAAAATATCAGATGTACAAACCCTACTATACAATTCTGATAAGCCCTTTCATATTTTTGGAATTACTGAATCCAGACTTTCAAACAATATACCAGATACAGATGTCGTAATTCCTGGTTACCAACTCATACGCAAAGATCCATTACTCCCCAAATCCACTGGCGTACTTGTATATATCAATGAAGCATTAAACTTCAAACGTATTCCAGATCTAGAAAACCATCAGGTTGAATCAGTCTGGATTGAAGTTAAGCTCAAGCGAAACAAACCTATCAGAATTGGATTTATCTATAGAAATCCATCTGAAAGAATTAACTGGACAGATAGATTCTCCACAATGATGGACTCAGCATCTCTTGACACTATAGAAACATTACTTTTGGGCGATTTCAATATAGACTTACTCAAACCTCAGCCCTCATGGATAAACAAGTTAGACACCTATAACCTTACACAAATTGTTGATACACCAACACGAATAACATCTAGTAGCAGAACACTAATTGACCATATTTACATAACACATAAGCAAAATATTAAGGAATTATGTATACCTATCCATGGCTGTAGTAACCATCTTCCTATATGTGTCACATGGAATAGAAAAGGTACACAAATCCCAAAAGTAGGACATAAGCAAGTTACTTACCGATCATTTACAAAATTTGATGAAAACTATTTCCTAAAGGATCTCCTAAATTCTCCTCTTAATAATGTTTACAATTTTACAGATCCAGAGGAAGCCTTGACCTTCTGGCTGGAAACATTCACGTTGCTTTATGACAAACATGCTCCCTTTAAAACCCACAGAGTAAAACATAAAGTACGGCCTGAATGGTTAACGAATGAAATTATGACTGAAGCACGTCATCGAGATAACCTACTAAAAGCAGGAAAATTTGATGAATACAAAGTACAAAGGAACAAAGTTAATTCATTAAAGCGAGCAAGTAAACAAAAGTACTTTCAAAATCTGACTTCATCGAAACAAAATTCGAAATCAATGTGGAAAGCTATCAATCAGCTAACCAACAAATCATCATCAATCCCCATTATTCAGAACATTTCTCCTGATCACCTAAATACCCATTTCACAACCATAACCGACTCATTGATAAAACAAAATAATGTTGAACAAAATTCTCTAGAAAAACTGAAAACCTTTTGTAGATCCAAAAATATCAATTCAAACATGATATACCACCATTGAACATAGCGAAGTTTATCAAACCCTCCAACGATTAAAACAAACTAGCAGTCGAGGTCCAGATGGTCTGGATGGAAAAATTATCAAAATCGCAGCACCAATTTTAGCTGATACACTCACTTATATCTATAACTTGTGTATTACAAAGTGTTACTTCCCATCACAGTTCAAAGTGGCCAAAATCATTCCCTTTTATAAATCTGGTGACACTTCAAACCCATGCAATTATAGGCCAATATCAATATTATCAATTATATCTAAACCACTTGAAAAACATATACACAAATATCTTAGCCAACATTTAGAACATTATGGCCTTTTAATTGATAACCAATCAGGATTTAGGAAAAATCATTCATGCCACACAGCCCTTACTAGCATTGTAGATACTTGGCACAATAACATAAATGATAACAAATTTTGTGGAGCTCTCTTTGTAGACTTCGCCAAAGCGTTTGATGTCATTGATCATGAACTGCTATGCAGAAAACTATCGCTCTATGGAATATCTGCTAACAGTATGATGCTGATTAGATCATTCCTGCATAACAGACAACAATACATTTCAATCAACACCACAAAATCATGTACACTACCTGTAAAATATGGAATACCACAAGGGTCTGTTTTAGGCCCACTTTTATTTTCTATATATGTTAATGACCTTCCACTCTACATCGAAGAATCATGTGAACTTTTTTGTGATGACACTACAATTCATACTAGCCACAACAGCCTAAACAAAATATCTACCTCATTACAAAATAGCGTTAATGCTTTAAGCAAATGGTGTGATTACAACCATATGTCACTTAACCCCCACAAAACCAAAATCATGCTTATTACAACAAGACAAAAAAGACAAAACATGACAACCAGACTTCCACCTATATCAATCAACAATGAAACTATTGAAGAA